>JAWQUT010000103.1:653046-664524 GCA_033807755.1 Ellobium chinense | reverse complement strand
CGCTTATCCATGTCATGCAGAGAGAAAATGAAAGAAGGAAAGAGCGTCATTTGTACGTTTAATATTATTTTATCACAATTCCAGGTTGATGAAATGCCATTTCTGGGAGAAAAAGGGGAATAGTATAAACTAAGGGAAGCGATGGATAACTGAGAAAATAGAACTGACCGATTTTTTTGTCCAAGATATTTCCAGACAGTAAGTTTTTGTCCAGAATAGCAATGTCTTCCAAAACCATCATGATGACTATTTATCGCATTGAAGGATTGAAAAGTTTGCACTCTGGTTGACACAATAATAAGAGACTAAATTAGGATCTGTGAATCCCATTTTTGAATTTTTCATGATTTTCAGGAAATCCTGGCCATTAGTCGATAACTCCAGGTATTTTCCAGACCTGGAAATACCAGTTGCAAGTTTCCATTTTTTTTTACCAGAATCTTCAGATGTGGCAGTCAGGCCTTCCTACGTTTATGTCACCTGTCTCTGTAATCTACAGAGAACCCAATGATGCATCTGGCTGTCACAGACAGGTTTGACTGAATGCCTGTTCTGCTATATGCACTCTAGAAAATTTATTGATAATGACGGGGAAGAACTAGCCATGCCATTTAAACTCAGGACATAGCAGAAGAAGTGGGAGAAGGAAGAGGAGGATATAAGATGAAACTCAGAAGTGTGGGACAGAACCAGTGAAAGGTAGGCAGGACTAAAAATTTAAGAAAGTCATTTTTTTTGTGGTACATATCTCATTTAATCAATGAATCAAATAATACATATGAAATAAAAATTCATACGACATTTACAAATACCATGGGGTGCTTTATAAAAAATAAGAATTGGACATTACTGGGGAATGAGTGTGCTAAACATTTAACTGACTGCATAAGTCTTCTTTTTACAGAACATGCCAATTACCAAAAAGACACCACTTATAAATAACATTTTTTAACACTTGCATTCTGTCTTCATAATTTATATAAAAAAATTCTCATTCCACTGATTCTTATTCTAACTGACCCAAAGTAATAAAAAATAAGAATTGAACCACACAAGTAAATCTCACAAACACACAATAACACCGACAAGAAGATGCATTGTTACATCCACTGACACATACTGTATTATTTACCCTTTGATCCTAGGCGGCTTAAAAAGAGCACCTGTGTTACGGGGTATACCTTTCATATGCTCGGCCTAACCAATTTCTACTGGTCCTATTGGCTTCAAATTTGGCAGAAGTGTGCATAAATGCTTTATAAGGTCGGGAAAATTTTTTCAATTTTACAACAAAAATGACATGTTTTATGACTGGAAGTGTGAGGTGAGGTAAGGCCGTCTTTGAACGTCAAAATGGAGCTAGAAGCTCGTGATTTTCAAGCAATGAATTTGTATGACTACAAAAGGGGTTTAACAACTATGGAATGTCTGGATCAGCTAACAGCAACATTTGGAGAGTCTGCCCCTTCCAAATCAACTGCTTACAAATAGTATCAGGAATTTTCATGTGGCAGAAAGTCCACCAAAGTAGACCCCTCCCCTGAAAGACCTGTCTCTGTAACTACAAATGAAAACATAGAAGCTGTGCAAAAGTTGGTGGATAGAGACAGGAGAATAGCATAATTATGAGGAAATTGGCTTTTCATCCACTACTGTCTATAAAATATTACATGAACACTTGAAGCTAAGGAAGGTCTGTGCAAGGTGGTACCCCATATGTTGACTGAGGATCAGAAAAGGGCTAGGGTTGAGTTTTGTCAAACCATGCTTAGAGAATAAGATGAAGGCCAGTCAAAGTTTGTGTATAAAGTCATGATTGGAGACAAGACATGGGTGTAAAATTACAATCCTGAAAGCAAGCGGCAAAGCATATGTTGGGTGGGTGCTTGAGATGCTCCACCTGTGAAATTTAAGCGATTTCAGAGCACTGTTTTTTTTTTCTCAGAAAACGCGGCCATATTATAACAATTCCTGTAGAAGAATAAAGGACTGTTTACCAAAGGCCTTCCATGAATGGGCACAAAAGCATCCGAGGTCGGGCACTCGAGGGCTTAAGCTGCACCATGATAATGCAAGTGCTCACAAAGCACACGTGACTTTGGAGTATTTGGAAAAGGAAAACATAAAATCCTCCCACACCCGCCTTACTCACCGGACCTAGCTCATTGTGACTTTTTCTTATTCCTGTCCGTCAAAGATCAAATGAGAGGGAAGCGATTCAGTGACAACGAAGAAGAAGCGCTTTTTACGCTCAACAAAATGATCGAGGGGATACCTGCTGATGAGTGGAGCCATTCCTTTGTCTCTTGGTTTAGGAGGATCCAGTCGTGCATCAATGCTAATGGAGAGTACTCTGAGAAGTTGTAAAAGTTTCAGCTCTCTAGGACCAATAGAACATGGTTAGTCCAAGCATATTAAAGGTATACCTCGTATACCCAAATGACTGACTCTCAGTCACTACGGATTAGTGATAGGAGTGTAAATTATGTGATCAGGACAATAAACTGATGAATCCGCACCCACTAGGTTGTATCAAACTTTCTGCCTGCAATACATGTGTAGTTTTAGGTTACTGTGATTTGCAAATTGAGGAATGCCTGCGCAAAACACTGAAACGTTATATGACTAATATAAGGGAGAGAAGGCCTTTGCGCAGGCACCCTTCGAATTATACTTTTTATTGAACTGAAAGATTCTGTGTTTCATGTGATACATAATGTACTTAAATAGGTTTATATCAAAATTCATGGGACCCTCTACATCGTTCTGAATTAAGCATTATTTCACATTATCTACAAGGAAGGACTGCAAGCCATGGTACTATTTTGTCAAGTGAGTGGTACTGTTTACTGGGCATTTCTAAGAAGAGAGGAAAGGAAATGAAGGCTCTGGTACCATCAGGAGTGACTTTCATTTGTGTGAGGCTGATATATTACGAAGCGAGTGAAATGTCACTTAAAAAAAAAAAAGCAGAGGGGAGAAGGAGTGGGCCATAGGAGATTCAAAACTGCTTCACAACAGGGTTTTTATTTTTTTTTTTGTTATTAGGGCTAGATGCATTTTCTTACAGAGTAATAAAATAACAAAATACTGTGACTTGCAAAACTGTTTTATATATAAATAGGATCCATTTTACTCAGGGAGCAAAGGTGAGTGAGATAATGGGCAGGTTCCTTTGTTTGAGTTAGGATTTTAATTTAACAGCATAATTATGGCTATATTGTGTCTTTCAGTTGAAACAATAAAGTTACTATGTAGTTACTATCAAATTTATCTGGACAGTGGCCACTAGACCTACTCTTTTACAATTTAAACCTGTAAGGGATCTTTCTAAGAGTGCAGTGTTCACATGGGGCCTTCTCATTTTTCATCCATATCCAAGATCCTAACCGCCAGTTTTTGTTACCCTGAAGGCCAGAGTGCGACTTCCTTATGGCATTGTTACCGTGACTCAGTGGGTAAGTTGATACATTATAAATTGATGACATGATCTTTGGTAAAACAAGCTACATTCACACAACACCACCAAACTTGAGCCAGGAGACAAGCACAGTTTAGCAACTTATAGGCCACATTTTTCCCCATGTGCATAGGTCATAATTGGTGTCTCTTACTGTACAGCATGTAGATCAACAGTAAATATAAAAACCATGACACCCAATAAATAGAACTGAAACTGATGAGGTATATCATTATGAAAGAATAAAACTTTGTTATAGCATGTGAGAAATGATACATTATAAGAAATGAAGATGTTAATATTACCACTACCACACTCAGAACATAAATTCACATGTACACATCTAATACAACTCTTTATTAAGGCAAGCAACAAACATACAATACATGCATTGTGTGAATAAAGAATAATAATTTGTAAATAAAATGAATTAAAATGTCCCATAGAAATTATCTTTCCATGATACATGACTATCAGTTTCACAGTGTTGTAAACATTATATCCATTGTTTGGAAAACAATTAAAGGGCCCTACCAAGAGATTATAATGCTGACAACATGGTGCACAATTCACCACAGAAATAGAAGTTTCCTTGCATATTGCACATCAATGTGCTGAAAGGTGCACATTTCTCTGTGAACATGTTGATGATGTTAGAGCGACTGTATTTGTGACAGCACATGTTGTCAGGCACCAGATTTCACCATGTTGCTTAGATACCTTCATGCATGATCCCATGGTGGCTTTTCTGAATTTTCTGTCTAGATACAACGTTACTCGAGTTTAATGACAGTATGTTGTTAATTATTGGTAATTCTGTGTCAAGAAAGAAAATTTACAAAAGCTCACAAAGGGTCATGCAAAAGGGACAGTCACTGATGAAACCAGGTGTCAAATAACCGGTGCTATCACATATGAGAATTGTCCTTTTGGGAACAAAATGCATCATTCAGCACTTTAACGTGTAGCTTTTCACAAAAATTTTGATCCACTTATGGTGACCTGCATTACAACCAATAAGAAAGAGAAAGGGCTGTGTCTACCCTTATGTTGAAAATCTCTTAAAGGCATATATCAATTAAAAAACATGCAAGTCACTGAATTAAGCATTCATAATAACCGGGAGACCATATACGACCGGTGCGAATCCATTCAATCCCGCCAGTTTGCAGGTCTTGCGTGCTGACTTTAACAGCTGGCCCAATGGGACTGGCTTAGTTTGAGACATCCACTCAGACACCAGGCATGAGGTCAACCTATCAATGTCCTTATCCGTTACTAGCCACAAGTTCCCAACCACAGTTGGGCTGGGGAGAGCAAGAACAGGTGATTTTCCATCAATAACAGATATAGACATCAAACCAAAGGACAACATAAACTACTTTATATTCTTTTCTCTACTGTTTTGGGACATAAAATCAACAAGAACATAACATGATACTGCAAGAAGTAACAACTGAGTATTTAGAAATAAATACATAATGTGAGAAATACTGCACTGTTGTTTCACATAATTATTTTTTTTCTCATTAGAAAAGGATGCTGAGAAAAAATATTACTGTCTGATTATCATTACTGACTCAGTGAAAACTGCTCAGTGGCACAGGATGACTAACCTTACAACACCTGACTATACCATAGGAGCGTGCGATTTAAATTTGCTTCAAATGAGTTTCTAATACTCTATGATACCTAATAGTTCTATAAACAAAATATGTGATAGGCAGCACATTCAGTTCAGCTTTCAGCCGAGAAAGATGATATGAGAGCACACTGGTAGTTGGTGGGTGAAGGGAGAGTTATCATGTCATGAATCTTCAGTGAATGATGTTCCTAGCAGTCAGGTTTAGAACAATAAGGTTTAAACAAAGTTGTAACATTTGGATAATTATTGCTTCACGGAGTACTCTGTGTGACCACTGAGACAAACCTAGTTTTAAGTGCAAACATGGTGAAAACGGGGAAATCTGCCTACAAAGATCAACCAAGTATTTCCAAGTAAACCCCTCACTCACCAGCCAGCCAAGAGAAAGTAAAGAGGGGCTCCATCTCCTTCTGCTTTGGGTCTGTACTCCAGCTTGCCACTGTGACAACCCATAACGATAGCCACAGCCTTCCCTCGGAACATCTGCAAGTCATCTCCCCCAATAAACTGTCTTCCCCATCCATGACCACAGTAACTGTGAAACAGAAACAAAACAATTTTTAACAACTGCATCACTTAGCAACTGCATCACCTTACAGGCAGTATTGATAGCTCACTGATCACTCACACTTTACTTTCTATTTTTCATATAACTGCTTTAACATACATTTAGTGTGGACACCCCCCCAAAGATAAGAATTATGAATAATACAAGAGTTCCCAAGATAAATTAATAACAACTATGGACACCAGCTGAAATAATTTCTTTTTTATGCATATATATTTATACTGGGACAGAACACAGTAATGGATGAAAAAAAAAAAAATGAATATTTCTCTAAATTCTTAAATACAGTCAATACTTTAAATAAAGAGTTTCTGCAACAGTCAAGTACAGTCATCTCCGCTAAATCACATTCCACCTTCCATTTAATTACAACACTTCCCGCCTTACAAAACTACTACATCTTTGCATATGCCATTTACAAATTGATGATGTGTATGTGTGTGTCAATGTTAGAAAGAAAACTACTCACATATACAAAGAATGGTCAGTAAGGAAGGACTTGAGATCTGCTACTGTTGGGGCTTTCTGTGACAAGCAAGTCCATCCTTTGTATCTGTGTGGAAATGAGGAGAAAAAATCCACAATGACTCATGTGAAATTGTGGGCAAACTGACCAAACTGACTGTTTCAATCTTAAGGTCTACAGAAATTTGTCACTGGCTAGGAACATCCATAAACTGACACTCACAAATAACAAAACATGAAGGGTTTTAAGGGTCATAGCTGCACCAATGTTTGAGAGAAATGAAAAAATGACATTCTGCAAATAAATATCAGCACTTGTTATAACACTGCACGAAGGATGCATCACAACAGGTGATGGTTGTTACAAAAACAATAAATACGATATAAAGGACCGACTTTCAGGTGTATAATTTTTCAGCAAAAAGACCTAAACAGGTATCTGCAATAGATTAGAGCAGCTAGTGATTGTACAATCAGCCAGATGCTAACACGCTACTTGTTGCTCCCCCTTTCTCTTCTGTCCCTCTCTGTTATCCAGCGAACCTATACCTTATTTTTTATATATATTTATTTACGGCTTTCAAGTTGGCATTTAGCCTCCACAATGCTCTGTAGAAGCAGGGAATTACTACAAGCACCATTTCAGTTGGGCAAAGTCTTTACTGTTGGCATTTTATATCTGGCAGAGTGCTCAGTCACACTGGGAACAGGGAAGTTTCTATGCTCCACATACATTCCCTACCCAGCATGTGAAAATTCTCATATGAGCTAATTTATCTTTTCTTTTTGCCTGTACTCTGGATACCTATGTGGCAGCTCTGCCTCTTCAGTAATAGGTTAGTGAAAGCTTGGAGGAGTGGGCTTCACTCATGTTTAATATAAATACATCAGGCAGATCTGCTAAAAGTTTGTCTTATGTGCAGAAATGATGACTAGTAAGCTAATCAAGCCAAGTAATTTTATCTAGTCTTTCCTGCTTCTCGAAAACATAACACAAAATATGATCTTGTTGAATACACCAGTTGTTAAACATTTCAGTTTAGCAAAATTAATATCCTGGCATCTCTTATAGGCAATTCTAAAATTATAAGACTTCTGATCAAAACATGAGTATCTTGTCCATGATGGGGGAAAGTACAAGCTTACTCTCACTACAACTCTTCACATCATAACAAAATCAACTTACTGCTGGAACTGGGGAACCAAAACATTCACAGAGTTCTTAAGATTTGTCTCTGGATCTACAACAGCAACAGCACTGTCACGTTCAACACCACACTGATAAGGTGACTGGGTCCTTTTCATATGCAGTGTCAGCAAGGCATGCAGGGCAGCAAGGGACGGAACTCTAGAGACAGTGTCTGATGAAAGGATTGGCATGCTCTCCCATGGGATTTGGTTCAAAGTCTGTAGGTATACACATGTAAAAACTGATGTTTACTGTCCTGAAGTAAAACTGAATGCTACTATATGCAAGAGGATGTAAGAAACACCGAGATTCAAGCAACATTTGTTGTATACTGCAATTCACAATTTTCTGACATCAAATCTGAATACTAACTTCAAGTCCTGGTTTTTCTATCACTTTGGCTTAACAACTGTTATCAGGAAGAGATGGAGAATTTCCATTTCTCAACCACAGAATATCACTCATAAAATGCTCCCTATGAGAAGTGCTGTTTCTGTCTCTTTTAGAAAGCTATAAAAAAAAAAGCCATACAAAAAGCTATACACAATGAAATTATGAGTAACTGCATAATGCCTTTGTCACTTCAGTTTCATTTTCTCCCACTGTCTTATTTACTATTGATAACTTAGTGGACAATGAAAACCTTGCTAACATCTGGCTACAGAAAATGATGGGCAAGTGAAATAAAATGATGATTCAAAGATGTCAGTAAGAAAGGCAGCCGGTGAATCTTTAAAATAATAGCCATTCTCAAAAAAAAAAAAAAAAAGACGAAATATAATATTATGTATTTCACAACACCCATGTCCTCACCTTATCCAAGATAAATATAACAGGCCCTCTCTTCTCCTCCTCAATGAGTCCTTTGAATGTGCAAAACACTTCCTTTTGAGCTTCCAAGCAAGCCTGGGTCAGTACACGGGCAATGTGTGGGGGCCACACACACTCAAATAGGGAGGACACAGCCTTTTCATTTGCATGCAAAAGAACCTCTAACAAGACCTGAAATATTGATGCAATACCATCTCATTGTGTCATATAAAATACTATAATAAAGAAAAATGGACATTTTCAAATAATGTCCATGCATTTTATATAGAAGCCAGTCACATCCATTAAATATGACACTTTATAATTTTTAATTTTTGTACAGGCCAAAGTGCTTGGTAGTTTCAGATAAATTAAAGATGTGGGGCCTACTTCTTTTATGTAAAAGTTTGGCTACTGTTGTTGTTTCTGGTTAATATGACATTTTCAGCTATGCCAATATGGATTTCAATATGATGCATACCTGACCTGTCACCTTCAGTGCTGGCTTGCTTAATTATGATAGGTTTCATATCTTAAGAGTCTTTATAATTTTTTAACAACGTCATTACTTTTGTCAAAACTCTGCATAAAATCAGATGTTTTAAATTCACCACCCTGCATTTGACCATTTTTTCAGAAGTGTATGTTATTATAGTTAATCACAACATTTTAAGTAAGTCAAGATCCATGCTAACATAGAGAACAAACATGATTCTGTGCACTGGAAAAGTGGGGTTCGAAATTCAGATTACTTCTGCTACAAACAGAGTTATTCTAGCAAATATGCAACACTTTAATCCTTGTGGAGTGGGACTGGATCAGTGGCAGTGTGCATAATCTTAACTTTAGTTAACCCAATGCAGTAACCATGGGAAACTCCCAAAACATTAGCAGTGTTCACAGTGGCTAATGAAATAATATGTTAATTAATGCATGGATTATGCATATGGCCATAGGTCACTCTATTTATTATCTCAGGGTTATGATGATAATATTCTGTCTCCTTAGTCCCCGCCAAACCAAGAGAAGCTCGTGCTTGACTAGTGTGGCTAATATCATAGCAACCTGCAACCTAACACAATGTGGCAATAACATCTGATACAGCTGGATGCACTCGTCATGGTGGAGGTATTCACATTTTGAATCAACAGCACATGAGAGCAGCACTATTCATTCAAAGCCATCATGAGGGAAGTGGCCTTTGTTATTTCTCAGTTTCACTTGTGGACCTACTGCTTTGCGTTTCTTCTTTCGAATCCTGTAAGTGAGGTGTTTTAACACAATAAACAAAGGGGTGAAAGAAATATTACACTTACACATAAAAGCTCTTGCATTATTAGTTCTTACCCTAAAGGTTTTGAAAAACAGTTTGTATTGATGCTGCAGAACTGATTCAATAGCTTTGTGGGCAATCCTGTCCAACAACTTCTGTACGGCTGATTTTGTCATCCACTCTTCTCGACCTCTCAGAAGCCACTTATGGCCACACAAGAAGAATTCTTGAAGGTAGAATACCACATTCTGAAAGACAGAGAAGAATGGTTTCAGATATCAAAACTTCTGGGTGAAAAAAGAACGAAGTGAGCTTTGGCTTCCAAATAGCCGGACATTTTTTAACATAGCATCAATCAATAATTTCTAGTCTGTGCTTATCTACTACCCAATGAGACGTTCAAACATTGTTCATTCATTAAACAACAGAACATTATAATGTTCATACCAATGAATTTTTCCACAATTACAAGGTAAACTCTCTGAAGACAGACGAAAAGCCAAACACATGCTGCTACATTAAAGAAAGCAGTTATTTTAGCTATGAAATGGCAAAAAATGACACATTAAAATCCTGTGTTTTATTTGCAACAAAAACTGCAGACCAGCTTAATGTGTATTTATTAATGATATGCACAACTTAAGCAAATATTATCCTCAAATGGAAGAAAGATCAGGATCAAAAATAGTATATTCACTATGTAGGACAGTGGACCCTCTGAGATAAGACCTTCCTAAACGTGGAAAAGATCTTTACTGGGAGGGAGTCTTAAGGGGGGTGTGAGTCCTAAAAATGAGGTTTTGGGGTGAAATTATTGAGGTCAGGGTTTTGTTATTTTTAGGTACTTTGACATGTCTAGAATCCAGACAAAGTGTTGCTGACTGCAGTAAATTCCATGTTTTGCTTTAAAAAAATCCAGCTTAAGATGGTGACTGAAGCTTTGTTTTCGTCAATTTGAGGTATCCCTGCTGAAATTATGTAACTTTGAGCTTGATTTTCAGCTATAAGCCAAAGAAATCAACCCACTGTGTCGCATTTCAAACGAAGGGAAATTTTCTCCTCTATTACAATGTATGAATAGATTTGACCGATGAATATGTATGCCATATAAAGTTATGCTGAACTGAAGCATAAATTATGTTTAGCACCAGTCCTTCTGCGAGGTCAAGACCTACTTTTAGCTCGGCACAGACCAACAAACATCAGGCGCCTATTTGATTTGCTCGTCGTATTTCGTGTGTGCTCGCCTCAACTGATCCAATTTTCTGATTTGTTCGGGCCATTTGTAATTGACTTGTTTTGTGGTTTACAATAACGGCAGCACATGAACTCCCTGATGAATGTTCGTGTACATGTATGAAAGTATCTCTTCTCAGAACTCAAAATATTAGCCTCCTTCATTATTTATGGAGGAACTTTTCTAAATTTTTGTATAAGTTGCTCATATGTGTTCAAAAACTTGTACAAAAACATATTTGGACTTTCATTGTTATTTCATTCAGATTTCACTATTGAAACTTTTGATGCCGATTTCTCGAAACTATATTTCATATTACAAATTTTTTATGTCCACCATTATTTCTGGACCAATCTATGTAATTTTTGTAACAACTCCAAATGTGTACGTAAAAAGTAATAGAGAGATATTTGTTTGTTTTTTGTTTCAGATTTTCTGAAATTTGTGGTGTTTTTGTCCAAAAATTGTGAAAATTAGTTATTTAGTGGAACCCCATATTTGAAGCTGTGTAGTGTAAAATAAAATTTCATCAGGATATCCAAAAAAGCTTTCTCTTAGTGTTGAGACTAGAGAATATCTGTGGACATGTCTCTGTAAAATTTCGAATGGATAGCTTTTCATTTGACAGAGGAGATATCTATTGAAAATGACATATTTTCATGTAAATATTCAAGATGGCAGCCATTTCCATAGCAACCAAGCTATAAACATGATATTTTTTCACTGTTCTATACTAATTTGAACATGCTGAATTAAAAAATGATAGTTAAATTTTTTTTTTTAAATGTGGCAGCTGGAAAATCGCCCTGATGACACCCCCCCCCCCCCCCC
>JAWQUT010000103.1:625820-653036 GCA_033807755.1 Ellobium chinense | reverse complement strand
CCCCATACCGGCACATGATAATCACTGAATTTATTTGACGATTATTGCATTTATATACAGTATAACCTGTGATGTAGAAACACAAGGACATCAGAAAAGTGTCCCTACATCACAGCTAGTCCTTTATTGCAAGGAAGATGTTTTACAGATGTTTGTGTGGTTGGGTCTCCATGTATACTGAGGTAAACAATGTTTCCTGTGGCTTCTTGAAAAGAGTATCACAAACTATCAGGCTCATATCATGAGGCAAATATCGTCGCCTTCCACACGAAAGGGCGTATCCCTGTTTTTCACGTTTTTAAGGAGAGCGATTTACGCCTGAGTCGATCATATTGATAGTTAGCTTAAGCCCTCAGGAATTTTATGCTATATCTTCGTTACTATTTGAGCTAGGGATACACCGTTTCGTGTGAACATAGTTCTGAGATAGCACTATGTATTGGTGGTGATAACTCAAAACTATCAAAAATTGGGATACGCCCTTTCGTGTGGAAGGCGACGATATGAACAAATGCAAATTGCATGTACAGTATTAGAAAAAAAAAAGTGGACATTTGAAGATACTCTTTAACCAATTAAATTACAGCACACTGGAAGCCATTTACAGTCACTTTTATTTAGCCTTCAGTTTAATTATTCCCGTTTACCCCTCAGTGTTTATAAAACAAAACAACTCTTGGTAATAGAAATAGCAGAGTAGTAAGCTCGCAGCTAGGGCATATCTGTCTTCCTCACATCAGTCTAATTTTCTGTGTGATCAGTGTGGATTAAAAACCCTCAAACAGTGCAAGAAATCCTGACTTCAGTCATGTTATTATATCTTGCCCATATCCCCCTTTTATTGAGAACCAGATGACAGACACAGCAATATTATAGCCCTATCCGCTCATTAGGAATAAAACGTGGTGGTCCCTCCCGCCTGCTCAGAGAATACGAGACACTGAAGAGGCTACTTCTCCCCTCCCCCCAATACTCCTCCTCCCTTTATTTTTTGGCTGCCAGCCGTGAACAGTGAGTACTACTCACCTCGCGGCGCCGGTTTGTCTGGGTGAGTTCAGGCCAGAGAGAAGAAGAGCACAATTTCTGAAAAAAGAAGCTGCGTGGGTGGCTTACTGAATTTTCCCCCCTCAACTTGTATTTCCTGACAAATCATTTGATAGATTTGGGACTTGCTTTCAATGTCCTTTCAAAGCCCCGTTTGGCCCACTCAGTACAGATCAGCTGTTAGGCCTACCGTTCATTTTACTGCAGTTTATTCCTAATCATGGAATTTTTTTTTAAAAAAAATTGTTTTCTTTACTTCTGTTTGTGTGGTCTTTTTCTTCTGTGGACCAGTACTACATCTATGGTAGGCACATGCGAGACATGATCTTCTTTCCACCCTCATCTCCCCACCACCACAGTCACTCTGCTGCAAGCTCCGCTCTTTGATGTTGGTCTAGGCTGTGATTCTTGGACTCTGGCTTTCTGACTCAGAAAATTGGATAGGGCACATGTGATTGCTCGTCACAGTGAAAACCGGCATTCTGATCAGTGGCCACGCTTCACGATCAGAGGGAGCCACTGATCAGAGGTCAGTTTCAATGAGAAAATATGTACATAGAATGGAGAAGAGGAGTCACTCATCAGAGGGAGCGCAGATGATAGGTTTTACTGTACTGTATAATAACCCCAATTTCCCTATTTTCCTCCTTGCAAACACCCACACATTAACTTGATTAAATAATTATAGTCTGAATCTGGGTTATGCCCACTCATAATGTCTCTGTAGTCCACTTTGCAGTCTCTCCAGCCCTGCTTCTCTTTGCAACCTTTTCTCACTCCTTTAATGTGAGTTCTTTTCTCTTGTGGTTACTCATCGTTACAGATCTGTGTTAATGTGTGTAGCCAAGGTCTAGATAAAACCGAGCTGTTGCACATTCGATGACAGCGTTTGAACGAATGAATGGCCACACAAGTACAAAAGATACCGTGGGAAAAAATCTACACGACTATGTGTTCAAACCCTGCGGATGGGTCACAATTCAGAGGAATGGGGTGACTGAACAAAGGCTGAGGATGGGTTGCTTGTCGGATTTAGGAGGAAGTCGCTATTGGGAGGTCTTTCATATAGACAAACCAATCAGTCATGACATTTTAGGTCATAATCGAAAGGAAGTCGTAACTGAGAGGGTCTTATCTCACAGGGTCCACTGTATACTCATTAGCTGTATGAACTCAGCATGTCCATCATTAGCTTGCTCCAATATATCTAAATCCTATCATCTGTATCTTCATCCATAGCGAATGAGAAAAATAAGGAAATTATACCTGCATGTCAGCATCTCTTTTGAACCTGAGCTTCCAGTATTGGTCAGGGGTCAAGTTCTCCACCTCATGCTTGATTGCTTGTTCATAAACCCTCAGGGCTCTTGAAAACTGGAAGGATGCAAGAAATCAGTTTTGAATTCATGAAGAGGGAACATACTGGCAAGACTGGTCATTTTATACTTGATGGAGGACAAAATTTATTGGGTTGCACTGAAGCATCAATGAAAAATATGGAAAGGATTTAAAAGAATAAGAAAAAAAAAATCAGCAATGACAGTCTGTTGAATTCTGTGGATAACAGATTCCTCAAACCAGCCTAAACAGATACCTACCCGGAATCTGAATAATAAGTCACTGTCCATTTTCAAGAACCCATTTTTTGGCATACAGTATTGTAAACAGCAACAATTAATAGTTTGGTGGTTACTAAGTCTGAGTGGAACTGGTGACTTAATGAAATTCATGGGCATAAAGTGTTCCCTCAGATTCAACATTTATTAGAGAATGTATTGTCCAGTTTGCTTCCTGACCTTTTAACAGCTTTTATAAATAAGCAGTCACCTCAACCAAAAGAGATATCCCAGAAATCACTTACATGGTGCCATCTTGGATATGGAATAGCAATTGTGATGGGTTCATGGGTAGGGGTCAGTCTGGTGATAAACAGCTGACTTCTACTTGGGGAAACTGGGTCAAAGTCCACGACTGTCATTTGAATGACCGTCCAGTCTAAACAAAAAAGCATGATATCAATTACAGACAAAAACAAGTCTACTTATTTTGCTAACATTCATATTTATCTACTGAATAACAAGAACTTATAATAGATTGAACGTTAATACCATGAACAATGTACACATTCCTTGGCACTGTACTTCCAACAGTGTAGGATTTTTAGTGGATTTAAGTGTGATGGTAAAGTCAAGTCTTTCAACAATATTGATTCTAATAATTCAATGCAATGTCCTGTAGAGTTTAAAGTAAATAAGCCTCTTTCAGCCAAATCTAAATATTAAGGCAACTTATTTTTTATTGATTTCAGGCATCTCTGCAGCATTGATCTACAGACATTATCTGTAAGTACTCAACAACAACATCAGAAGCAACAAATAAATAGCACTTTCCTAAAATTCTGTGAACTCACTTTTGCTGAAAAATGAGTTGGCTGTATATTCAGATACATATTTCTAACTTGATTCTTTCAAAACACAAAATTGAGCTTGAAATCTCCATTACTCCAAGTGTTATGTCATTTAATAATATATTTTAAAAAAGTATGTGTGAAGAGCAATTACTGCCATATCATTCCCTTTATTTTGAAACTATCCAAAGATCACATACCAAATTTTGGAAATGAAGCTCTTTAATCATAAAGATGTCTGACTGAGGCTGACAAACTATTTCAAAGAAGCAACTAACCAGATGGTATTGCAGCCATTCTGTCAGTGAACGTTTTAATCACATCTCCTCCAAATCTGAGTGTGGCTAATGCATCTGTCATGATCTCCCTTTCTTTCCTCAGCTCCTCTTCTTTCAGACTGTACCAATCACTGGAACTCTGTTTCAGCTGAGAGGAAGAGTCTTTTTGGTCTAAAGTGTCATTCATTCTGAGAGAAGTGCTGTCTTTGCATTTCCTGTAGAAAAAAAAGGTGATAAAGAACTTTTGATATATCAAATTGGGGTTAGAACCTTTAGTTGCATACTACTGTGAGTTGATGATGCATCTTGAATGAAGGATGGAAAAGTGAACAAAATGGGAAATCACCTCCTGTTGTTTGGAATAATGACAGTGCCAGCATGTAAGAAATTTGGACCAGAGGTCATGGCAAGCTGGCCTGTAATGGCTTTTCTAAACTTGTTAGATACATGTATTATGTATGTATCGAAGCTTATCCTTTGCACTCTCGAAATCCAACTCTTTTTTTGCCTCAGTATATTTTGTACTGTCGTTTTAAAAAGGATGCCAGAAAAGATATTTTGTGATTAATAAAAATGGATTATAATCCAGCATTGTGAAATTCTATCTTTTCACCAAGTTGGGTCTTAATAAAGGGCCGCAGAAAATCCTTGAAGACCTGGGAAATGTATTTCAAACTTCATCTTGCTCATATNGGGGGGGGGGGGGGAGAGAAAGGTTTTGGTGGGTCCTGAGGGCGATTTTCCAACTGCCATATTTTTGTGAAATTTAACTATCAGTTTTGATTTCAGCATGTTCAAATTAGCATGAAACATTGAAAAAATATCATGTTTATATCTTGGTTGCTATAGAAATGGCTGCCATCTTGAATATTTACATGAAAATAATGTCATTTTCAATAGATATCTCAAATAAAAAGCTTTCCATTCAAAATTTTACACAGACATGTCCACAGATATGCTCTAGTCTCAACACTAATAGACAGCTTTTTTGGATATCCTGATGAAATTTTATTTTACACAGCTTCAAATATAAGGTTCCACTAAATAACAAATTTTCACAATTTGTGGACCAAAACACCACGAATTTCAGAAAATTTGAAAAAAAAACAACCAACCACATATCTCTCTATTACTTTTTACCTACAGATTTGGAGTTGTTATATACAAAAAATTACACAGATGGGTCAAGAAATAACAATGGAGATTGTTGTGAGAAAATTTGTAATAAAAAGTATAGTTTTGAGAAATCGGCCATCAAAAGTTCAAAAGAAATCTCAATGAAATAACAATGAAAGTCCAAATATGTTTTTGTACAAGTTTTTGAACACATATGAGTAACTTATATCCAAAAATTTAGAAAAATTCCTCCATAAATAATGAAGGAGGCTAATATTTTGAGTTCTGAGAAGAGACACTTTCATACATGTACATGAACATTCATGTGGGAGTTCATGTGCTGTTGTTATTGCAAACCACAAAACTGAGTCTATTACGAATGGCCAGAACCAATCAGAAAACTGGGTTAATCGAGGCGAGCACAAATACAACAAGCGAATCAAATAGGCACCCCATGTTTGTCGGCTGAGCTGAGCTAAGTGTAGGTCTTGACCTCGCTATGTATAGCAGGAAGACTGGTGCTAAACATAATTTATGCATCAGTTCAGCAGAACTTTGTACGGCATACACGTTCATTGGTCAAATCTATTCATAGACTGTAGTATGCGACACGATGGGTCGATTTTTATGGATTATAGCTGAAAATCAAACTCAAAATTACGTAATTTCAACATGGATACCTCAAACTGACGAAAACAAAGCTTCAGTCACCATCTTCAGATGCATTTTTTTAGGCAAAACATGGAATTTTCTGTAGTCAACAACACTTTGTCTGGATTCTTGACATGCCAAAAGTACCTAAAAATAGCAAAACTGCAAAACCGTGACCTCGATAATTTCACCCCAAAACCTCATTTTCAGGAACACCCCCCCCCCACCCCTTTAAAGNCTCACAGTTTCCAAGTGGATTAAACAGAAGAATGACTAATCCAGTGAGAGGAAGAATGACTAATCCAGTGAGAGGAGGAATGACTAGTCCAGTGAGAAAAAGAAAAACTTACCACAAACATTTGCATAAGTTTTGGCTATAACTTACAACAGTCTATTTTGCCCCTTCATTTTATTTTTTTAGGAGGTCTTTATGATTTCTAGATACTCCTTTTAAAACTTAAGCAATGATTGGCATTACCATTTCATTTCTGTTGTTTAGCAGAGAGATAAATTTGTGATTGCCTTATTAAGATACCCCAAATAAGCAAACCCTGTGGAATTTCATGTGATGCCTTACACCATGTGTTACTGCCAAGAACTTCAGCTTAAAAAATTTTGTACAAAATGGGTACTCCATCTGTTACATGACGATGAAAGAGCAAAGTGGTGTTCAGGCCCTGCTCACTCTATGTGATCCCAGGGAACGAAACGATTTACTGATATATCACAGGTGATGAAGCTTGGACCTGCTTCTACAGGACCCCTTCAGATCAGTTTCATTTTAATTTAATCTGGGCATATGGCAATACTAAACAAATATACATCACAATCAAGCCAACATAATAAGATGAAGTAGGTGACCGATCTATTGTTTTGAAGCCTGATTTCCAGAACAAGAAACAGTTGTTGCCAATATTTTTTAGTTATTTCCAGTCACTTGCAGTTCGACTTCTGTCAATTCTACGAGTGCCCATGATTACACCTAAGTGAAACTTTCAAAAGTAATCACAATGATTAACAAGCAATGCCTAAGTACTGGCACAACAAGAACATTGATGCTGTATGACAATGCAGGTGTGACAGCTCAATTTCTAGAAGATCAGAAGGTACAAACATGATATACCACCCTCTGAGATTTGGTTTTTGGGTAAATTGGTAACAGGTTTTTGAAGTGGAAATTACCAATGACCCAACTCCTTTCAAAAGCTGTAAATTTAGAGCTGTGTGAAATGCCATCTTTAGAGTAACATGATATCTTCCACAATTGGCTCAGAAGGCTGTAATTTTGTGTAAACAGCAAGAAAGAGTGCTTTTAAAATTCAAGAAAGACAAATAGGCCTATGTTTAGCTGTTTGTGAGATATGGAGGTACTTGCATATCTCATGGGATGACCTTTGTACTCCTATTCAAAGATTGGTTTCGCGCTTGAAATTCTTACTGTTGGGACCGGGAATGTACAAGGTTTATCAATTGGTAAGATGCAGTTAAAATTATCTTTATAAATTACTTGCAAAGCCCAGCCATTAGTATGACTATATTCATAAAAATCTGCCACTGTGACTTAACAATGTCAAGTGCACCGACTCACACCTTCAGGCTTACTGAAAGTGAGATGAAAATAAGTCAGGTGATGACTAGAAGACAATGATAGCTAAAAGTGACACATGTGTTTACTGGGATTTGTGATGCAGATTAATTATACAAAACGCAAAACTAAATGGTTATTTTTAGCCATGGAAACTACAAAAATATCCCCATATGAAACTTTAGGTGCCTTAAAATAGAGTGATGGTGTTCCAAAACCATACCATGAATGCTATGTTGTATATCTAGCATGTTACACTGAACCATCTCACCTTATTTTGTTGTTAAGGTTCCTGGTCATCAAATGTTGAAATGTGACCTGCATTGAGTCTGTGAGATATGCAGCGATTTCTTTGTGTGCAGAGAAGTCCTTCTTATTCTTGATGTTTGATGCTGCAAGCAAATGTAAAAACTTCACAAGTTCAAGTTCAAGTTTATTTAGGCCTACACACAGTCTTGTATTTTCATGCACAAAATATCAATTCTGTTTTAGCTGTACTTCAGGCAATATAAAGTTTTATGAAACCCTCCAAATTAACATAGTGCAGAGAACTGATGTACCTCAGTAGTACTGTATATGATGAGATAAAGCAATGTTCTTGCCCTCCTGAGTTTCCATGCATGAAGATTTTTCTTAATTCCTGATAAATTTTCACACTCTTGTTTACTCACATATAGCCGACTGCATATAAGTTTGAACTCACATGAGTCGCTTTTCTCCTGAGCACCTACTTTTTCATGAAATAAGAAGAACACATAATTTGATACTGACCTGTCATGATTTCATCTTCCCACTTGACCAGAGCAAGGGTACGAGAGAGCTGCCTCCACAGATAGGAATGTGGGAAATGTTCTAGCTGCTTCAGAGCTTCATACAAGTCTTGCTTTCTAGAGGTACCTGTTGATGATCCTTATAGTTAGTGAAAGCAATAATTGATGTCTTAAAGTTGACCAACAATGCATACTGAAGCATCACTAAAACAATAAGACATTCTATGAAAAAAAACTTTAATCAACTCTAAAACTATGCCAATACCTGAAATACTTGTGTGCGTGAGGTTGACAGAGTAACAAACAACATGTGAAACTTTCCATTCTCTGGTTAGTATTATAGATATGTTCACGCCTTGGGCAGGAATCTGCTGCAGTTTGATATTGCGATCTTACATTTAAAAGGGGGTAGTACAGGATAATAGGAAGATTACAATAATAAGAAAATACATGGCTGAGGCAAATAAACAAGAGATGAACATGACAAGATTATGAATATGGCAAGATTTAAACATATGCAGGTGAGAGAAAAAGAAAAAAAAAAGATTGCAAACCAGAAAACAGCAAGAAATCTGTAAAGAAAAATAGCCAGAAAGAAGGAATCACTCACCAGGACTGTAGGCTGCTAGTGTTGGAAACTTTGCTGCCAAAGTCTTCCAACCTGTCTCCTCACATTCATTCACATCTTCACTTTTTGTCTCTGGATCTGCACACTTTTCCTCTGTCATCTGCCGGTCGTCCTCATTCGAGCTTTTAACTACTGTGTCAACATTCTCTTTCATTTGCCGACTCCGACAACCTGTGCTTGAATCAGCATTGGAATCAGCACTTTCGACTAGTAAGGTATCATGTTCAATGTCATCAAGCTCCATTCTGCTCAACTTCTCTCGAACAGAATCGGATGGACTAGATTCTGCTGGTGATACGCTGCTCTGATCTGTGTCACTGTCCCTCTGAGAAATAACTTTCCTTGAGTTCTTTTGCTCAGAGGATGAACTAAGGCTGCTTAAGTCCTGTTTTGAAGTTCTTTTGTGTCTGAATTTCTCTGTGGGTCGGCCAATTGTTTTCTTGTCTTCACAAGGGGAATTCTCTGACTCTGATGCACATTTATCATCTCTTGGAAATGAGGAATTTTCCTTTGTCATGCTTACAGCCTGAGCAGATTGCTCTAAATGTACTCTTTCAGCCTGGGGAATATTCACAGGCAAAGACTCTAAAAGTTTCCTTCTATCTTTCTTTAAAGAGAGTCGAGATCTCCTTGCCATCACTGGTGTCTCTTTCGGCTGTTGCTCAGTTTTGGAAACTTTTTTCTGTGACTTGTTGCTCTGTGCTGAATTTTCTCTCTCATCACTGCTGTCAGCCTCAAGACTGCTGACCTCTGATGCCGATTTGTCTAATTCTATGTTCTCTGAGACCTTCTTCCTACCTCTTCTAGGTCTAGCTGTTTTGCTTTCTTTTTCATTTTCTTTGGATTTTGCAATTGCCTTTCTTCTCTGGGGTCTGCCACGAGGTAATTCCACTGGGGATAAGAAGTTTATGAAAGAGCCATCTGGCTGGGTATTAGTATTCAGGTTCATCTCTCTCAGAATGCATCTGTCATGGTCATTCTGAAAATCTGACATAGAAATTGGGAACTGAAGAACATTAAACCCAATTCCCGACATTCTTGTACCATCATCAATTTCAGTACAAGTCAGCGGTTCCTGGCAACTGTCATCAGGATCATATTTGCTTAGATTATCTAAACTGTCTTGTGATGGACTCACAGCTATTCCCTCAAAGGACCTGTGTTCAGTAATCATGCCAGGTGTTTCTACGAAGTTTTCCTCTCTCCTTGACTCTGGTGATTCTATGCTTAATATTTTCTTCTTTCTTTCTCGTTTTGGTTTAGTGCTTTGCGCAGGTGGGGTCAAGTCCTTGGTCTCTTTCTCTTGTGAGAATTTCTTTCCATGCCTTCTTCCTCTGGCCTGTGTTGATCTCTTACCATTGACTTTCTGGTTCCCCTCTGGCATCCTGTCATTTTCTTCATTCAAGACGCTTTCCATACTGATATCCATGGTTTCCTCCTCATTCTCAAGTGAGTCCTTTGACCTCCTGCCACATCTACTTTTACCATTTCTTGTCTTCTGTCTTGTTTTTCCTGCTGCAGCTTTCGTAGTGTGTTCCAAACTAACCTCATTATCTTCCTCTACATTCAGGCCAGTCCTGCCTCTTCTCTTATTTGTCTTTTTTGCACTCAGTCTCTCCATGAGTTCTCTGTGCTTTACCAGAATACCTGCAGGGGAAGGTGTGCTCATGTCACTTGTACTTCCTCTGCTGCTTGAGCAAGAGGATGAACCTCCTCTCTTGCTAACTTTAGATTTATCTACATGCACACCTCCACGTTTTCTCTGCCTGCATGACACACTTGATTTCTGTTGTCCTGGATTTTCTCCACAGATGCCACGGATCAAATCCTTATCTTCATTCTGAGTGATGCTTAGATGCTTAAGAAGGCTAGACAATGGAGACAAGGAATCAGCTGTGCCTTCATCCGTGTCTGTGGAAGTCTTGTAACAAGAATCATTCTCCTTACTGCCTTCAATGATTTTGGTGTGTAGAGACTTGTTTTCTTTATCTGATTTAGTTAATCCTCTCTTCACAGCTGTGTTCTTCAAACATGATGATTCTGTTTCCAGCTGATCTACATCACAGACATTACCAGTGAATGTCTTCTTAACAGCACAGCTTTTATTGTTCCCTGGGTCTGAGTCGCTGTAAACAGAGATAGTTCTTAAATTTTTCTTGTTCACTCCACTGGTGCCCTGACTTGCTGTTGAGCTGTAGGTTTTCTTTGAAGATGTGCCGCTCTTCTGCCTTATAATGGTTTTTGAAACAGTAATGGCATCTGAATATACAACAGGTGGTGTTGACACAGATTTGACAGTGTGGTTTGCTGCATCACTTGATTCTCTGAATTTGATAGATTCAAGGTCTGAGTTTCTCTGCTTGTCCCAATAGTTTTTTTCTTGTTTTGCTACATTGACTGCCACTGTGATCACGTCCTCATCTTTCACTTTTTCCCTCATTCCTTCTAGTTTCTTTCCATGCACTATTTCATCCTTAACACAAGTTTGAAGAAGTGGAAGATAATGGAGATGTACCCTCAGCAGCTGTGCTGATGCCACAAGAGTTTTGATCTCTGCATGGTCACCGAGCTTCTTCCCTTCCTTAACCACAATATCTAGGAAATTCTTGATATTGTCAGCACTGATGTTTGCTTTATCAAACTCATCTTCCATATTATAAAGGTACTGAAACTGAATTTCTGCAAGCCTGTACAGAGTTTCTAACAAAAAGATGCGGCTGTGGTTGAGAGTAAGAGGCAAAATAGTCATTTCTAGGTCCCAATCTTGAAGAATTTCCTTGATGCATTCCTGGTAAGAGATCTTGGTAAAATGTTGAGAGGTGCATCCAGCAACCTTGAGTACTTTGATGACAGATCCATAGTAGACGTTGTCTTTGCTCAGCATCTGAGAGGGACCAGACAAATAAACACTTCTGAATTAAATTCCACTGGGATTTTAACAATAAGCCAATTACACAACCCCCAAAAAATCTTGTAGTGTAACAGCATATTCTCACAAACATTCTCCAAAGGGATGACAGAATTTTCAGACATCATAATTAGATACAGACTTTTGTCCGTAATGAAAGTTGCTTTGTCATCCTGTCAATTTGCTCATTTATTACTTTTTTTTTTTTTGCTGTTAATTTCATTTCATATCGAAAAATTTTCGCATTCTTCCATCCCTGTCTCTAGAAAAATCTGTTCACCCATTTCATGTTGATAACCTCATTAAGATTTATTATACACAACTTCAAGGCTTCATTTCCTACAATACTTCATGACCCGCCTAAAGGAGTAAAGAGCAAAATTTTTTGCAGCAACAGCAGTGAAACGTATTAGTGCCATTTGTGGACACAATAAATCTTGTGAAGTCAGAAATCTAAGCAGAAGATAAATGGGATGAAGAAGACAGAAAGAAAGAAAGAAAGAAAGAAAGAAAGAAAGAAAGAAAGAAAGAAAGAAAGAGAAGCACCCAACTACCACATGTCTACTACATTCTAAAAATATAAACTACAGTCAGATGAATCAGGAAAATAGTACAATATCAATAAAAAACAAACAACAACAAGCAAACCGAACTGAACAAACAAAGAGCAGTGTTCTAGCATGTGTCTTGTGACGATGCAAGATCTCATCTAATCCAAGATTACATATGATCATGTTTGCAAATAGTGCTTTTACAGTAATCAAGAAACAATTATTTAGTGATCCATTCATAAAACATTTACCATGAGTCCCAAGACTAAAACTCAAAATAGTAAAGTTTGACACATCCTGGCATACATCTTTGATTTTCCTTTAAATCAAATATTTGTGTTTTACTAACAACCTGTTATTGCAGAAATACCATTTGCTACTAGTTCATTCTAACACGGTTGAAGTGGTAGAATTAGGGTATAGATATTCAAGGCAGGCCTTGCTACTCAGTAAATCACTGCCTGGGAATATCTAAAGTAGTGCTCCTTGTTGTGCTGAACAGGAGATGAAAGGGGGGAGCTAGCAAGCACATAAAATTCAAAACTGAAAACCTCAGTGAAGGTGACATCCTTTTTGAGAGTATTGGTTGAAGTATTGACAAAATGAAGTGAAGAGACCAAACTCCATGTTTCCACCGCATCAAGAACTGCATCTTGTTCAGTCAGCATGAGATGACCAAATGTGATTCTCAGGCATATGCAGAAGTCACTCTGCCCCATCCCATCTCTCACTGAATACTGCAGGTTTACACAAAAACGAATAAAAATATGATCTGCCACTGAAAGATATATCTATATATTATTATATATATAAGACATTTATATATAAAACTGTACCTCTGCCTGGTGCCACATAAGATGAGTGCATGTCTGAGCAACCTCCAGCTGTAAACAGCTTTCACATGGCCCAGCACAACACACCACCTGTGACTTCACCTCACGCTCATCATTTTCCTCTGCAACGCGCTTCTTTCTCTCTGTCGGAATAGGCGTCACCATTTGTGAGTGTGGTATGAGATCTGAGAGCAGATCTTGTCTTGTGTCACTCACTGAAAAAGAAATGATAAAAAGAAATGAGATCAAGAGTACAGGGCCACAAATGATTTATGTCAATCTACCTACAATGATCTTACAGAATGAATATTCTCACTTAAGACTTAGAATTACATGTTTATTTATAGCCTTCACACCTTACTATCAATCCCTGAGGTCTACTCTCTATCCAGGAGTCCAGAAAGTTGCCCTACACATCATGCCCAGTTCTTCATGCGTGGTTTTTGTCAATAAATTGAGTGTCACTGTAAAAAAAAGCATCCTCAGAGCAATTCTGGACAATCTTCTATGTAAAAGTATGACTATCCTTTGTAACAAGCCTGTTAAATCTACCCACTTCTTGGATATATGCCCTACATAATAGTGTGCTAAAATGTAAGTTCTTACTAGTGGTCAAAGTGACTCAATTATCAACATTTAACTTACTGCCTACTGGGGTTCACAAATACCTGACTTTCCACTAAACTCTGCAGATCAAATTTTAGTGATTTGAAGACCAGCCTCTACAGTCCTTTTCCATCCACGATCAAAGGACAATTTGTTTATTTACGAAAGCAATTATTATAAGCATCATAAATCAATATCAGTGCAATCTCCAAGCCTAAACATTGCCTAGATAATAAATATCCCACAATATATAACTTCTGATTAAGAAAACAAGCACATCACTGTGCATAACTTGCAAGGTCATTCCTTGAAAAGCAATTGTTTTCCTGCTATAACAAGGTTTGAAAATTACCCGATTGTGTTCAGTTTCACTGATGGTGGTCCAAAGGAGTCATTAATGGAGGGAGAGGTGAAATCAACTGTAGGCTTTTAAAAGGGTAAAATAAAACTTAAGCAGCTACATTTCATTTTTACCAGCATAACTTACATCTGAGGCATCAGTGTAATCACCTTTATATTAAAAATTAAATCACCACATGCTCACTGCCTTGTATTATGTCATATAATATGATGTCACAGGCATAGTTGCCTTACACCCAAATTCATCTGCAAGGACTTGTGGGTGGGTGGGTGGTGTCCTGAAAGTGAGGTTTTTGGGGTGAAATTATCGAGGTCAGGGTTTCACTATTTTTAGGTACTTTGACATGTCTAGAATCCAGACAAAGTGTTGTTGACTGCAGTAAATTCCATGTTTTGCCTAAAAAATGCATCTGAAGATGGTGACTGAAACTTTGTTTTTCATCAATTTGAGGTATCCCTGTTGAAATTATGTAACTTTGAGCTTGATGTCAGCTATAAGCCATAAAAATCGACCCACTGTGTCCATTATCCAACAAAAGAAAATTTTCTCCTCTACCAATCTATGAATAGATTTGACCAGTGAACATGTACGCCGTACAACGTTATGCTGAACTGAAGCATAAATTATGTTTAGCACCAGTCCTCCTGCTATATATAACGAGGTCAAGACCTACTTTTAGTTTGGCTCAGGCCGACAAACATCGCGTGCCTATTTGATTCACTCGTTGTATTTCATGTGTGCTCGCCTCAATTGACCCAGTTTTCTGATTGGTTCAGGCCATTTGGAATAGACTCGTTTTCTGGTTTACAATAATAACAGTACGTTAACTCCCTCATGAATGTCCGTGTACACGTATGAAAGTGTCTCTTCTCAGAACTCAAAAATATTAGCCTCCTTCATTATTTATGGAGAAATTTTTCTAAATTTTTTTATGTAAGTTGCTCATATGTTTCAAAAACTCGTACATAAACATATTTGGACTTTCATTGTTATTTCATTCAGATTTCAACTTTGAAACTTTTGATGGCCAATTTCTCAAAACTATATTTTTTTATTATAAATTTCCCATCTCCATCATTATTTCTGGACCAATCTATGTATGATTTTGTATATAACAAGTCCAAACGTGTAGGTAAAAAGTAATAGAAAGATATTTGGGTTTTTCAAATTTTCTGAAATTCATGGTGGTTTTGTCAAAAAAATTATGAAAATTAGTTATTTAGTGGAACCCCATATTTGAAGCTGTGTAGTGTAAAATAAAATTTCATCAGGATTTCCAAAAAAGCTCTCTAGTAGTGTTAAGAGAATATCTGTGGACATGTATGAGTAAAATTTTGAATGGGTAGCTTTTCATATTGACGGAGGATATATCTATTGAAAATGACATATTTTCATGTAAATATTGAAGATGGCGGCGGTTTCCATAGCAACCACGATATAAACATCATATTTTTTTAACTGTTCTATACTAATTTGAAAATACTGAATTAGAAAATTTAAAAATATGGAAATTGGAAAATCACTCTCAGCCCCCCCCCTCCCCCAAAAGCAACCAGATTGGCAGAGTCGTTAATGCAAAGGGAACAATTAGAGAACTGGACATTATTTTGATGGCATTTCTGACAATTTAATTTCGCCTGTAATCACCACTACAATATCTCTGGATTAACATTGTGCCTGAAACACAATCATTGTAAGGTGTTAGCTTTGTTCACTGATGCATTGTATAAAAAATGTGCGACAATTTCAGAGTTGTCAGTTGATTACATTTTCTTAAATGCTACAGATAAACTTATAACAAGTGTGCATGTAGTCACTGTTTCTGTGGAATGACCCTTTAATACTGAGAATTACACTATAGTTACAGGGATGCCACTTGTTTTCTTAAAATTCTCTGAACTTCCTATTGTTTCACATAAGAGTCTAGTCCAGAAATGTCATTATTAGCATGATTTACATAGAACAAAGATAGTTCTTAAGAAATCAACTTTTATGTAGACAATTAAATCTAGATCATTTCTATGACATCGAAAATGATGCTGAAAGAGATTATCTATAGCAAACAAAACAAGAGATAAATAAAGGAAAGAAGATTAAACATTTTGGTTAGATTTTGATATTCTATGCAAACTGTTTCTTAGACTATCTCAAACAAATCTCTGAGAAGTAGCATCCCTAAGTTACCAATATTACCATCCATATGAACTTCCTGTGCCTGACAGCTACAAATATTTGATGACTTCTCTCTGCTGCTGCTGTGCAAACTACAGGAAAACATTTCTCCACTAAAAACATCTTCCGATGGTTTAATGTCACAACTTCCAGACTCTGTTTGAGAAATGGGGATGCCCTGTCGCCTCAAGATCTCAAGAGCATTCTGCACAGATGAAGATAAAAGTGGTGCCAATATTATATGGGGCATTTCAACTTGAGGAACAAATCATCAGACTGGTATTCTTACACTGACAAGATCCTATCGTCAAAGACATTTAGAACATGGACTCAGCTGGACTATTCATAACCCAACAACCTCACTTGCTCCTCTACAACCATGGGCCTCTCCTGATAAATTATAATGGTTTCAGAACCAATTTCATTATGTGAAGATCTCCTTTTCATCCTGGCATACATTAGTAACAAAAGCTTTTCCCTTCTATCACCAATGTTGCTTCTGTAGCTCCCAAAACCTTCTAACCAAGTGAAATTATTGTATGATTTTCAAAAAGCAAAAGAAATGGCCTATAACCAATGACCAATTCCCAACTGCCTGTCAAAATATCTAAAAGCATAAAATATTACCTTCAAGTGGACCCGAGCTTCCTTTGTTGTATCATAGAACTGCAGGGACAGTTCCATCATCTTGCACAAGAAAATGGTGCTCCTTTAAAAAAAAAAAAAAGATTTATAACAAACTGAATATTAATCACCAAAAAAGCCTTTCCAAACAAGGATGGCTTGGCATTTTTAAATGTTATGGCAGGTTTGATACACATTTGAAAAGGTTTATTTAAGCTGGCCTTCTCCTTCTCCTGAACCATCACCACTATTTTGATGGCAACAAATGCAACATTATGTTTGTACTTACCAGGTCATCAATCTGCAAGATTTTGCCATCATTAAACCCTCCATAAAATAGGTCCTAGCATATTTCACATTTCCTGTATGCAAGAACAGCTCCCCCACCAATTTCAGTGTGCAGAGATACTCATGGATGACACGCCAAGTGTCGATGGAAGGACCTGAGGACAAAACATTTACACTTACAAATTCTTTTGCTTTTATCACCACTGGCATGTTACAGTTTCAGTGAATTATTTTCTGATTGATCGGAAGATACAGTCAATTATGAATATATTCAAGATGATGAATCTTTTATGCAGAGCAAAACTATTAGTACAAGGCAAAATTATGGATCCATATGCAGTGGCACATGTATAGTGTTTTTCTCTATTCTCATGAACAGTCTCACTCACTGTTCAAATGACTATCACAAGTCATGTTTCTTGACTCAGAAAGACAATGCGTATTCTCATTTCTAACAACAAAAAAAAAACAACCAACCAATACTAGAGAAACCAACACAAACTGCATAATAACTGTGTCCATCTGTTAATGTTGTTTTGTCTTTTCAGAGCTACCCTATCATATTTCCCACACTACAGTGCCCAGCAAAGTGGAAAGAAATGCACTGATACGAGTGTTTTGCTGTCATGGGCACATCTTAACACTGCTGATCAAAAGAAAGGACACATTTGAAATGTTGTCACATCATGTCTAGGTGACTGAGATAAACCTGTAACTTCTAAGTTTTAATGAATTCTTTGTTACAGTGTCCCCGTGATAACCTAAAAATTACATAAAGTTCAAAGAAAATCTGTAAAGCTTTTTAACTTGTTAAGAGCTAAGAATACATAACATACTTCTTTACCAATAGTTGATGCATTGAACAGCTACATTTTATGCAGATCAATTCTTAAAAGAGTGACATAACTCAAAGATGGTGACAAGCTGTTGCGCCTGGTAATACTGCAGAGAAGATACCAATGCTTACAATATGGGTAAATGGGAATTAACATTTGAGGTAACACCGCACCAAATACGGATTCTTTTCATCTCCTATAGCACAATGGAGAATAATAATGAACTATTATCTAAGACCTAGTGAGACCTCAAAACTGTACTAGTCAGTAATAGTAATAACTAACTTTAAAAACATAAACTATTCAGATAGGAATATGAAACCTAGAACAAAAATGCCCAAACACTTACCTCTTCTTTCTGGAGTTCTGTATTGTTCTCCAAGAAAGTATGCTGTCACATTAGTTATGTATTTTAGTGATTCCCCTGCCAAGTCAATGGGATATAAGGATCCTTGTTCATGCTCATCATCTATACACAGCAGGCAGTGATAAGAGAACAACTGATTTTAATGAAATAGATGTCTCTTCACATGATAATAATGGACACATATCTGTGGTTTTGAGTTAGTACAATCCCTATTTAGAGTGCCGAGTTGCAACTTCAATAAAAAAACATTTTTCCTGATCTTTCTTCATGGAATTTGTCCATGTCTTACTGACATAAGCAAAGTATAACTGAGCATTACCAAGTTCATGAGCAGAGGTACTCTGGACAAGTCATGACACAGAGTAACCAAAGTCCACTAGAAAAGCAGAGTATACTAAACAATCAAGAATACCATTCAAGACTGTGAAAATATGCTGTGACAATTAAATACTATTCACAATTTTGCTCCTTTTCTGCATCATGTGGCTTTGTTCACATGTGGTGATGGATTTGAGGCTGCTTTTCCCATGACCTTTTGATCTTGCATGCATGAATAAAGCAACTCTTTTATATTCTGAGAGTTCAGACTGTCTTGCTCTTAACGGTCACTTTTTCATAACAGGACTTCAATGACTTGTCAAAGGGCTTAGAAAATGTCTTTTGACTGGCAATTCAACAACGACAAATAACAAAGACTGTGATGTACAGGAAGGTACATATCACCTCTATGCTTCTCTTCCTCCTTCTCCACATCTTCTCTTGACAGGGTGGAAAATTCAGCATGAAGTCGCTTCAAAATAGCCACGGCTATGGTCGCATTTGGTGTAAGTCGTCCTTTTCTTCTCGACTCATCAATTAATTTGGATGCAACCTTGTGGACTTGGATAAACTTCTGCAGCTATAATACAAATGAAAAGGGTTGTTATTGGAAGAGCTGGATAACTAGTCCCAAATTTTAATTTCTTCCAGCTCTGCAACAAAGCTTAATTAAGTCCCTCATTTATACTGGACATATTTCACACTGCTGTAAATTAACCTTTCAAATTACAAACTGATCTTTTGACATCTGCGCAGTATCCACCTAGTGTGCTCCAAGTGTGATGTTATGTGACCCCCGTCCTCAAAATTGGGATTGGTAACTAAGATGCGGAGTTATGAGCATCATCAGAAATGCCCTTAAGTAATTTAAATTAGAAAGCAGGTTTAGACTGATATGACAAATACTGCCAAAGCTATTAACCCACTGAAGAATGGCCAGTTTTCAAATGACATGAAATTATCATTCTAAATCTATAAAGTTTTTAGAAAATAGTCTACAATATAATGTATGGCAGACTTGGAATGGCTTAGTGAATATGCAGGACGTATTATGTAACAATAATGCCTCAGTACTGAAAAGTATAATTCTGAGTTAAAAAATGTTAGTGAGAAAAAAATACATCAATTTAAGTAACTGTTACCCTGTGCTGTATAAATATAAAAATCAAAGGGAAGATATGTGGTGATGTCATTACAAAGAAACAGGTGAATGATTCATGTACTTAAAATTTACAATACTAATATTATATAACAAAATTTAAAAGTTATAATACTCTATAAACCAGAACCAGTCAAGGAATTTCATGAGCATATACATTTTCTGCACCCCAAAATCCATATAAATGGTTGTACAAAATTGTTCAAATTTTGTTGACTAATTTAATCTAGTAGACAGCCTGTTGTGAGGAAGATGATGTCTTAGCATGATAGTAGTCCTTGGGGTGTGCACAGCAGAGAATGTGTACACACATCTTCAGTTGGTTAATAATTAGAGAGGAATGAGGAAAGAAACATGTTTTGAAAAATTGGTGCAGAAAGGTTTGGTTCTTATCACATGCCATTCCCAACACTCAGGGATTTGCAATAAAGAAATGTATAAATATATTATATAGCATCATTGAAGAGTGAGAGAGAAAGAGATGAAATGGGCAGTACCTCTCCAGCTTTCAGGTGATGCGCTGCTATTGCAGCCAAGTGAAGCACATGATCTTTTGGTCCTAAGCCAAAACCTTCCATGAACACATCACCACTGTGTGATGCCAACCCATCAGCTCCGTTGACAGTATCACATTTGAGTCCAAGTTGGGGCATGAGAGAGACCAAGGTGCCTGATACACGCTTGATCACATCATCTTTTTTCACCATATCAGCCAGATTACGAGCTTGGCATAGGGCCTTGACAGCTGTGATGGTCTGTTGTGAAAAAATACAAAAGCTGCTGCAACTTCTATTCCCTCTTGTGCAGAATATCTACTAACATAATTCGAAAGGCACCTGCACAAAGACCATATCGTTGTATGCCTTATATGAAAAAGATAAGGCCTTTGTGCGGGCATGCCTTAAAATATTCCTGTATTTTTATTTTAATGCAAACTCCTTTGTTTACAACAATTAGTTATTTTAATATTTGCCATACATTTAGACTGATAAGGTAACAGGTATTAATATTGTTAAGTCACCTCATGATTAACAATAGCCAGCTCCGCAACTCTCTGTAAAAATCCAAGACTCTTTTCTGCTCTGAATGCTCCGTCAATCCCATAGATGACTGTGGTTCTATGCTGCTTAAACCACTCTGTCCACACTGAAAGACATGCTGCAGCTTTCACTGTCAAACTGTCACCATTCACCTGTAAATAATGTCAGTCTGGGTTCATACAAAGTAGGCATATCAACATGACTACAATCATTAAATGTCCAGGAAATGAGGAGACAAAAGGCAGCAGCAAATACACTGACACAAACATTACAAAATGCATGAGAGGGTCTATAACTATTCCCCAGCAAACCCATTTCACAATATGCATAAAAGTGGTTTAACTGATGCATCGTTCTGGGATTTTCAAGGAGTTTTGGAAAGCAGTGATTTCACATCAAAGATTTCTGTAACAAATCTGTTCAAAGTAAGAGATATAATGGAAGAAGATTCTATCAGTGACATTGCCAGACACACAGCTAATGAATCTTCAGTNAGATTGAAAATCGTGCATAATTAATTAGCTGAAAGAGACTATTTTTCCAGCATAGGTGGCATCGATCAAAATTTAATATAATATAGATGCACTGCACAAAATAACATAACACTTATGTTTTTCAGTAAATAAATGGTTGAAGATATCAAAATAAAACTAAACAGAAATTTTATTTTTTATCAATTTTTGATCAGTTGCAGGGGTTCAGTCTGCCCTTAAAACCAGTAAGATATGGTAACAGGAATTGTAAAACATGACAAAATGCAAAATGTTGATGAAATAGTTTTTGCACCATAACTCTGGTCAATAAAAATAAAAAATAAAAAAAAAGGGGGGGGGGGGAAGAAAAAAAATGTCATAACAGTTAAAATGTGTCAAGATATACACCTCATGAGTAACCTCTGACTGTGTTGTTTTATTCTTTGAATACTGAGGCCTGCGAGCCAAGGGTGTGGTCTGCTTTGGTGTGTTGAATGTCAAGGTTGTTCTTGGAGTGGCTGCACTGACCACTGGTGTCTGAGGTTCCATATCCTGAACTAAGGGTCTGGTAACGGACGCTTGCAAAGGAGATGATGATGGTCCAGATGCATCAACAGACACTGGCAGTTGGTATTCTCCTGAATTAATCTATAAGAAAATGACATATAAAAAAATATTTTCAACAATATGCTTATATATTAACAGTATCCTCTTAAACTGGACACTCCCCCAATTGTTCCAAGGACTATATACAAAGTATATCACATTTACTATCTACTGGGGTAGCTGTAATAATGAATATTTAAGAGAAATGTAAATGGCACAAAGTTGTGATAGAGGTCAAACATAATGCTCATAACCTTCCACAATTTTTATCACAAAATTCATATGAGACAGCTAATAATTTATCCTAAGCTTCATCATCATCATCAAAAAGGAACATAAGACTCTGAAGCATTATCCTCTTTATTGAAAACAGAGACCAGACTTTCAATATCCTTAGCAATGAAATGAATTATGAAATAAACTCCATTGCATATTAATTTCCTTACGCTGCCCAAACATGAGACATGGTTGAGTATCTCCCAGTACAGGAAAGCAGTCTGGGCCATAATGTCGTCATACTCATGGCTGCAGTCCTCTTGAAAGACGGCCATTGCTCCTTTTAAAAGGCTGACAGATTCACTGTTAAATAAACAGCAATAAGCAAAATGATAACTTATAGTTTAAAACATACCAAAAATGAAATCAAATGAACCTATGGAAAAGGAAAACCTTACTAACATGGGTTACAAGTTGACATCTTTTTAAGCCCCAGGGATTGACCCATCAAAAGAGTTCATAGACTGTGTTATAGAAATCTAACTGGCCATATGTTTTGCTTTACTTTATGGGTTGTGGATATGCACTTAAAGTACCAAAAATGTTGGTGGGTCACTCTTCCTTTACAAATACAGTCTACTCCACTTAATCGCCTCATTTCCCAGGGAACCAAATTTTTTCGATATAAAAGTCACTGGATAATCACCTCTCACTCTTGATAATCGACCACTCTTCAGCGCCATAATTCAAAGATCAGCTGTTGAAGGATTCTAGTTGACAAACAAATATGTACAGACAGTTTAACTGCGCGACAGTTGGCAGACCGGTTGACTGAGTGACAGCTGCCACGCCGAAAAAGGTGTGATAAGCCTTTCCTTCCCACCTCTCCCTCCCCTTGTCCCCCTTCGTCCCACGCTACGCATCACTGCCGTCACCCGTCTGATAATGCTAATGTGCCAAAAGCCGTATAGTCTGCATAAGTTTGGAACTTATCTAAAGTACAACAACTATTTACACGAGATCATGCGGTATTGATGATGGGCATTAGAAATGCCTATAAGCATGACCCTCAATTCCACTGTTTCAGGTTGTTCTGCATATAAATAGCGGAGAGTAATAATTATACTCATACTCATACCTGAGTCATACTCATTTTATATGAGCCATTTACTGCAGTATTTGATAACACTTGCACTTCATTTGTATAAGTATGTTTCTGATACACTCTAAGTAATAACTTGGTTACTTCATTGATAAAAACAGTGGCTCAAAAGTTTGCACCTACAGCTGCTTGCGTTAAAGAATGGATACGATAAATTGAAATGGTTCTGAAATATTCTGTAGATAAGATTTCTATAAACACATTTTCTTTGACACTCTATGAAGACATGCCTTGTAAGGAAAGTTATGGGCTTATACATCTATTACAATGTTTTGAAAGCTCAGTGAGTCTCATGTCAATGACTATTTTTGTTAGAAAATCAAAAGGTAAAAAAAAAGTGGGGGAGGGGGAGTGTACGTTTTACCTTTTACTTATCATGAATCTCGGAAAATGACTTTTTTTTTTCTTTTTGCTTTACATAATGAAAAGATCTGCTTCGTACAATTAATTTTTTTTTCACCATATAATGGTTACATAGTTTTATAAGCAAGAAATTACATGTAACTGGAAGTGCTGATATGCATTATGCTTTAGTATATTGCATCACTTGTAAAACAATAAGAATTTTGACAACAGGGACGGGTTTTATTATACGACTGTAACGACTTAAGTAATTTATCTTGTTTACAGTAATTAAAAAAATTCATGATTTTTTTGCTTTGTATAGTCTTAAACTGAATCCTTGTTAATAAATGTATGATTTTACCGGTCTGTACCTTCCTTTGTTTGTTTAGTTCTTTTCAGCATTTCTATCGACCTGCTGTTTTGCTGTTGCTTTGTGAGTGTTGCTGTGATTGTTGTTGGAACTATTATTGCTGCTGTTGTGCCAGCAGTCGTTGTTGCTGTTGTAGCGATAATATCAATGTTATTTATTTCGGTTATGTCCAGCTTAATGGATTGCCTATTCTAAACTCCTCTCTCTCTCTCTCTCATACTCTCTCTTATGCAAGTAAATATATTGTGTGAAACAAATCTTACAATTGGTGCTGTGCATATATTCTCCTCTGTTATAATCTCTGCACTGAGACCATCAACCATTCGTCATAACTGCCCATGACTAGTGAGTCGAACATTACACTTGTGTAAAGGAAAACGCCGAACGGAGTTAGCCTCGACCATTCGTCGTTTTTTCTTACAGCTCCAGGGTCAACGAGTATCTCGCGATGTAAGGGAAAACGACGACCATTGAATAATTTTGTTTTTATTGTAGCTACACATGTTTTACTTTTACAGTAGATACATCAATAACTTAAGAGGATCTGGACCAAATTTCAACCTGAAAGGTTTAAAAATAGTAGAGTTACGACGTGAACAGAAGTGAAAACGTTTTTAGTGTTTCCTGACAAATTTTCCTGGCGGGCGGACCGACACCATTCATCGTTTTCCCTTACGACGGCAGAGCTCTCCTTCTGGCCCCAACTTCCTAGGTCAGCGAGATCTTCAGTATCTCCAGCACTGATGCCCTCTGCCGCGCCATCCTCGACCACAGTCACACCAGCAGACCGTGACACGAGATTTCTGTTGACCACGACGTCATCCATCCTTGACTTTCCGTTGGTGAAAGGACAAACATCTTCCGCAGCGCTTCCATCATTATCTTGCGGACTGGCGTTGATATGGGCTGGTCCCGCACCACGGGGGGTCACGTCACACTCTCCTTCCACCTGAGATCCAACTTCCACTGTCGATTCCGCGGCTGTTATTGCAGCAGCTACTCGATCGGTCGTTGGTTCAGATTCACCTCTCACTCTCGGGACGTACCTCTTGGGTAAGTCAGTGAGCAGGGTCTTCTTCCTCGCACCCATCTCGACTCTGTAGTCATTAATCCTGTGCCGCCTCTTGAAGTGCACAGACTTCTTGCCTCTAGTCCTTGGAGTAGTGTTCCGCTCCAATCTCTGTAAGGCTTCATCTTGCTCCTGGAGTCGCACTAGTTCCTTCTTGTCGACTCCCGCGTGCCGCTCTACTTTCAGCACCTTCAGCAATGTGGGTTGACCTCTTTTCTTCTCCTGGGCCCTTGTGGTCACTGCTCCCACCATCATCGTAGTGTCTGGGTCGTTAGGGTCCCTCGCTCCATCGACGTTCCCAATCACCAGATCACAGATGGCCTCTGGGATGCACAGCGCTGTCACTCTGCCCGTGAAGAAAGGTGTCCTCACATCAATTATGGCCTCTTCTGCCACCAGGATACTATTGTCGATCCTTGCGATCAACCTCTTCTGTCCAGTGAGCTGTCCGTCGCTCACCAACCTTCGCTGCACCACAACGCCATCGCAACCAGTGTCTTGCAGCACGTCCACTTCTTGATCCCCGATCAAGCTTTTCATCATGGGTAGCTTCAGTTCGTCCACGGATCTTCTGTCACTGCATCCTCCGCATGTAACAGGCACCTCAAACTGAAGTTTACTGTCCCTCAGCACTGCTTGCACGTTGATGTTGGTGTCAGCCGCCGCCAGTTCCTGGACTGACGACACATTCTTCGCCGCCATCACTACAGCCGCCCCAGCCTTGCTGGGCTTGCCCCGTCCCAAGTGCGTCTGGGATGGGCACCTTTTTGCTGTATGGCCTGGCTTCCTGCAGGCGTAGCACTTCATCTCGTCCTTGCCCTTGTCACTTGCCTTCTTGTAGCAATCCGCTGCCTTATGCCCCGGCCTGTGACAAAATTGGCACACCTGTGGAGTATTCTCTGTGTTGCCATTAGGCCTCGCCCTTGCTGGTTGGCTCTGTTGCTTGGTACTGTCCCTCAGCTGCCTATTCCTTGCAACTAGGAATGCTCAATTGTATTGATCACGTCGTCTAGGGTTTTCAGCTTCTTCTCTCTCACGTGGGTAGTCAAATCGGAGGGGCATGCATCCATGATTTGCTCCTTGATGAAGAGATCCTATACGCCCTCGAAGGTTTCTTCTGTCTTCGATAGCTTCACCCACCGATTAAGGTACGTTTTAATTCTTGTGATGAACATGCCAACATTCTCTCCGTCTTCGGGCCTGGACTGTCGGAACATGAGCCGGTAGCCATCTTCAGTTAAGTTGTACCTCTTTTGAAGGGCTTCTTTGACTTTATCGTAATCCTTGGCGTCATCCATAGATAGACGACAGAAGCAGTCCAAAGCTCTCCCGGTCAGCAAAGCAGACAGAGAGGTCGTCCATGTGTCCTTAGGCTATTTGGCCGTCTCCGCAAACTGTTCGAAGCACAGGAGCCAGCTGTCCAAATCATCCTTTCGGTCCTGGAAGGCAGGTAACTTCGGCCGTTTAGAAGCTGCCTGGCTTGTTAAGGTAGGCTCTTGCGAAGTCCCATTCGCCACTTCTGCTTCGATCCGGAGCTTTTCTATTTCATGCTGAATCCGAAGCTTTTCTAATTCATGCTGACGAGATTTATCTCTCTCTTCCGTTTCTCTCTCTCTCTCTTCCTTCATCCGTTCCTTAATGTATTCCTTCCTTTCAGTGCCCTCGAGTCCGATAGCATCCGCTTCTTGTCCAAGCCTTGCAATTAATTCCGACATCTTGGAGGTGACAATGTACTCTGATGTCCTTGCACAGTCTGTAGTTGAAACACTTCAGTTTCAATCCTTTCGAAATACTCCAACTGATCCGATCCGAAGAAATCCAATGAAACACTTTAGTTCCTATCCCAGACGAGCCCCCAGATGTAGCAAGCGTCAGTTAGTATTGGCGTGTTGTGAAGAGGCACTGGATACGATAGCTCCTCCTTAGAAACGGCACTGACGTTGCTACTTTAATTCGCAAACCAAGTCCGCTGTGCAGGAGACAGAATACTTCTTTATTGATAACAAGGTGTAACCAGCAAATGATTCGCAATGCACAGACCATAACAGCCAACTCTCTCACTCTCGTGCCTTTTATAATAACTTCAATAGAAATTCTGGAATAAATGACGTCGTCATCATATGATGCGCCCAAACAAACATGCTAGTCTAGACGGTACGAACAGCAACTTCTAGACTAATTAGAATCAAAATATGTTGATCGCGGCCCCACTCGAACCCTCGGGAAGGCTAATATTGCGTTTACTCAAAGCACTAAACGGTTGAACTGACCTTGACACTAGACAGTCTCAATACTATTACTAGCGGGCGGGACACACTGCCGCCTTAGTTAAAGGAGAGGAAAAAAAGAACCAACTGATCCCAACAAGGTCTGCCGCTACTAACTGCAACATTCTAGAATCATGAAGGACCGAAGCCGCGGTTCAGGACCGTA
>JAWQUT010000103.1:586753-625802 GCA_033807755.1 Ellobium chinense | reverse complement strand
GGGGGGGGGGGCGCCATTAGCCCAAACAAACAACAAGCATCACAAATGTTACATCTTGGAAGAGTGGCATCCCTGCTTCCGTATAGCGCCTGTCTGGTGGATTTCAGCTAGATCAGAGAACATGTCATGTGGATGAATGGTCGATCCCGACCGTGCCATCCTACTTCTTATTGTCTGCTGGGCTACTGCATGGTGGCCAATGAGAGAGACCGCGGAGATCAAACTTTTTGTGCGCTACAACACCGGGGATGCCACTCACTTTTCATAAAATTCTCTGAAGCTTTTGCAGCTTCGCAGGAATTCATACGGACTTGTCTCTGATCTGAAACCTCTTCTTATAGAGAGCCAAATCACATTTAATCTCTAAATAAAGCTATCTTAAACAATGAAGAAATGAAGCCATCTCTTAAACAATAATGACGCATAAATGTACTACATAATCATACAGGACAGAAATCGAAAGCAGACTTGCCAGCACCTCTTTATCAGTCAGGCAGCCGATGAGGCTATCTGACTGAAACTCAACATATGGTTTGATTCTTCTGATCAGTCATTCAAACATGTTCTTCATCAATGCCAGAAATTGACTGCAAACACAAGGCTAAGACAAACTGCTTCAAAATCCTGTTTCTCAAAGTGCCTGGGTTGGGATTTAGTAAGAAACCCCTAGATACTACAAGGAATCCCTTGAAGACTTTGTTGCATAGTCTAGATCTCTTGCTTTCAGTCATTATTCAGGTTATCTCCGAAAATGAATGTAGACCTAGTCAACGTGTTTCGGGAAGTCGACCAGCCCAACCCACACACCACCTGAAGATGATGAGCAAGTGCGACGGATGATCAATCAATACTAGTACTGCCTAAGCTAGGCCTACAAGGCCATTTCCACAGAAGGACATGGGCATTGGAAAGCGTATCGCCGAATAAGGGTGTCTCAGAGGCCCATCGTTTCATTCCTCTAAATGAGTTTTCAAAACCAAAATAACCGCATCTACGACAGTTCGGAATTTGCGGAACGTGTTTACTAAGGCCGGAAGTGACCTTTTAATAATTCTAAACTATCTAGCCATACGTCGGCCGTACTGAAACGCATATGCGTCTTGTGCATGTTGATCTATCCATACGGCGGCCATACCGAAATTTCTGATAAAATTTAGGATCTTGGAATTTTTTTTTTCTTTCCGAGAGTCGTCACGGGTTCTCGGACCGACCTCGGATGGCATGCTCGAAGCTGCCAATATTCTCGGATTTCCGAGAATTCTCGGAAGAGTGGCATCCCTGCAACACCGTCAAACTCGAGTCTGTCCTGAGTCTGGCGACGAGAAAGTGTCAATGCATGACATCAAAGAAATTTATCCCTATTACCAAAAATATGCCTGAAATTATCTTCTCCGCTTAATCTCTTCTCTGCATAATCGCCCACTTTTTCCGTGATCCCAAGGAGGGACGATTAAGTAGAGTCGACTGTACCTTCAAGCAGCACTTTCTCGATAGCCTTTATCAGTTTGGCATGTCTAGCCTCTTGATGACAGTTGTATCTCCCACCAGGTTATCTAATTTGTTATCATCACATACCATCATCTGTCACAAGCGTAGCTGCATTGTATCTAATTGACAAAGAAATTAGCATCATACACTTACCTGTCTGACAAGATGTTATTGCTTTTCCTACTTGTGCTGTCTTGAAACCACAAATACTCAGCCAATAAATAGGAATTCACTGCCCGTGCTGAATCAGACAATCCCTTGTGCTTTATGAGGCAGCGAAGCACATATGTTGCATATTTCCCATCAAAACTGGCAAGACATAAAGATACAGTCTAGCATATATATTTATTAATAGAATAGGGTCCCGGAGGATTAAATTACAGATTTACCTGCTGATACAGTGCTCTGTGGCTTTGTACTACATGGAAGCTTCAGTAATAGTGAAAAATTAATTCTTCCAAATTTCTACTTAAAATTTTATGAACTTAAGACAAGACAGAGATGGCAGCATAAACTACAATTAGTAACATGTACTTGCTCATGCTGTGATAATGCTCATGATATTTGATGCTTAATCTTTGCCCAACAACTGTGTTTGTGTGCATCATATACATGGCATTTTACAAACTGCCATTTTTATGTTTGCCCATGGTAGAAACAATATGCTATGACCTTTCCCCTTAAATATCTCCAAGTAAATAACAAATTTGTAAAAAATGCACTGCAGTTATGCCCAAAAATCCATAACAAATAAGCAAACTATCCATGAAAGCCATAGAGGGGACAAACTCTTGAGTGGCTGTTAAGGCTTTTCATCTGCTGTCACCTCTATATATCAGAAAACTACTGTTCATATCATCATTGTGTTGCCAATAGTGCCAGTATCTCACAGCAATATTTTTATATTGTTACTAGTGAAAGCACTCGCAAATTTGCGGGTTCATCGTGCGAAGCAAAAGCCCAAACTACATCTACAACATTAACACCGCTCCTCTTTTTGTACGTATTGTGCTCAAACACGTCACTGTGTGTACACATATCGGTTAAGGTGAAAAACAAAAAAAAGCTAAAAATTAATGATTTTTCTCAATGCCAGCCTCTCTAAAAACCCGCCATATTTGAAGAATTTGGCCTCAAAACACCAATTTGGTTGCAGACACCACAACAGTAGTGATGTCATGAGCATAAACGTCAGTTTAAGAAAATGGAACAGGTAATTTGGATATGGGAAAATTCATTTCCTACATATTTCTGAAACAATCAGGAACAGTGCTGCCCACCAATTTGTGAAAAAAGGACCAGTTATCGACGGTTTGTGACTTACACATGATGAAATCAGTGAAGAAATTAACCCCCATGATATGCAGGGGAGGAAGCGTTATTTGGCTGTTGGCACAGCCAAGTCTAGGACTTGCATCTTTCTGCCGGAAAGCACCAGTATTCGCACTGGTGTTCACATGGCCAAAGTCATGTTCATTCTATTGATTCTGCTCCTTTTTGTACCCATGATTATGTTCACTCTGGCTATTAACTCTGCTATGTAAATATTCTCAACCCGGCATCTGATACTACAAATGCTCGGTTTCAACTTCGGGGACCGGAAGTAAACATTTCAGGGGTGAACCGCAAAAAAACGGTGATGTATGGTCCATTTAAAAACACCGAAGTGGGACTGTATTCACGAAACAAAGAAAACTTACGTAATTATCAAAATACTTGCAGACCTATAAGGGGAAGAAATTATCAAAAGAAACATCTTCAGACCAAAAGTAAGGTGTATGCAAAATTTTGGATTGGTTGGCGCACAAATAGTCGAGATATGGCTTCTATAAAATTTCACGAGTTTTTATATATATTGTTATGAATGTAAATGTATGTAAAGTTTTTCTGCTCTACATGCAATCTGGATGAAAATGTGTCAATGAGAAGGGACAATTTGAAAACAAACATATACCTTTGCCCTGCTGACAGCAGTCCTCTGGCTACTTTGACCAAAATCTGAGCATGTTTCTCCTCATCATCCTTGCAAGGGTCAAACATTTTCAGCAGAGGCCTGTTGAAAGAGAGTGTAAAATTACTGCCTCAGTGATAGGGAAATGGTAAATATTTGAAGAAGAAAGTATCTGATTATTTTATTATTTGTAACAGAGAAATGCAAGGTTCGTCCAAATCTATGAAATTTTCTGAGATGTTCAGATGGCACAAACTTACCTTGATTAAAGTTACCTCCACCAGTATATGATTGAGATATCGGATAACAGATAAACTTTTCTACGATAAGCTGTTGTAAATAGTGATTTCAGGGGGAAACTTACATCTTAGTCATAACATCATGTATCACTTGCCATCAGTGGTACAATGGTTGCCAACTATTGGAGGAGTTCTAGTTTTCTCACATGGGTCTAAATTTTACAAATTTTGTGAAATGAAATTGGCTTCCAAAATTACTTCCCCATGAGAAACATCTCTATTCAAAATTTTTCAAACAGTTACTACTAAGGAAAATGCAAATGCCTATACTTCACGTTACTCCCCTTCATTATGTGGTCAACAATGACCCTGGCGGAGTTTTTTTATCACTACAAAATATATTGTTACAGTCATGTAATGCCACTTTAGATACTCTTGATTTCTGTGCCCATGCACACATAAGAAAACCATCATGTGGGGACTGGATAGAGTAATTTCTGACTTTTTGTGGAACTCTGATCCTCTTTAAAAAAACTACTTCTAGGCACCACAGTGAGGTAAACATACTCATTGCAACAAAGTGGCATAAGGGAAATAAAATTTCCAGTAGTATGTCCCACTACAGATCTAAAAGTTTCAGTTTATACCATTTAAAGTTAAAATATATCATATATATCATAAACCTGCATAAACAAAAATTGAATTTAAATATTAAAAGAATCAGCAATTAAATATGAGATAAAGATGACCAAAAGAACATGATGCTCTATGTCACTTTCCAACCTTCCATGGTGTCTTTACTCCCAAATCACAGGACAACAAACTGCATGGTGCTTTATTATCATTATACTTGGACTAATCAGCCCCATTCATGCTTTCAGTTTGTGATTTATTTACATATCTGCTGGGGAATCTAATATAACTTGGAGACCTATGTGAACCCTTAATTAAATTTATGCAACCTGCTCTACATAACAACATCTAGGTGGCTCTACAGATCACAACACTCACAAAAAAGTATCTTGCTTCATGAGCTTAACAAAAGTCTTGATTAGTGCCTCAGAAAACAGGCTGATATCCAGCTTTGCTGCCTCTGCAATAATGCGACATGCCTTCTCTGGCTGGGACAACAGTCTGTAGCTCTCTGCCAAGGTCTCATGGTGACTAACATGGGGAAGCTGAAAGCAAATAAATAATGATTTTTTTTTCAGGAAAGTAATGAAAAAGGTTTGCCACTTTCATCATAGTATGGAGACTTTACTTCTACCAAAAGAAATTACTTTCTGCAGTTTATATGCATATTATATTACATCAGCATATTTTCATGGTAAAACGTGCTGACAGGATATGTCAACTATACAGTCAATTCTGCATAATTATCGTCCACTTGATTACAGCAGTATTTGGTAACAGATTTTTTTCTCTATAAAAGATAATCGCAACCTTACTTTCAATAAATGCAATATCTGAATTATCCTCAGTGCAAAGATCAGTGTTGAGAGGACCAAACTTGGTGGCAAACAAATTTACAGAACACTGAAACTACATGATGAAAAAGAGGTGCAAAACAGACATGGATGATAGTGTATGTCTCTATTACTTATACACAACCAGCTCAAGAATGGCCTAGATATACAAAATACATGGTTTCATTCCTATGTCTAACAAACCATTTCCTTGTCTACTATCATATCGTGGTCAAAATATTCATACTTCATTAATACTCAACAGTTGTAAAGCAAAAGCCATTAAATATCTCACCAATTCCTCCATGGGAGCGACAGGCCACAATGGTGTCAATAATATAATGGCCACATCATGCATTTCTAACCGTCGTAACTGTCTACCAACAGCACCTGCTCCAGACACTTAAAAGAGCACAAAGAACAAAGAAAGGAATTGAATATTATGTAGCAAACATCAAACAATTTTTTTTTTCTTTTCACAATGCACAAGCAAATTTCTATAGTCATTTATTTACTACAGACATCTCATGCTTCTAGCAGTGCTGCTTCAGAATCTGGAAAATTGTTTACAAACATTTCTGGGCCACTGAGCAAAGCCCATCGGTGACTCCAGATAATATAAGTTGGGGGAGACATTCCTTGTGTCATAAATCTGAGGAAAAATTTGTAAATTTTTTGAGAGATTTAAGGTTTTCAAGCAGGCAGGCTCAGATTGACATGTGCTAAATGCACTTGTGTGGAGGGAAGGGGGGAGAAATTTGAAATTTAAGGGGTGAATGGTGTGGTCTGGAGAAAACTGGTCCTTAAATAGCACTCGTGTTGTGGCACTGATACTGAAATAGAATGAAACATTGCCCAAATGCAGCTTCTTGATCACGCTTCACCTATTATGACCATCTGGTTATCACTGATTGTCTTCCATGAGATTTCTGTAGTAAACTCTTGTCACATTTACCACAGCTGGAATGTCTTGTCTTTATTTTAATAAAGGTAGGCCTACAGTCGACTCTGCTTTTTTTTTTTTTTAACAAATAATCTACAAACCAACTCACTTGCACTCTCCAAGCTCTTAAACACTTGCTTAAAACAATTTGATGAAGGATCAAACAGATTTTTCTTTTTCACAGCTTGAACAAGAACACACAAAGCAGTCAAGGCTGACTTCTGAAGAGCAGCTATCCTGGTGACCTCATCTGTATCTGCAAAACATCAAAGAATAATTACAAGATATTAGTGTTTTGTCAACAATTAGGAGGACACTGATTGTTTAACAACTCATTTTCCATTATGATTAAATTCTGTGTGTGAGATAAAAGTTTGAGATTTGCTACTTTAGGGCCTGCCAAATTCACATATCTATTTCTCTATGAGACTGACCTCCGATCAACGGCTCCCTCTGATCACGAAACGCAGACATTGATCAAAGAGATGTTTTATCACTGTGGCAAGTGACCACGTGTGCCCTATCCTTTTTGCAGGTAAAAAAAATAAGAAGAGTCCGAAAATCATTGCCTCGGTGTCCATAAAAGAGAACAGCTTATGACTCAGAAGTGGAGAGGAGAGGAGGGTGAGAAGAAAACCATGTCTCACATGTGCCTACCACAGATGTAATACAATATTAGATCTTCGAAGCCCACATGGCGCACTCATTATTGGCAATGTGTAATCACGACTTGTGTAGCAAACGGAATAACCCATTTTGTGCATCAACAAGCTGGAGGCTAGTGAAAAAATACTGTCCACAGACAAACAAAAAAAGCCAATACATTATGGACAAAAAAGTAATGCACAAACGACATTAAGCTAGTTTTAGAAACAAAGAAAAGCAAGTCAAGAAAAAAACTTCCGTGACCAGGTATAAATTGCAGTAAACTGGACAATGCGCCTAACAGCTGATCTCAACGGAGTGGACCAAATGGGACTAAGTACACTGAAAAGCAAGTGCCATATGACTTGCCACGAAAATAAGGAAAGAAAAAAATCACGTAAGCTACCCACACCCTAAGAGTTCTTTATTAAGAAATTGTGTTCTTTTTCTTTTGCCTGAACACACCCAGATAAACTAGTGCCATGAGGTGAGCAGTACTAACTGTTCACTCCTGGCAGCAAAAAAAATATTAAAAAAAAAAAAAAAAAAAAGGGNAAAAAAAAAAAAAAAAGATGGGGTGTTAACTTACACTGTGTCTCATAATATATTATCATTCTTTAACCAGGTAGGAAAGAGAGACCCCTTTATTCCTAATGAGAGGACAGTGAGAGGACAGTGTTATTGCTGTGTGACTGTATGTGATTATATACTCGGTAAAAGAGGGAAGAGGCAAGGACTGGCAAGATATAATTATATAACTGGATGACTGAAGTCAAGTTTTCTCCCACATTTGGGGGTTTATAATCCACACTGATCATGCAAAAGCTTACAGACTTTCGTGAGGAAGATGAACATGCCCCAGCTGCAAGCTTATTACTCTGTTATTTCTATTACCAAGAACTGTTTCGATTTTTTTCTACAAACATTGAGGGATAAACAGAGATTATTAAGCTGAAGGCCAAATTAAAGTTGTAAATGGCTTCCCAGGCGCTGTAATTTAAATGTCGAAAAAGTATCTTCAGGTGTCTTGCTTTTAAATACTGTACATGTAGTTTGTATTTGTACCAATATATTTGCCGCATGCTATGAGCCTGATAATTTGTGAAACTCTTTTAATGTATATAGTCAAAGTCAACTAGCTTCGCCTGCACACTGCCCAAAGAAGAAAGACTGGACCAGGCAACCTACCAGTCCCAGTACTGCCTTAGTTAGGCCTACAAAAGGTTATGTCTGAAGAAGAAAGCATGTAGCGGAAGGCATAACTGCCAAATTTGTGTGCCTTGCATAAATTCCTTTATCCAAATAAATCTTCAGAACCAAAATAACAGCTTTTGTGACAGCATGGAATTTGTGAAACTCCTGTTCTGAGACCAGAAGCTACTCCCTATCATTTCTAATCTAGCTGTCTGCGGAAATACCGAACGATCCATTATCGATTCAAATCGGTCTGAACAGAGACTGTACCGAAACTTCTGACAAAGTGTTGGCTCTTGGAATTTCTTCTTCTGGGAGTCATCTTCTATAAACCTTGAAAGACATTCTCTGATTTCCTAGAATTCTTAAAAGAGTGGCATATCTGTAATACATTACTGATAGGCAGATAACCTCAATAATGATAAATCACTCACCAAGATCGTCCCTAGTGACCAGAACTTGCAGAATTGTTAGCCTGGCCTTGTTAACCACTGCCATGGTATACATTCTGAAAGAGATGAAGTTGGCCTGGCTCTCTTTCCCTGCTTGTGAAAGAATGTCACGGACAATTACTTCCACCGATAAGGAGATGAGCTCATAGCAAGTCAGCAATGTCTTGGTTTTGGTGAGTTTTGGAGGAGGAATGGCATTGTGAAACACTGCAAGACTGTCCCCTATTGCTGTGCTAAGAGGCTTGGGAGATTCTGCCAATGAAGCCTGGATACCAGCTACAGTTGGCTGCATTTCTTCTGCAATCTGAAAAAAAAACAAAACACACACACATACACACTCATTTACAATGTAACCTCAATCTGTGAAGGAAACAAATCACAGGGTTATACATCATATGATTTTTACATATAAAGATAATGTTTGTTACACCTATTTCTTATGCAACTGCAGGTGTTCAAAATCCAAAACCTCATTTAACAGACAATGCCTTAGCTGTAATTCATTGCCTTTCATTCACCTGTTAATCACATTTTTTTAATGATGTAGTTCCATTCAAAGTTAAAGATACTAGTTACTAATCCTTAAATTACTTCAGAACAGAATACACAGCTTAATAAATATACCATGCTGAATGTGAGATGTATTTAAAAACCTCAAAATCCACCTTCACATATGGTGGGAAATTGTGACAAAACAGGCCTATTTTCAGTGGAACCTTGAAATTTAGGACATGAGAAGATAAGACACTCCAACCAATCAAGGCCATTCTTAGGAAACAGAATTCTATACTTTTAAATGATATTCATCAATCAGGGCAACATCCCACTTAATTGAGATGACTTGATAAAGTAATTTGCTTAAAACCTACTTGATTCTTGACAGGACATATGTAAATTGTCCCAGATATAAAATCAGAAAGTTTTTTTTGCTTTTGTTTTGCCCACTGATTGAAAGTTACTTCCCGATTAAAGTATTAAAACAGGTGAGCTTGCCCCAGTGTTTATCTGTTTACCTCAGTGTTACCCATCATCACTTTCTGATAGCTAAAGCATTGGGTATTCACAGCCAGTCTGACCCACTCTTCATTGAGCATGAGTGACTTTAATCCTTACTCTTTAGGTGACCACCCATATAATTGATACTCTGACCATCCCCTTAAATTCATACTCTGAGCTGACCATCCCCTTTCTCCATAGTCTGTAGTTGACCATCATCTTAATTCAAATTCCGTAGCTGACCCCCCTCTCAAATCATACTCTAACGATGCCACCCCCATAATTGTTATCCTGTAGCTGAATATCCCCTGATGGATCTTCTGTAGCTGAAAACCCTTTTAATTCATATGCTATAAATTACAATCCTCTTAATTCTTATTGTGTAGTTGATCATCCCCTAAATTCATATGCTGTGGCTGACCATCTCCTTAATTCATATTCTACAGCTCACCATCCATATAATTCATATTCTGTAGCTGGTCATCCCCTTAAATCCATATCCTGTAGTAATATACCCTCTTAATCCATATTCTCTGTAATGAAGCATCCCAGGTTTGTTTGATTGGGATGTTGACCATATGGATCATATTCCCCCTCAGCTCCAACCCACTTGCTTGCTTCATGCAGCAAATGTCAACTATGCAGTAATGCATATATTTACCTTTGCCTCTAGTAGCTCTTCTACTGAAATACTGTGTGATGAAGTCTTGGTTCCAACATTACCCTGACATTTAGCCATTTCCAGAATCTCCGTCGTGACAGAATTGAGTTGGTGAATCAGCTTCAAGACTGATAGGACAATACCTTGAACTGCAAATTGTGCAAATGCAAAGACACACAGATTTTTTTCAGTCTAGGAAAATGATAAAATTAAACATATTATTGGAACGTAGATATAGTGAGAAGATTTGGAGTTTCAAAATTTTCCCAGAATAGCCATGTCCCATAACAAAAGATGTGACAAACTCATGTTCTGAGAAATATTTCTGTGCAAGCTACTGTGCTATGTGATTAATGGAAATAGAATTTCATGACCACATTGGAAATGAAGTAAGAACAGGGATGTATGTTCTGTTCTGAATATGTAACCTGTGTATAGTCATGATTCTTTAATTGCATCATGCATTATATATTAAACTTATTAAAACAACAATGCATGCTCAGCAAACAGGGAATGGTCAGGCCTACTACAAATTCAGTGAGGCTGATATCAGATTACAGGAGATTCTTCTCAGGGAGTTCGCTTGACATATAATTGGAATAAATTTATACTATTTTAAGACTCCAAAAGACCACTGGCTAGTTGACCTATTGTCAACAGACACTAATTCACTGAGCCTTGTGTAAGAATATACCCATGCTGCACGGACCCATTCAACAAATGAGAAATAACAGAACATGAAGAAAACAAGCCCAATGACCTCTGGCACAATTAAAAATATTTACTTAAAGGAAGACTGCACCGTCCTACAGACCATATTAAATCATACGATACCATATTATTCCACTTAAACAGTCTTTCAAGGGTCTGTCACAATGATATAACGCTTCTGCTGGCCCCAGACAACCCACAGAGTTACATTATCCAAAGTCCGAATTGTTACAGCCGCTGCGTGCGTGGCGGCCATAAGCTAACATCAAATACGTTCTTGCCACATGGCCAAGCTGTCTAGCCAGTGCTCTGCGGACGGGTGATAGCATGTTGGTATGAATGATTTAATTCCTCTGTGAACAGTAGATATGCCAAACAAAATCATGCTGAGGCAATAAACATGCAGAATACCTTTTCTGGCTTACACTATCAGACTTTACATTTAAATTTGTTATACCAGAACCTTAATTAAAAGCTGAATAATACATTGTCAGGCAGAGGTGTCTGTAACTGCTGGAACGTAAGTGAATTCAGCGTTTTTGCCGCAGGCTTCTGCTGATCAGGGAAGGGGAATAACTCTGGACGCAAGGGCCAAACCCGGTAACTCTAGCTCTCCTAATTGCGTCATATTACATATGCGCACGGTAACAGAACGATGCTCTTTCTTCGCAAAATTGACTCGGTGGGCACCATAGATAATTTTTAGAGAGAAACAGTATGGAAAAAAGGGAAATTATTTTTTGTGTGCGCGTCCTACTTTAAAAAATCCAGACACAAACAGCATTAAGTTACAAGTAAAATGATTTTATAGTTCACCGATAACACATACATGAAAATGAAAATCCAACAACTTTCCTAGAAGAGCTGAACTATCTGAACTTTACAATTCACTGTGACATTATGCTCTCCACATGCACAGATGATAAATTTTAGACATATATTATTTGGAAACTGAATACATATACTAAAATTCCAACAAATGGTTACATTATATTCAGAATCCCGAGTAACATTAGTTGTAATGAAAATAATTAGGATTTTTACAAAAATCTAGATCACAGGATGGACAGCAGTAATTTTTTGGTTGTTACTGAAAACTTTAGCAAATTTTATGATTGAAATTAATTTTGATAACATTTAATTGAGTGTTATTTATATTTGTCATAAACTAGACAAAGTCCATACAACTAAACCTCTGTGCTGAACCATCTGATAGGTTTTTTTCAGTCTACGTAATATCCCTATTTAAAATCGGCTTAGATCTAATTCTCATAAAATGTTACTGTACTCTACTGAAATTTGTCATAAATCAGGGTTGCCAGCAGCTGACCAAAAAATTATCTGAAAATTTTGCGACGGCCCGATATCCTCGCAAATTTATGTTATCATATATGCACACTTTCCCCTTGTATTTGAAGTATTTCTTATTTAATTTATAAAGTAATGAGGCATAAAAATATGAAGAAAACAAAAAAGAAATAACATTAAGTCACTAACAACACATTATCGGAAAAATCGGCAATCTCCAATAGGAAAAAAATATCGGATTTCCGATAATTATCGGCAAAATGGCAACCCTGATAAATCAGATCAAATCCATAGCTCTAGAGATCTAGGTGGAGCCCTCTGCATTGGGTGCAAAATCAGTTTTTTTTGTAGTCTATAAAATTCTTCCGTTTGAAATTTGCTTACATCTATTTCTGATAAAATGTCACAATATACACTGTTCAGATTTGTCAAAATCCAAAGGATGTCCATAAGACTAAACCTCTACAAGGAACCATCTGACAAGGTTTTTGGAGTCTATGTAATATCTGAATCTGGTATCCACAGATATCTAATGCAATCCTACATTATTCAAATTTGTGGTAAACTAGGCTAAGATCAGAGAACTAAAGGTATATATAGTACCATCGTACATGGTGTTTCAGAATCTACAAAATCTCTGAATTTGAAAATTTCTTAGATCTAATTCTGAAAAGATGTGACTACAGCTGCATATGTTATTCAAATGTGTCCTAACCCTGGCATATCCATAAAACTAACAGTCAAAACATACCATCTGCACAGAGTGAAAAGTCAGGTTTTTCACAGTATACTAAGTCTCTCAATATAATTACACTTCTTCAAATTTGTTGTAAACCAGACAAAGTTATACAGAACTAAAGGTCTATGCTGAACCATCTGATAAGTTTTTCAGAATCTATGAATCTCTCAATTTGAAAGTGGCTTAGATCTAATTCTGATTAGGTGTAACCGTAAGTTATTCAAGTTTGTCCTAAACCAGACAAAGTCCTTAAAAATAATGGTCTAAGCAGAATCATCTGGACAGAGTGAACACTCAGGTTTTTCAAAGTCACCTCTCAAGTAGAAATTAGTTTACATTCATACAGTTCATGGTATAATTGGTATTACTGCTTGTCTATCCAATATTCATTTTTCTGAGAAATTCCATGATGTATGGCCCCATCATAGCATGGACGTTTCCAATTTTACTTCAAACTTAATCACTTGAAACTATTGTAGCTAAATGGGAGCTAGCCAGCCCAAAGGACATAATAATTTCCAAGGGCATAACTCCTTCAGTAGTTTTCCCTTATGGCGTAGCACATAAGAGAAGATCACAGTGCTGTACAATGGTCTTGCGCCATTTGACATCAAGAGATGAGTTGGACCAGCTGTGTGTTAAGTGACAAATGTCTGGTCTGGTACTGCTGATGCTACATGGCTAACACAGAGCTAAAGCAATGGGGCACTGCGAATGCAATCATAAAGTTACCTAAACCTCAGTGTGGTACTGATACTTCTCCTCATAGTTCACAAACAATTTTCAGCTGACAGTGGAACTCTGTTAACCAGGGATGCCACTCACTTTTCATAAATTTCTTTGAGGCCTTTGCGGCTTCGCTGGAATTCATAAGGACTTGGTCTCTTCACTTCTGTATTTCTTGCAACTTGAAAGTACATTATGTATAGATGTATTTTTATAGTTTAATTGTCGATGAAGATGTACTGTCTCATTTGTAATGTTTATCCCGCCATTTGTTACATGTGACGTTGACTGCCCTCATACCATCAAGCACGGTTTGTTCATGAATAATAAACTTGTGATAACTCTACTTTCAGAGAGTCAACTCAAGCTTAATCTCTAAATAAAGCTATCTTAAACATTAAAGAAATGAAGATATTTTTTCAACAATGGAGACGCATAAATTTACTACATAATTATACAGGACAGAAATTGAAAGCAGACTTGCCAACTCCTAATTATCATGGATCAGGCAGCAGGCGAGGCTATTTGAATAAAACTCATCAAATGGTTTGATTCTTCTGACTTCATTCAAACATGTTCTTTGTCAATGTCAGAAATTGATTGTAAACACAAAAGCTAGGACAAGCTGCTTCAAAATCTTGTTTCTCTTAATGTCTGGGTTGGGATTTGGTAAGAGAAAGCTTTCTTTGGTAAGGCCCTAGATACTACTAGGATATCTCTAAAAGATTTTGCTGTTTAGATCTCTTGCTTTCAATCATGATTCAGACCATCTCCGAAAATTAATGTAGCTGACCAGCCTAACCCAAACACCGCCTGAAGAAAAACATGCAGGAGCGACAAGTGACAAGCCAGTCCTCGTACCTAAGCTAGGCCTACATGGCAATATCGAAGGGTGGATTTGAAAGTGTAACTCGGAATTTATGTATCTCGTATAGTTTCCGTCCTCCAAATGTGTTTTCAAAACCAAAATAATTGCATCCACGACAGTTCGGAATGACCTTCTATTCATTCTAATCTATCTAGCCATACATCAGCCATACTGAAACACTGTAAGGCGGCTGTATTGAAACTTCTGATAAAATTTTTGGATTTTTTTTTCCCTGAGAGTCGTCACCGATTCTCGGACAGACCTTGGATGGCATTCCCGGAGCTGACAATATTCTCCGATTTTCAAGAATTCTCGGAAAAGTGGAAATTCTGGTAATACTAGTAATGGTTAACATATCTTCATTAGTACACTCCTATTTGACAATCCTAGCTGCTTTTTTCCTTATGAAAAGTACTCTGGGTAACACAAAACCCCATGTAACATCCTCTCAAAAAGCTTGGTCTAAAGGGTGATTATTATCAGACTTCCACCGTGATTTTATTTACTCAATGCAATAAATATAGCATATCGATGATGAAAATTGCAAACTGTGTAAGTCAGAAAAATTTTGGTTCTGCATTTTTTTCCCCAAAGTGAAGAATACCACCCTGTGCACATGCCATTACACACTACGTACTTAATATAGCGACAGAAAGTCTATATTTTGTCAAATGATCAAACCGTGTAACTCTGTAAGTGATGACCTTATGAAACAGTTTTTTTCTTTCCCCTGTAAATTTTGACTGGTACGACATACACGGTTTGCCGTTTTCACTGTCAATATGTTTTATATTGCTGTAACACACTTGTGCTGCATTTGAACACTGCAACTATCAACCTATGTGACTACCAGACTTAATTCTAAGACTGATATTTACAATCCAAACTTTGAAAGAATGTTCAATTCAACTTCTCAAAATTACAAATTGGCTGAACACTATCTACTTCCTACTTCAGTCTGGTCATGTAAATACAGACTGGCAATTTATGAGACTTGTAAACTTCAATAATTCTGTAGTACAAAAAATAGGAAAGAACAATATTTAGGATGATTAGAAAATCATATTCATATACCTCTACTTTCCTTCAGCTCTTCCATGGACAGTCTCCAATTTTTCTCTTTCAAGATTCTGGTGCCATCATCAGGGAAGCAAGCCATGCTGTTTGTCAGATCATATTTGAACAAGTTTCCTTCTGTGGCCAACAACTGTTCTCGCAATTCACGTTTCTCTTCTGTCACTCTGCATGTGAAAAAAAGGAATCTTTATCACTCATAGCATAATGTGCCATACTTGGACAGATTGTTTCAACAATGTTCATGTATCTTTCATTCGCTCTCTTATTTATTCATTGCTTTCTTTATTTGGACCAATTTGCAACACCTGAGAGCATGCAGCAGCATAATTTCATGATAAAGTTTAAGTTAAGACTTTCTGTCTCAAGCTCTTCCTGATATCTCTTATCCAGACAGTCATCTGACTAGGAATTAACAGGGATATCAGTGCCATGGGGAAACATTTTCTGAAATTTTGTGAACCTGCGCTGTTGCCACTGAAAGACTTCCTGTAATGTTGCAAATGCAAATAGTAGCCACAAAAGCAGCAAACAAAGGGATCTTACATCATTTACATCATTTCCATTCACTTTCACTCACTAAACAATGTTCCTATTCTGCAAATTCTCATGCAAAAGCAAAAGTAACACTAAAATTGCCCGCAATACAGGTGGGAAGCTTGACTTTGTTCTGACTGTTTAAGTCTGGATTTGCTCCTAGAGCAGAGTATGGCTGTAAAGGCATCTGTTAGTACTCAAACATACTGCACCATACAAATCCATTGGTCATCAACTTGCGGGACCAGGAAGAAAGAAAATGTGCGTTTTTTTTCCCGAAAGCCAACCGCACCTGTACATGTCCTTACAACTCTTGCCAATGGAGATGGTGCTTTTTTGCATGACAAATGCCATGTCAGCTGCTATCATGCTCAGTTCTGGTCAACTGAAGTCATTCTGAGTCGTTCAATTTCTCAAATGAACATTATACAATAGTTGGTTCTCAAAATGGATGTAACCTACTTGAAAAGCATGTTAGTCTGGCTTATAATTTTTGGACTTCACCAAATGTGTATTTCCAAATACAATTGTTCGGAAATAAATGTTTCCCCAGAAATGTTGGAAATGACCAAACTGGAAATGTCAGCGACAAAGAATTTTCGGAAGTCCAAAAATTTTCAGAACCTTGATATTCCTGAAGTTAGATATTGGAAATCAATGATTCTTGTGAACCTTATTCAAGGATGTGTAATTTCATATGTATGTCAAAAACATTCAAACCTTGCTGATAAAAGCATTGTCCTTCTAAAAATAAGCAGTTATAATCCACCATCATGAGCCTTCCCTATTAACCAAAATTATCTGGGCTTTAAAAAGCTTTAATGTACTTTTATATATAAATGAATTTAACGGAGTGCATACTAATACTTGCACTGACACTATTCTTTTAGGACAGCCATAGAAAGTGTCCTAACGTATGCAAAATCGCAAAATCAGCATTATCTCTAAACTGAATGCATAGTAAAAATATTTTGCGCGCATAAATGCACCTTTAAAGAAGGCTAAACTAACTGTTTAGGAAAAAGTAAATCTTTTCACCAAATAATTTTTATGTGAGGTTCCTTCAGCATCAGATCAAGTCATCCACAAGCACATATTCTGTGTGTTCAGAGAAGAATCTCTCAACAATTTATAACTCCATGAAGATCATATCTTAGTCCAAATCAATTAATATGAAGTAATTACTTGCATAATCATAATGATACAAAAGGATACCAACTGACTAATCAATTTCTAAGGCCTGCAATTCCTGCTGCTGAGGAAGGCATTTTCACTATCTTTAAAATTCCAATCTTTTATTCACAGAGTATTCTTCAAATGACCAGTGAAGAATGTGATGGTTGTTCCTATCACTTAAGATAATAAATACTGCGCCTCATGTACGGGAGTGTTCATCTGTCACTGTGAACAACCCTTTTGTTAACAATAAATGAATTAATAATGAGGTGGCCTGATCTGGCTAGGTCAAACTTACCTTGTCAGCCTTTCTTTTCAGTGGTCCACTATAGCTGCATCCTATCTTAATGCTTTCGTAAAATGCCACAGCATGGGAGATTTAACATTTCGTGATTTACTTTTACGGGTACATTTTGGGAATGCAATATCTGAAACATACCTGAACAGTTCCACATAAAATGATAAGCTGGCATCCCCTGTTACGTCTCGAGGCTGTAGTGAGTATGCTGTGACTGCCACATCCATAATCTGTCTTAACCTTTGCTGAGAGTCGAAGTCTCCAGTTCTGTTCTTTGCTAGATCTGATTTCTCCTTATCAGATGCAATCATCCTCGCATACCTTGTCAAAGAATCTTTTGCTGTCTTCAGTCCATCCTGTGTTTTGTTTGTTTGGTCCAGGCACAAGAAGGTAGCTCCAAGGAGATACAATATATGACACAAATGTTCATCTGCAAGTTTCCCTTCAACTTCCTTCTCTGCTTTCTGCACTGCAGAGCACAGGAATGCATAAGTCTTGTGACATACATCTGAAATAAACTCTGGTTTTGCTGTTGGAAGCTGAGTATATACTGTCAAGAACTCCAGAACAGCTGATGCCAGGAACCTGTGCCATTCAAGAGGAACCTATCAGTAAAAAGAAAAAGTAAAATGTCTCACATTTCTGTTCATCATAGGAAATTAATGTAAAAATATGGAAGGGAGGAACTGTTGAATACTTGCAAACTTCATTCTAGATATTGGACTGTCACTACCAATCAAACTAAAAGTAGAATATTTGAAAATGAAAACCCAAAGCAAGCCACTGATTGTCATCATGCCATCCTTTTCAGACACGGCTTGAAGATATTATGTAGACAAATGAACCCTCCATGAGGTAACCATTTCTGGAAAATTGATTAAGAAGGCAGAGAATTCAAGAAGCTTACTGGGAATTTTCTGAAATGGACACCCCAATACTTACATAACTTTTTACAGACTGCATTTTTTAATACAAATATACAATTCTGGATGAGCAATTTCACATTCAGAATTTTCACTCACTAGAAAGTTCACGTCAATAAAGTCTACTCTCCCAAATATGAAACTGGCTATTAATCTATTTATGACTGCTACATCGAAGTCATCTCTCAAAACAAACACAGCATGCACTGATCCTTGCAACCCTGAATTTACATTAAACTTTAACTATTTTTAACAAGGACACAACGGATAAGAGACCTGTGAGCCCTATTCCTATCATTAAATAGACCAACAGAAATTATTGAAAAACGTAAATCCATAAACAGTATTAAACTGGCTTAGTACTAGCTTATTTCAAATGGCAGAGATAAATCAAACTGCTTTCAGTAAGTCCCAGGAATCATGATAAAAATTAAACAAATCAATGCATTAGGTTCTGTTCAATAAGTCTGGTAATTAGGCCTGTGCCAAACCTGGTCCAAGAAGTGATCTTCGGTAATAGTAATCACTATAGTCAAACTCCAGGTACCCAGATACTCGCGGATGTAGTAACAAAACAAAATCCCATATGGTTAAAACTCATCGCATGCACAGATTACTCTCATACATATGATGTCTACAAAACTGTAACATAAATTCCTCCCTCCTCCCTCTCTGCACACACAAAAACACAAAGAACAAACATGCATTTAGCTTAGCCTGACTTTTCAATCACATTAGAAATTCAATTTTGTGTTGCACTGCAACTTTATCAGCATCTTTCCTCAAAAATAAATGATTATTAAGCTCAGGTTCACCCAGAATCTCCTCTGGGGAGTATTCAGTACATGATTACACGACGCGGGTTATCTTAAATCTAGGTCTCCTCTGGTAAGTAAATCATTATTAAACCAGGGCTCTTGAAAAGTAATCTCTGGCCCTGAAAGAGAATAGGAAGTTTGGGTTCCAGGCATCCGATTACTATTTGCCCGGTGTCTACTGGTAATTGTCATAGCCAAATAAAAAACAAATGAAGCATGCTGACTACCAGAATATCATAACTTCTTGCCAGGGTGACCAAGTATCCAGGATAATGTATAATTTCCTTGACATTTAATCTCTGTATTGTAACCACTTGCAATCACCCTTTCTCATTTCCCAAATACTATAATACTTAGAAAGCACACACCAGAAACTTCATAGTGGTCATTCTGCAGCCAAAGGAATATCAAGATTTTTTCTTAGGTTGAATATAATTCTTTTTTGTTTTTCATTATATTCTGTAACAGCTCAAAGACCTTTTGAGAATCATAGGGTAAAGGTATTTTTCACATACTGATGCTAAACAACCATCCTATCTATGGATTCCATCTATATGAAGTCACAACTTGGGTTTGATTGTAGACCACACCCATAGATATGCCAAGTATCGACCCATACGAGACATGTCAACAATGGTCAAAATGTGCCAGACATTCCGTCAGACAAGCAGCTGAGTTTTGTCTGACCTGACGATGTTTTGTCTGACTGAAAACGAATTTAAAAAAAAAATCCAACAAGAGCTTTTTTCTAATCTGTAAAAAAGAGTAAAGAAATGACACATTTTGACAGTTTCAAACAAACAGTTCAAATTTAATGGCATTTTTTTATGACATTAGTGAGGAGGGCATCAGTTTCAGCTTCTGTTACTTCTATGTCTGCACTGTCCAAGTTGTCATCTGATTCTTTCCCACTGTCTACTTCCATGGCAGCATCTTCTGTGTCCAGGATGACTACATCAGCACTCTGGCTACTACCAGCAGAGTGCAGCTGTTCTTCCGACAGACATTAGTCATCCGGTCATCCAAATGTTTTGGAGTCAGGTTATGTCTTCTCTTGGTCTTAATGAGTTTCATCTGATTAAAGGCACGCTCATTCATCACTGAGGTAGGTTGAAGGGTCACGAGAAGATCCATTAAGGCCAGGATGTTGTCCATGTCTTTCTCCATGCAGCAGTTGTGCACATCTTCCCACTTCAAATTTCCTTCTCCTCATATCCACCATCTGTACTGCCATCCATTGTGACAGATAAAAAGGATGCAGCTCTCAGCACCTTGGCAGCTTTCTCTCTCTCAGTGGCTGCAATAGTTTCCAAAAATGTTACTCCTGCCGTTCGATTATTATATGTGACACAATTTGTCAGGCCTTTTGCAGTGTTCCGTTCATTTAGCCAGAGGAAATCAGTTAAAGGCATGTTTTGCTTTGCTATGGCATGAATATTCCTAAACATCAATTTCAGGTCTTTTCTGTTGTGCTTGTTCATACTGATAACTGCCTTTCCTGCTGCTGACCCAATCTTCTCTTCCTGACTCTGCTTCTTTGCCTTTTCCACCTCTATAGGTTACAGACCTGTAATAGGATTGGACCCTTTTTTCCTCTATGGGCTATATTAACATTTTGAGCTGCCCTCTGAACCCAAAGTTTTAGCTTTCACCCAGACCCATACCAGATTGAAGCCCATTATGTGGCCTAAATTTTAAGACTTACCCAACCCTAGCAAGCCCATTGAAATTTTGAGCCTGGTTGCTATTTGTAAACAGAGCCTACATTTTTCACTGGTCAATGCCAAACCCCTCCTCTTCTGCCTGAGCACACCCTTGAGCTGGCAGTTCCAGCCCAGGGCTAAATAGTGCCTGGTAAAATAAAGCAAAATGGACACAGATTCCCATGATATCAAAATTTCCCCCCTGGAGCCCTTATAACTGGAAGCAGGGCATGCCAAAAGAAGGAAAAGGGGAGATGAAATATACCCCCTAAGTCGTAGGACCACAAAGTGAAAGTACAGTTACAGGTCTGTAACCTATAGCTCTCATGTGCAACTTTGACCCCTCATGGTCTGTGACAGCACTTTTTCGAAAATTTGTGCACCCCCCAATAAATGGATTCTTATCTGTCACACCTCTAGAACTAACCAGTTCCTGACATGCAGTGCAAGTCGTACCCTTGTCACTGTCCCACTGCAACCATCCCTTTTTCACTTGCCATTGTTCATTAAAACTTCTCCCTTTTCTGGCTTCCTCATAACTTTTTTTTTTTTAGCTTCCTCTGATGCCTGAGTCTTCTTTTCTTTCCAGGAAGAGCCCCAGCACTGAACTTAATAGGTCATGACATGACAATCGTTTACTAGGCCTATTGTAAACTCATGGGAATTGACTGATAAGAAACTATTTAAAAGAGTAACTTCCCTTGTTCTCAACGGGAAATCTTTAGTAGTGTGCCACCCAGGCATCTTAAAGTTAAATTTTGCAGGTTTGCATCATTCTCATATTTTTCACTTAAGAATCTAATTTTTTTTTTATGGTAAACGAGAAATAAATTATCGCTTCCTATTCCAAAAGTTCTTTTGCATTGTTAAAAAAAAAAATAACTAAAATAATTTAACTTACCTGGCATAGCTGGCAATCTGAACCGGAAGGGAAATGCGTTTCTTTTGTAAACAACACTGAAGGTTTGGAGGCAGTTCCTGCCATTCGTGCCACGAGTTCAGTGTTCTCAGGTTAATAAGCGTTGCAGATTTTTAGGATCCATTAAAGCTGTATATTCACATTCCTTTCATTTTATAACCGATTTTTGAAATGCGTAGATCTACCGGACATGTGGACATTTTGTTGGATCAAGTCGATTTTTACCGGTCCGGACAGGCATGCCAACACTTGTTGACATGTCTGCCATACACAGTCTACTTCAAAATTGTGCCATAAAGTCACAAAAATGAAAATATACATTCAGGGTGAACAAACCTCTTTTATCTTGACAAAGTGAAAGCTCATGTGGTTGAGATAGGTTATCAGATTTAACAGGCTGAGGCATTTCTGGTCAAACTCAGTACGCCGTTGAAACAGCAGCAATAACACTTCCTTAAGAAGATCAAACCACGTGGATGGTGCCAATGTCTGTGGGTCATTCACTGAGCTCACCCATGACAGGTCTTTCCCAGCTTCTGAAGAAGTAAACAGATGAGATAGATACTGACTTAATTTACACTGACACACACACATCTAACTCAGGCTAACCCCATGTGCAAACATTTTTTCCTTTTCCAAGCATAATTTTACAGTGTATGAATAAATTGGATGTGCCATTTCAAGAATGAGAATAAAAGAGATGTGCCCGTTTGAGAAAAGTTTAAACAGGAAAGCATGCATGTATTTGATATGATATCATATCATCAGTCTCGACAGTTCACCTAAGTCCTTATATATCTTGAGTGAATTTTTCAGGAGATGGAAAGATCTGTATTTGTATTTGATAATGCAAGGAAATAATGTCAATGAGAGGTACCGAAACTCATTCGTTCCACACTTAATGCGAAGAATCCGGGACTCCTCTTTTCTATAGGTTAGGGCCATTAGAGTGTTTCTAAAATGCACAGTGAACTGCAGTGTGTAAGCTGTGTGAGCAGTGAAGGGTGAAGACGAGAGCGTGACAGAGTGACTGGGGTGGCGCACGTATCATGTAATATGTGTGAGACGAGAGTGTGTGAGTCTGTGTCTGTTAATGTATGTATAATTGTATGCATCACTGTAAAAAAGAAAAATTTCCCCACGGGGATAAATAAAGTATCATATCTTATCTTATATAACAGGATGCAGCAAGGATACAAAATAGTCCAGTTTGCAAACTGCCTATCTGTTGACATTGACAATCTGCCTAATGATTGTTATGATATGTGTCAAAGAATCAAAATTAGAGTTCAAATTTAAAATTTGGTTTAGAGTCATGTTTCAAACATACAAATAATGAGATCTACTGTAAAGATAATTTTGTCCTTGACTATTTGTATGCTTGGACCAAAGAGGGTTAAACAGCTTTGACTTTGTGCCACTGAGTAAGTTGGAAGAAGTAAAGCTTTGTTGCTTAATTGGGTTGGTGAAGGAGATGACTTTCTTTCACCTAATGGAGTAGATTTTGGGAACAAAACCAGCCTGACTGCTGCTTTGGTAAAAGTTGATTTTCTGTCAGCACAGCAAACAGTAAGTAAGCCATACTAGGAGCTGTCTAGATTTTATTACTTTCTCCATCCGAATACTACCCAAATTTCTATCCACCCACTCCCATTTCCACATTCTTGAAAAGACTCTGTGCAGTAGCTGACAATGTATTTAGAATTCCAGTATTATAGTCAAGCAAAGAAGCAAGTAAAAGCTTTCAGTTCTCTTTGCCCTTTATAAATAGACTCTACATTTCACTTTCATCAAATGCAAAATATGTGGAGTTAAAGGGTGCATTGCATGGATCAAAGCAGCTTTCTGAAGAAGTAATAGTCGAGTTCTGAGGATTTATGCGTTTCTGCAGAAGAGCCCCATGTCTGTAACTGAAGAGTTTTATTTTCACATGACTGCTAGCCTTACTTGCTAGAATGGAAGACTTTGTCCATAACTTCACCATGCTTATTCTAAATACTGAATTCACAAGCAAACTATGGCTTATTCCATCCCTCTTATAATAACAAACAATTATTTTTTTCGACAAGTGGAAAACTCTCAGCACATCTGAGTGACAGAACTGAAAAGTAAATCAAATCAGTTTGTGACCATGAAAGACTGACAGCTGTACTAACCACTGGCTGTTGCATGAACACTGAGATAGCTGATACTTTCAAACAAGAATCTCTGAAACTTGCTGCAATCCAGTACACATTCTCCATTCTTTGAAAATGCAGCCAGCTCTGTTCTGACAGTCTGTGGAAAGAAATTTTTAAATGTCTGTTACTGATCTCAGTGCATAGAGAACAAATCTCATGATCGCAAATTCCAGACCCCAGCTTCAAAATTCAAGATGGTGACATATTTGAGATCCTAAGACAGGTCAATATTTTGGAGAGGAATCATGATTAGGGTTAAGTATGACAAACAGCAGTCAGCTGAGATATTTTAGAGTTTGCATTTTGCGGGTAAGTACTGTATATGTGTTTTTCTAAATTTTTTTGGGGGGAGGATCTAATTTTTGTGAGCTCCCTATGAATTTTTTTCAAGCATATCTAAAGTGATTTGAAATGATATTATAAGACTGCTGTTGAAGCTTATCTGGCATTCCTTCTTCTGTTGATTAAGAACATACTTTAATTCATAATGTCCAAATAAGGAATGGTTGTAACTAAATATGGCAGCATTTGTACTTCCTTTGAGGATTACTGCCTTCCACAAAAATGTTTCATTGGTAAAATAAATATTCCTTCAAATTATTTTAACAGAACCTTTTTTCGTGGGAAGTAATTTTCATGAGTAAAACTCTAAATGTGAAATTCATGAAACTCTCATCCTCACAAAATAAAACACATATATCTATTAATAAAACGCTTCAGCCAAATTTGTGTCACAGATTTCTTGAGAACTACGTAACGTAAAAACATGCGGTTTTCACCTAATACGTAGAAAAATACACAAAAAGTAACTATACACATCAGTCCTTTATATTTGTTTTACCCTTTTTTAAAGAAAAGAATGTGTATAGCAATGAAATACAATCTCCGATAGATCTTTTCAATCCGCCCAATTTGCCAATCATCCAACTTTTTCACGGGATCTAATGCATTCGTTTATGATGCCTTTCGGTGCGCTGGGTATTCTTTCGCCGCTGGTGCGTTGCCTGCCTGCCCATTTGTAAAATAGGGTGTTAGTCTTGTAGACTATAATACTTCAATAGTAGAGTATGAAACCTATGAGCTGTGATCTTCACATCCAGGACAACAGACCAGATAATGCGTACTGCCTTGGAAATGAATAATGTCAACTCTGCTATGGATAACAATTAACAGATCAGATAGCATGCTTTGCCTTGAAAATGAATGATCTCAACATTGCAACAGACTATTTCATTAACTGAGCAAAATCTGCTAAAAAATTAAATATGTTCTTTAGAAATTTATAGGGAACCCACATCCCAAAATAATCTTGCTGTCAAAATGTCTGCCAGATATTAAAACAACACTATGGTTCATGAACTGCAAGTTTAACAATATGGTTATGGGAATGTAATTGTCTATTAACATTAATTAGGATTTGGGCGATTCCAAGCGTTACGGCGTGACAAAAAGTGGTACTTTTTTGCACTTTTTTGTCTTCTGATGACTTACTATTAACAGTAAGAAAATGAAATTTCACATATACAAACTAGGATATAATGTCTATAAAATGCCTCAAAGAGACATCGGATCGGAAGATAATGAGATGGTCAGATCCTTGACCGTTACGGCGTGACAAAAAAGCCCATTTTTTTTTACTTAAACATTTTGGTTGAAGATTCCAGGTCCCCTAGACAGGCATGACATTTCATCTTGACATATATTATAAACAAGAGGATAAATATTGTAACCATGGTGGTAGAAAGCTGATGGACAAAATTGCCGATGTGTGACAAGGAAATAAGTGACCGTTACGGCGTGACGTTACGGCATGACGTTACGGCGTGACAGGTATATTTATCGTCAAAAGAGAATTAAGAAATGTGCTGAACACCTTGAAATTAATTTCAAGCATTTATTAACTGTCATGATGCACTTCAAAAATAAGAATTATTGTTACAGCCAACAGACTTTGTGTCATTTAAAATCACAATATGAACAAATGGCCATTAAATCAATGGTTCATAATATTTGAGAGACAAAATATAAATCAGATCTGTCTAAGCCTTCATAACAGAGAGGTCACTATCAAAGATATAGTGACCTCTGTTGTTGAGTGTTGGAGTTGGGAGGATGGTAACAACATCTCCCAACTCAATGGTGTGCACATCTTGCTCATTGACAATGTTTGTCTGGGTATTCCAATCCCTGCTTCAAAAAGTGTACTTCTGTAAAGAAGTCTGATTTCCCTATGACTTGGGCAATGAAATTTTTTGATCGAGCTTTGCCCATTACTCTGGCCACAATAAAATCCCCATTGGATGGTGTTTTTTGTTCTATGGAGGTGGAGGGAAGTAACTTTGAGAAGGTACTTTTAAAATGCTTCAAAACAGTTGTAGTCAAAGTTTCACATTTACTGTTCCCTGAATGTTCTACAACAAATGGCCTGAGTACTCTAACAAAATGTGTATTTTGTGTTTGTGGTATGGAATGAATATCTTTCCAAATTTCATTAAGGGGGGGCTATGGGCTAGCTTGGGGACAAAAATGAAAAAAAACCACTAAATTATCGATTCTGAGATTTTGCTCATTTTTTCTTATTTCCTTTGACACTACAAAGATGACTTCAGTCTTTCCGGACCTTTCATTCGCAACTTCGGCAAATTCCTTTGCATCTGAAACAACATTTTCAGCTAAATTTGAAATCCACACTTTGCACTTCACCTCACCCCCTATCCCATCCACTGAACTGAGATCATCAGTGACAAATACAAGAGAGTTGACAACATCTTTGTCATTCCAAGTACATGTAGTGAATAAAGAAACTTGAGCATGGCTCCAATGAGCGCGTTGAATTTCCTTTTGATGCACTAGACTAGGGCATAATTTTCTGCAAAATCCAGTTGCACAACAACATTCTTTTCATCTACATTCTCTCTCCTTTCTTTAAATACTGCCTCCTGGCATCTTTTAATGTCTCAAAAGCTCATCAAAAGCATCTGAAAAGATTCCACTTCTGCGAACCTTATTCATTGCATTGTCACCCTGTTCCCATTGTAACCAGTGAGTATTTGTATGTGCCAAATCACCATCAATAGTTACAACAGTTTCAAGTTTATTTTCACATGCCTCACAATGACTCATCATGCAGGTCTCACTTTCTTGGCTGCAAACACACAGGTTCAAAAATTCTCGAAAGCCAGTTGGAATTTGAAGAGGCTTGAGAGCATCCAGCAGCAAGCGAACATTTTCATGAAGCTTTGAATTAGGCCCCAAAACATATAAATAATGAAACTGAAGATGGACAACATATGAACAGTAGTCACATCTTGAAAAACTGAATAAGGCATAGTATATTAATCTTTAATCTACATGAATATGAACTGTCACGCCGTAACGTCACGCCGTAACGTTACAGCGTGACAGTTTTTCAGAGGCTATTCACTTAGTTATTAACAGTGGATTTTGTCCAGATTCTGTCTGAGTATGTCACTCACCTAGGCCATCATGCAAAAAAAATGGGCACTTTAATTGTTGAACTGCGTGTGCTTTGAGATTTAAAAAAGTGAAAAAAATGTTACGGCGTGACATGTTACGGCATGACAAAATAGGCTGACTTTGAGTCCAACCGTTGCAGCTTTTATGACAACTAGCCAGGCAAATGGGATGTAGTGACATTCCTTAGTGTATTATGAATTATTAAAAAGGTGAAGTTTCAAAATTACCAAGAAGGAATTTTACAAGACTTTGTAAAACAGACACCTGATTTGTTGCTCAAGTGACAAAGTGACATTTTTTCAACTAACACTCTTTAAGGAATGAACTAAAGGTTGAAACCATCAAAAGACAGAAAAATAACTATGGATCTTGAAAATAGAGATGTTGAACTAATACCTACAACCATGAACATGGTAAAAAACGCAGTTTCAAAAATTTCATCTCAGGACCAGTTTGCTTGGAATCGCCCATTTATCATATGGGTCACAATCTTATCTACAGACCTTTAAGACCACTTGCAGACCATCTGAATCTGACTGATAAAGATGTCTTTTATTTTTAATGACATACTTTCGGAAGCCATCTGCCACTAGATGACTCCTGATCCTCCCAGCAAAGAATTTATGTGCTTTGGTACCACACTAGGCCTACTGTATTAGTACTTAGTGCTCATTCACCTGTCTTTGACCCAATTCTCAACCTTTCATGACACATTAGTCCATACAATACCACTTGTCCATTCTGTGTGTGCCAGACAAATATCGACTTATTTTTTAGTGTTCTGTAACTGTAAGTATTGTACAGTCCTGTAAGATAACTTTTTATGATTTCTAAAGGATTAAGAAGTAGGAGACAGCAGGTCAGGTAGTTCAGCTTTACACAGAGCATCTAGCTTGGCAGTGCTATTGAGACCCGATGTGATCAGATCTAGCTGCATGGCAATCATGTAGAAACTTTCGAGAGGTCGTAACTCATTCTATGATTCTACCTTCCTTTAGTAATCCACGTTGCAAAAATATAGTGCATAAAGCTGATGATAAAAGTCCAGAAAAGAGAGTTTTGTTGCATATTTGTGCATTTTTCCTGATTTTGCATATTAAAATATGCAGCTGCAGTAGAATTTGGCATACTTTATAAGATTTGCCCTGAGTGTGCCCATGCTGCACCAGGGTATGCAATCACACTGCAAAACTGTGTAATGCACACAACCACTTTTGTGTACACTCATTTTGAAAGACAAGAAACAGAAGTAAAGCACAGGCAAAACAAAAACAACAAAAAAAAAAAACCAAAACAACTAAAATAGTCACTGGGTCAGAAAAGAGGCAGGATATTGCTTAATTGGCATACATAAACATGGCTCTAACCTAACTCACCAGTATGATCTCTGTAGTTAAAAGAGCATGCTATCCTCACAGTATTTGTCATTAATTAATTGACATGATGAAAGCTTCAGCTTTGGGTAAGTGAAAAATCTATGTGTGACATTACATGGCTGTTCAAACACTGCATTACTGTTTGTGAAAATATGTTTATAATGCTGCAGCACTGAGGAGGTGAACCCTGCCTTGTGAATGAAACAAGAATGGCTGACAAATGTATCTGTTTTGAGCATTCTCACTGGCTGACTATCTGAGTTCATTAGTTCATTTAACCATGGGGCATGAAACTTGAGCTCAGCTAAATATGAATTTATGTAAAAAGTAATTGACTGACTCTGTTAATAGGCGTACTTCGGAAATCGCTCAAGGGAAATAATACANTAATTGACTGACTCTGTTAATTTTCATATGATCAGCACAGTGGGCAGTGTGGTATTCCATACTGCCCTGACAAAGGAACAGCACAGGAAGTGATTCCTCAGCAGTTAAAAAAAAAACAAAGCTGAGTGTTACCCTCATATATGCCAGAAATTTTTTGTAAACACAAAGGTTTGGTCAGGTTGCTTCAAAATCTTGTTTCTCCAAGTGCTTGGGTTGTGATTTGATAATAGAAAGCTTCATCTGGAAAGTCCCTATTACTTTTAGGATGGCCATAAAAGATTTTGCTGCTTGGATCTCTTGCTATCAATCATGATTCAGACTATCTCGGCAAATCAATGTAGATCTATGTGTTCTGAGAAGTTCACCAGTCTAACCCACCCATCACCTGAGGCCAGGAAGACGAGCAAGAGCGATGGGCTATTAGCCAGTCCTAGTGCTGCCAAAGCTAGGCCTACAAGGCAATTTCCACAGAAGAAAGCGTGCATTGGGAAGCATAATGCCAAATTTGTGTGTCTTGTATGGTTTCAGTTCTCCAAACGAGTTTTCGAACCCAAAATAACCGCTTCCACGACAGTGAGGAATTTACGGAACGCATTTACTAAGGCCAGAAGTTAATTCTAATCTGTCTAGCCATACATTGTGAATGTTGATCTAACACTACAGTGGCCGTATTGAAATTTCCGATAAAATTTCTAATCTTGGAAATCTTTTCTTTCTGTGAGTCGTCACGAGTTCTCGGACAGACCTCGACTGGCATTCTCAGAGCCGCCAATATTCTTGAATTTCTGAGAATTCTTGGAAGAGTGGTGGCTATCTTTAATGACAGCACCGATGATACAGTTCATTTAGTCATAGACAAACCATAGAATCAGCGCTGTCATTAGAGAAGGCCCTAGTCAATAGTGTTCCATGAATCGAGAGGGTAAACAAAGCAGCCCGGCAATCTCCCACAATAGCTTCGATTTGGTGTCGATAGACTATCTAGATTGAACTACGCACAAAATCAATTTTTTTCGTTTTCGATACCCGTGGTCAATCAAACTTTGAAATTTTCGGCTATCTCGAAGGACAGCACCGCAATGATAATGATACAGTTCATTTAGTCATAGACAAGTCATGGACTATGTCGATATTTCGACTAAATCGGTGCCGTTGTTAGAGAAAGCCAAATTTTATACCACCGATGCTTCTCTCTCAATGCAGCTTGAAAACTAACCTCGACCAAGTGACCCCGCGCATGGCGTGGGCCAGCTCAGTAGGGAGATCCAGTCATGTGACCCACTGTGTAGCCATTTTAGTGAATCGGCTTAACCGATGACAGTTTATGTGTTTCAAACGGCGATAGCTTTGTGTGTGTGAAAGTCTTAGTATTGTCTTTTATATCAAACATTCACAAATTGAATAACCTTTAAAATGATGTGACTTGCTCTTTGATCCGTGACCTAGTTTTCTAGTTATCGGCGAGTGAACCCGACCGGCTTAGCTGCACTAGTGTCGGGTCGCATGGGAAACCCCTTCTGCCTCACATAGGGTTTTAAATTTTGATTGGTTCTCCGCATCTTTCTGCGAGAACCAATCAGAGTGTGGCTTGTATAGGAATTTGGACGCGCGTTCGTTTGGTGGTGTTTCCAAGTGTGTGTCAGTGGCATGGGACTAAAGTTATGACAGTATTTGTTAAAAACCTTCGAATTTCTCCAAGAAAAGATGGGTAAAATCTTTTTGTGAGGTGAAATTTAGATTCAGCGTCCATTTTTACTTTAGATTCTGTTCTTATCTTCTTTTTTTTTCACTGATACTTAATCACGGAATAATTTTTTTCTAGGAGCACCCGAAACCACTGATGGCTGCTCGACGTTTCCCGTAGCGGGCCCGAGCATCAATGGCGGTGCGCATAGGGGTATAAGCATGTACAGAACCATGCGTAGTGGCTTATAATTTTATCATAATATAAGAAGTTAGCAACTAACCTGTTTCAGGAGTCAAATTACTGAGATTTGTTTAATTTACTGCTATTTTTTTTTGTTAAGGCGGGGGTTCAAATGTGTGGGCACAGTCCCTGCTCGAGGCTTTGCGCCACATAGTATAGACTCGTCGGTGCCAATGCCCAATGGTAAACATTACGATGGCATTTATCATGATTTCTATTAGATTGTCATGCTGAACTGTTTTTAGGCAATTTAGGTGGAGTATCTTATGTTACTATAACAATATGATTTTAATGAACTTTTTAATAATTTTATAACTTCTGTAGTGCCGGTAAATACACATCATTTGAGTCAGAATTCCCCTGGCCCTGTACATGACATTCAGCACAACTGCACATCATACATGATTTTTGTTTCATTTTAAAGGTAATATTTTCATATTGTCAAGATCATGCCGATCAGTTTGGTATATTACAAGTCTATGCTGTCATTATAACACCTGACTATGTAATCAGTTACGTGATTACGTAATCAATCTCAAGACAGTTGCCGACTTGCACGTTACATAACATGTTAACATTCTATGTGAAATACCTATCAATAATGCATGCCTATGTTGTCGTACTATATCATTTTCAGCTGCTTTTAAAATTAATTGGATTATGTAATTAATCAACTTTACGGATTACATAAAATTACGTAACTGCGTATGCCAACAAGCACACCCTACAAGAGGCCCGTAGAAGTTTCGGAAGACTGTTGTGAAAACGGAATTGAATTATCGTCCAAACTCTTGATTTTATGCACTGATTAGTCTAGTTGAATACTCTATATATACCCTCTTTTGTCCAGTACCAATTAACTGACTTAGTAAAAAATGTCTACAAATTCTAGTCTTTATCCTCTAGTGCCAGTAACCGACTCGTGCCATGCGCCAATAATCGCCATCATCCGTTTGCAACTAGTTTCCCTCGAAATTTATGATGATTTCCCTTGGATTATGACAGCAGATGGTGTTTCATTTATTTCTCCAACAAAATAATTTAGAATGGTGGAAAAAGAAATGATCAATTTACCAAGACCACGTTGCACATTCTTGCCCACTGAAAGTGGCGATGCAACAACTGTGACATTTTATTGTTTTGTGAAATGAAAAATGCAATAATTTATAAACATATTGCATAAATTGAAAAATAGAGCTTAATCTGATTTTCAGTAAAGGGCGATTCCAAGCAAACTGGTCCTGAGGTGAAATTTTTGAAACTGCGTTTTTTACCATGTTCATGGTTGTAGGTATTAGTTNATTTACCAAGACCACGTTGCACATTCTTGCCCACTGAAAGTGGCGATGCAACAACTGTGACATTTTATTGTTTTGTGAAATGAAAAATGCAATAATTTATAAACATATTGCATAAATTGAAAAATAGAGCTTAATCTGATTTTCAGTAAAGTTATATGACATCTGTCTTGTAACGTTTCTCAAGGAAATGACTTTCTTTGAGGGGGAAAAATTAAGGTCTAACATCGCTAAAGCAGCAGGCTGCATGTCTGTATTGCCACTCTGGCCATGTGCTTTTCCCGAATAGCGAAATGTTATTTTTTTCCCATTTCTCTACTCACAGTATGAAATCAAATAAAAAATCTAGACGTCTATCAGTTTACAATTAAACAGAATAAAGCCAAGCATTTTATGCATTGATCCGAAAATTTCAGTTTATTTTCCAATAATTTACGAGCGATTTCTTCCTAAGAAAAATGGCTTTTCGTGAAGCCATTATACCCTGCCTTATAGGAAAAATCTGTACCATGGCAACATCGTCGTGCATATTGATCCGGAAGTAGAGTGGCGGTAATCGGCACGACGCCAATGGTAGTGAAATATCGACAGAGACAACAATTAATAGCTATTTCAAGGTGGTGGTTGAGTCTGCCACTCAAAACAAAGCTGAACTGACGTGAAAATGGTAAGAGCTTAGAATCTGAAAGTCTGGTAAGATTCTGTAAGCAAATCTAATCGGGAAATCGCGGTAAATAATAAGACAGCGGTTACCAGCACTTTGAGGATACGTCTACAGTAATTTTTCAATAACTTTCCTTCTAATTATCCAAACTCAATAATTTTGGCTATCTCTAACGACAGCACCGCAACGATATTGATACCGTTCATTTAGTCATAGACACTTGACAGGTCATAGACTAAATCAATATTTCGACTAAATCGGTGCTGTTGTTAGAGAAAGCCATAATTTTTTTTTTGTTTTCTTTGTCTCACTGTCCTCTATCCACTGCATTCATTTGTATTTCTCCGTCTGCAAGAGTTATTTTTCACTGGATCTCCCTACCTGCCAGGTGCCTTCAGGGATGCCACTCTGGCTATCTTGAAGGACAGCACCTCAAGGATAACGAGTCGATACCGTTCATTTCGTCAGTTATAGACAGGTTATGACGGACTTGATCGATATTGTAATTAAATTGATACTGTTGTTAGAGAAAGTTTAAGAAAGCCATGAATCTAATAGGATTATCGAAAACAGGTTGTTCCGCTACTATTATTTATATTGCAATTGAGCGACGTTTTATTCTCACCTTGACAGACTCATTAAATTTCATTAATGGTGATGACATTTTCAGCAAAGTAGATGTTCTACAGGGGCTGAAAAACCTTCAAAAAGACACTCATCCTAATGTAGCGAGTCGTGGTGTGCTTCCATGTAGCACAAAACAAAATTGAAATTGCCGCTGAGTCCCGGATGTTTACTAGATTGTTATCGTCCGGGTTGCCAGACTTTTTTGAAGTTNAAATGAGCCAAATAATAACTGGAAAAAAAGTCGGTTGAGCTCCAACCGAGGATATAATAATATTCAGATGGAAGTACCTCTTAGAGGGCAGTTATATAATATGAAGTTAACAAGCGCTAACATTAAATAACATATTTATTATGTATGCCAAAAACAATTGAGCATATTATACTATTTAGACATCACTATAATCCCATAGAGTCGCTGTCAGTAGATCAATCATAATTCAACAGGGAGGACGAGGAGGAGGACGAGAAGGAGGACGACAAGGAGGGCAATATCTACATTTCACAGTTTGATCATGCTTCCTTGTGAGGACAACCGACTTAACCCTCTGTCTTTTGCTGGGCCTATGCTTTCTTTTGTTGAGAACAGCTTTCTACTTGTATTTAGCCTATACACACAAATCTTTTTAGAAAATTATTTTATTTTGCCATTCCCATTGACCAGTATTAGAGAAGCATCTGAGCTAAAGAAAATTAAGTACTTTTAATAGCCCATGACAAGTAAAGTTTTTTACTGTGTCTCTGCATTTGACCCATCCCCATGAAAACCCACTTGGGGCCTCCGGCTATTTTCATACCATTTGCAGGCCCTCTCTCTTTCCCACCCCTGACCTCTGATTGTGCTGCTTTAATCTGATCTAAATTGGCCAGAGAAGTGACAATTGCATTAGAACAGGCCACAGCTAAGGTCATTAAGACCCTGGGAGGAATAACAAAATTACTTGGAAAATGTATCACCCTTAACCATAACCCAGCTTAGGTGACAATCTAAAGTAAAGCACGTGGGTTATCTGCTAGCCACCATTCAAGAGGAACCACTCCGGCAAGAGGGCCATATGAACAGGTCATAATGGTATGAATTTCAATGCTCCAATGATTTACTTCACCGCTAATGGCAAGTTTTACCCAATAATAAACTTTTTAATGATACTTTTCTATTAACTTAGTTCGACCTTGATGTGTAATTTAAGGGTGACTTTTCTTTTAGGTAGGTGCATAGGTAATTTGGAACTTATCATTTGATCCTATTTTGACAGGCTAGTAACTGATCATAATAGCCACGAGATCATGCCTCTATTAAAAAAAAAAACAAACTATAAGACGTTCAAACTTCAAAGTATGTCCTCAAACGGGTTTGCTCTGAACCGAAAATGCATTCTGAGTCCAAATTTGTCCTTTAACAAATAGACACACTCTTCTGTGATAAGATTGTAGGAGAGATAGTTACAGTCCCATAGATGCAAAATAATTTTTACAGTTTGAGCATGTTTCGTCTTTAGGTTTACTAAATGCTTGGCAGTCGGCGAATAAAACTATCTTGCCCCTTTAACTAAATTCAACAATCTATGTAGGCTAATTACTACCACTTTAACTACTACTACTACTACTACTACTACTACTACCATTACTACTACTACTTCTACTTCTCCTCCTACTACAACTACTTCTACTTCTACTTCTTCTACTTCTGTTACTACTACTACTACTACTACTACTACTACTACTACTAGGCCTACTACTACTAAAGAATAGTGTACATTAAGGCACCGTTCTTTTCGTGCCCATAGCATGTTCGCAGTCTTTGAAAAGATGAACTTATTATATAAACCCAAGTGTATATTATGTGCACGCCTTGCGGTTACATAATCAGCTAGTATTAGTTTTCAGGCAAGGACTCGCAAACCAGTGCGGTGGCTGGTAAACCGATTCAGGGCCACTTAACCTCTACTACTTAGTCTTGTGATTGGCCAGTCTGATAAAACAAGGGGGCTGTCACCGGGCAGGGGCGGCACTCTCAATAGTGTTAAGACAGACAGTTAGAGGATGAGGGGGCTTTTAATGACATGATGATCGAAGCAACATTTGGCACTAGGGCTGTGTTGAAGACGACGGTGGCTGGTATTGTTGCTGAGGTCGGCAGTGGTGAGTGGACCGTAGAATTAAATAGGAAGTGGAATTTATTTTATGGTTGATACATATAAGTCCCGGGCAAGCAGGCAGGCAGGCAGGCAGGCAGACAGGCAGGCAGGCAGTCGTGTAGGCACGAGGAAGGCCAGCAGACAGTAGTGCTGACAGATACGCTTAGATAGTTTCAAACCCTCTTTGGCAGGCATGCCACTGGCCCTGTAGTATAATTTATCAGCTTTATGTTTTCTCCAATGACGACGCCCCTGTCAGAACTTTCCCACTGATAATTATTATGAACGTTTGGACACGACTGTTAATAAGTGCAATGGCGCGAAGGATGGCGTCTTGTCTTTCTCTCTGTGTTTAATAATAAACGCGATTGTCACATCTTCATTTTGTTTTTTCGGTAGTGTGATGACAATGGTGAATTCATATAAGTTAGAGACAGTAATATAACAATATATTATAATGAATTCATCTATATAAATATAATATTTTCTTAAATATTGGTTTTTCTTTTCATTTAAGCAGCGATATGGCTTGGTACAAATATTGGATGTGTCTTACTTACTTTTGTGCCCAGTTTATACGCAACGATCATCGTAATATCTTTAACAGATTTATTATTATTATCTAGTTGTTGATCAGTGGTTGTATAATTAAATCTATGTAGCTTTCCGTTTCGACTGCTGATTCATGGCATGAGCTTGGTATAAAGACATCAGCGATGGACTATTTAGAGGAAAAACGAGTAAATCTTCAAAGACATACATAAAAATAAGTTTTTACACAAATTTATAACGCTCTTAATTCGCACCCTCGAATCGTAAGTAACATGCACATTAAGACGCCACTGCTCCATCCAGCTCGCCTCCGGTGCCAAAATACAATTTATTTTCGGCAGCAGTCACCATAAAACAACAACACTTAGGTCTTAAGAACATAGATAGAGCGAAAAAAAAATGCTGATTCTGACACACACTGCTACAAATTAAGAGGGAGAATAGCCTATGCACTACTTAAGGCATAATTGTTATTAGCTAACCCGGGCTTCCTGTGTTAATTTTGTGCCGCCAACAGTCTCAAGTCCTGTAACTTAAGGGCGTTGAATTCCTAGTTTGAAATATTTGTTGGAATAGTAAAAATAAAAAAAAAACAAAACGTTTGCCTTGCGTAGTTCTGCCTGAGCGATGCGTAAAAGAAACATTTATTTCACAGCGTTGAAAACTTACTTTTTTTTACAATCCGCTTTTTCTTGTGAACCAGCTGTGAAAAGCATGTAAAAACTGAATCAACCTGTGCATATTAATTTTGGTTTTGAGAGATTCCCATTTAAGATGGCTGGATGGTTGACACACTCCTCTCCTCTCATGAGTCTCACGATGTACTTGTTCACAATTTGCTTATTATGGAGTTTGACTGCCACAGGTAAGACCCGAATGACTGCGAATTAGTGAGAAAGGGAAAGACAGGTGAATGCATGAATAATTGCTGGTTGAGATCAATTTGGGGAAGGAAGTCAGAAAATGAAGAAGAAATGAAGAAATGAATGAGGAGGAGCAAAATATGGGGAAGGAGAAGGCTGAGAGACAGCAGCAGTAGTAGCAGCAGCAACAACAGCGGTAACCGCAACTTCATGATAATAAAATAATTATGCTTCATGCAAATATTCGCTTCACTGAGTTGTAAAGAATCGAGCGTTAATTAATTTGCGAGATCGCATATTTTTTAACAGCAACCATTTTGATTATTACTCTGTCATCTGTCTTCATTTCTTTATCAGTATGTAAATAATGCGCAATAGGTGTGTTTATGGTCTTGTATAGGTCTATCAGTTAATTTAATGAGTTTTATGCATGTTTGCACTTGAGATATATTTGGTAGTCTAACGGCGTTTGAGACGACGTTTTGAAACTTTCGTTACGTAATGTAGTTTGAAGATATGGTGACATGCTGTACAATCAAATACGTACACTAAGATATATAAAGTGGTGAGGGTGAAATTTCTGATGCAGTGTTATCAAAGGCGGTTCTAAACATCCTCAAGAAATTTGGGAGGTACAGTCAAACTATTTTGCTTCAGGTTCCTAATCGCATATCGGAGCTTTTTACTTATGGCTGCTAATCGCAAATCGGAGTTGTTTTTTTTCTTTTCTTTTTTCAACCAAAGTCTTTTCTAGTATTCTCTTAATTTGGTATTGGTATGTAAATTCCTACAATTGCGTTTCTAGTTTTTAAGGCTGACCGGAAGTGCGTACTGTCAGTGGTGCCGGATTGACGTTACAGAGTAGGCCCTCATAATCCGCCAGGACCTCAAAAAGTTCAGAAATTCTATTTTTCTTTCAAAGACAAATGCATAAATATATAATCAGCAAATGCAGTCATTTAAAATTAAGTAGTATTTTTCACTATAAATAACTGAAAGGCGACCCAAGATTATCTTTCAATACTCACCTTTCCGGTGTAATTTTTAAAAGGGGATCCCGAAACATTATAATGTATTTTAGGGCTTCTCGAAGTCTAAATTCGACACTGACTGGCAGCCAGACCACTGATGTGAAAACCGTCAACAAACAGTACATGTCATGTAAACCAGTAGAAATATAAACGGATACGAAACTGTAAGTAAAATAATCCTGGCCGAATGCGATGGAACTAGTGGGAAATGTATACAATATATACAAAACTGAATGTATGCTGATGCAGCTTGTGTGAGCTAATGTGTCTAGGCTTGACTATTTTTTTGTTTTGTTTGTGATCTTCATTCTTGACCATACCGACACCAGCGGCAAGTTACACCGCATTGTGGATCATAGTATGCCTAAAATACAAATTCGGCATAATCATAATGAATACTATTTTCTTGTATTGTATTGTCGCACTGTCATCGTCATCGGGCTTTTCGTTAACCGTGTCCCATCTACCACTAGACACTCATATAATTTATTTGGATTGCGGCACCCCTTTTCCCAGTCTTGACCTTTTTTCCTATTCCGTTTTGCTAATTTAAAACAGCTGCTGTTTTTGTCTGGGTAGATGGGCGTGAAAAGGAGGAAAGTCGGTAATTAAGTTAACGTAAAGATGTCGTCATCCCAAATTTTTATTCGGAGATGCAGTCGGCGAAGCAGCAAAATTGATTCAGCATGCTGCTTCC
>JAWQUT010000103.1:557163-575737 GCA_033807755.1 Ellobium chinense | reverse complement strand
CCCCCAAAAATGTTTTGAGGTTCCCGTATCGATTCCCTCTTAACTGCACTGGCAATAAAACAGATAACCGCTGTGTGTACATTATTTTACAGTCCCTGGTCTGATGGAAAACCTCCTGTCCCTTCCAACACCCGGCTGTGTGCCTCCTATGTTAACGATACGATGTTTCTCTCCGACTGTACATCATGGCTTGGACTCTTGTGTGAGAGGTCTAAAGGTAAGAAGCTTGAGGAGGATAGAAATATTTTTTGTCCAATATTTTTTTTTTTTTGAGCTCAGAATGGTTAGCGAACGACACATTTCAGTTTTTTTTTCTTAATTGCAATTTTTTCTTAAGATATTTCTGTCATATAAAATATGTAATGTAATGTAATGTAATGTAATGTAATGTAATGTAATGTATTGTAAAGAAAAGGAAGAGTTTATACATTCAAATGTGGATGCGTTTTTCATTGGGCAAACTTCGCAAATGTGGAATTCATTGTGTATTGGACCTTAATGGCAGGCTTTAAAGATAATAATAAATTTATAAAGGTATGAAAAGAATAGAGGTTAGAAGCGGAATAAAAATAAAAAGAATTACAGCATTAAGAAGAGTTATAAAGGTAAAAAGAGGAAAAATACAGATTAAAAAGAGAAAGATAAAATGAGCTACAGGGAAGAGGAGATTCAAAGCTAAGGAGAGGTGTAAAGGAGAGTTTTTTAAGGCAAAACGATTGCCTGGTCCAACTTCAGTGTGTCACCTGCAGCGACTTAACCTTGTGTCTAAATTTGGCTTCTTTCAGCACATTGAACATACGTTAAGACTTCCCATTACTGGCATCGGTACCAAATGTCAGCTGATATATTTGATCGGTTTACATAATAATATGATAGTGCCTAACCCCCTTTTTTTTCCCACAAAGAATAGAATGCGAAGCTAATTTTATAAACACACCAATCCATTCATCTGGAAAAGTTTGCTGCATGGATTGAGTTTTTTTTGTTTGTTTGTTTAAACATGTATATTGTAACCGGGTGGCAAGGCATATGATATTCTTTCTTTATTAAGTGGGAGGAATGTGAGCTCAGTCTGATCATTTTTCAGATGTTACATTGTATTTTAGGGAAGTGTGTCACCAGGGATTTTACCAGATTACTGTGAATGATCAAGTTTAAGAAGATGGGCGGAAAAAAAAAACCTACACTAGAAATTTCCTGTCCCTACCGAGAATCTCTCAGCTTGCAAGTCTGAACGTACTAACACTACACCACAGGGCCGCTAACTTCACAGTAATTTAATTCTTAGATACCTACTGCCCGAATCGGTCCCTAACTTTCACGTGTAAGTGTGTAAGCCTAGTGTTCGCCCCGTCATCCTAACACACTTCCCGACTGCCCATAATAGTTATACAAATCCGTTCTGCATGAGTAGACGAAATCCTTAAATCAACAGTTTTGAATGATATCTATGCTTTCTGAAATAGCATGAAAGCGGTGTGTACATATATGAATACCTAATTGGTGAGTGTGTGTATGTTACAACGTATGGCGGTCTGCTAAAAAGTCAGAGAACCAATATAAGATCTGGTCGACTAAACAAGACGAAAATGATAATCAGAATCTTAAGAATTCGTTTACCATGAAAGGGAAACAACAATTCCCCTTTTTTTTTCTCCCAAAATGAGAGGAACAATAATGATCAAAGTATAAGCTGTTTTTTTGCTTTTTTTTTGCTGGATGTATCTAATTTTTGTGGCGGTCGGGAATGGCTTTTCACGACAATCTTATTTTAACCATCCCGGCATGACGGTTTTCTCATGTGGATCTGAGGCATCTCCAAACTATTTCGAAGTGACATTACAGGACTGCCAATAGGACATGTTTGGCGATGCTGCTTCTTTGTAGTATGATCGATGTCCATATCTTGAGGGGGCTGTACCTAAAATAAGAGCATTAATGCTGTCTTATTAGAGCCGTTCACAGAGTGGCTTCCCTTGAATGGGGTCTAGAAAGCCACTCACTTTAGAAAGCATTCAATTCTTTATTAACAGTTTTAAAATATTTAGTAAGTTTTATTGACCGACCTGAAAGACATAATACATGTCCTACTCCTATCACCACCTTACTTCCGCCACTACCCTTGAAAGTTACTGCCCTTTTTTTTTTTTTAACTAGACTAGTAATAATTATAGTAACCTCTTTGAAATGTTTGAATCCATCTTTTTTGTCGCAGCAGTAATTTTCGCGAGTGAAGTTCAACTCATGAAAATCGTACAAATCTATCCTCTCGAAAAAAAAAAAAAGCATAAACAAACACAATCAGTCTTGAACGTCATCTATCTCGTCCTGACAGATATACCTCTTTCCTGTGACGTTGAGAACGCATGGGTTTACATCAATGGTTCCTGCTTCAAATATTACCCAACCACTGCAACGTGGAACGCAGCACAGTAAGTCATCATCAGTGGCCGCTTGTAATCACCAAACTATCCGTGCAACACCTCCCGTCCCATTCCATCCCTTTTCATACTAGCTGCAGCTGGTCAACGAGGGCACATAAAATATGACTGTTTTATAAGCATAGTGCAAAAGCTAAATAGGAATTTGAATGCATACCAAAAAAAGCACAATAACGGCGTCAGGATTTTGTTTGATCACTGTATCTGTTTAACCAGTTTTTTAAGTTTCTTAGCTAAATTCTACCCGACATTGCACGAATTGCACTTACTGACGAGCCGCCACCGGTCATCATCATCCTCTTTTCCAACTGGCCCGAGACGTTATGTCGCTCTATAACAATGACAATACCAATTAACAATAACAGTAACAATAAGTTTATTAAGCTCAGACAACAATCTGTTGTAAATGAGCAAACAATAACAATAGNTCTCTCTCTCTCTCTCTCTCTCTCTCTCTCTCTCTCTCTCTCTCTCTCTCTCTCTCTCTCTCTCTCTCTTAACTTCACACTCACATTCCTTTTAGTGAGGCAGCGTTTGAGTTTGTTTTGAATTGTGTTTCTTGAAAATTATAAGGTAGTACGTAATATGAATAAAACAAGTTTTTGTAAACAATCAAATACATTCTCACATAGTTTTTCAGTCAGCCTGCATTGTTTTCTTCCTGATCCAACATTTCCAAATTCAAATTCCACCCTCTAGATAATCTTACAGGCATTTATTATGTCCTGATCATTACAAGGCTTTATATAGCAATTTATTAAAATTGATGACGTCATAAAATCATAACCAGACATGGTACAACCTGGAGCCCCTTCAAATTTTGATCTACATCAGATAGAGAACCTATGTGTCAAGTGGCATGTTGGTAATAGAAAATGAACTATCGTTGCACATTCGGACCGGACTAGTAGCCATGCGGTTGTGAATCGTGCTCACAATCTGAAGGCTGTCAATTCTAGGATTTGTGGGTATGAGTTTTACTACGGAGTCGGACGATTTGCACCGCGCGTAGTATCCTTGGGAAAGGTATTTCTGACTCTATTCAGGTGTAAATCACTGAGAACCTGGATTTAGAGCCAAAAGGGGGAAGGAATTATGGGGAAACCTGGGTGCTGCACTGCAGTATATAGCAATGACTATGTCGTGGATTTCATTTGAAATATTTTGTATTTATATGTATACAGTTTTATGTTTATGTGTATATTAGATGTATAACACTGTGTGGCTTTGTAAAACAATATCCATCTAGGATAAATAAGTCCTATTTTTTCATCATTATGTCTGTCCCATTCATCAATTTGCCTAATTATTTATAACGTTCGACTTTTTTGTTTGCCGCAGTTTTGTTCAGTACAATTTTATCTTTGTTGTCCAAGTCATTATCTCACTATAGCATCTGTCTCTTCGGCTCCTCCCTCTTGTTCCTTCTTTTTCTTTCATTTCTACCAGTTCCGTCCCTGTTGCTGTCCTCATGCCCCCCCCCNCCCCTATCCCGCCCCGCCCCCTCTCCTTTATCCTTCTTCATCATTATCAACTTTCTCTTCAGACTTACCTGTCAAAAAGTAGAGGCCAACTTGGCTGATGTGGACACACTGGAAGAGATGTCTTTCATCTGGGACAAGGCGAAACTGACATCATCAATGTCTTGGATCGGCCTGAAGTCAGACTTGAATTCTAAAAAGGTCAGCACTAGCAATGACAGACAGACAGACCGACAGGTAGACAGACAGACAGGCAGGCAGGCAGGCAGGTAGGTATGCAGGTAGGCGGGTGGACGTGCAGGGAGACAGATTTATATACTTATATGGGGACATTCACACTCTGTGACACATAATTAATAATAGTGCTGATACCACAAAATTACTATCTGACTTGTGACACATTATGTCGTTTCAGTACAAATGGATGGATGGGTCGACGCTGGACAGCTCTCTAAACTGGTGGAGCGACAATCAGCCTAAAAATTTAAGGTATAGACAAAGGGAAGGGGAGGGGGAGGAAGAGGGGGAGGGAGAGAGAGAGAAAGAGAAAGAAAGACCGGGAGAGGGAGAAATGAGAGGAACAGGGAGAAAGAGTGAGAGATAGAAAGAGAGAGAGAAAGAGAGTGAGAGAGAGAGAGAGAGAGAGAGAGAGAGAGACAGAGACAGAGACAGAGACAGAGACAGAGAGGCGAATCTGGAAATGAGAAGTAGAAGAAACATTCTCAACAGCTCTGAAACGCTGACATGGTATAAGTACGAAGATGGACTGCTGTAGAGGAGGAAAAGGGCACAGGCTAGAGGCCAGGAATGACAGAAATATAAAATTCACAGAACATGCCAAATTGCCATCCGCGCCCTGATCCTCCCTCTTGAAAACATCATGCTCGTTTTCACACTGGTCACAGCAACACCATTAATGAAACTGAATAACTTTCACTGTGGTGAGTAGAGGCGTACACAGCAACAAGCGATGGAGTACGTTGCTGTGTGTTACCGCTCTCTGCGTAAGGAGCTGGAATATTTGTCACCGTTAAAATACGGGTTGGTTAACAACATGTTCCACTGAGATTTTAAGGAATCTAGTTTGGCAGTGTATTTCAGTGTAAACGTATAAAGATTAAATCGTGGTGAAGTAAACGGCCTTCATTTTGTCAGAGACTAATAGAGGACCCTAAAAAAGAAACGTTCAGGTTGAAACACTGGTAACAGAATCGCCCGGCTTAGTTTGTGTTCGATTTTTATTCCTGAATTTTTTCACGGTCTGGCTATCTTTCGGCCAGGACCGCTCTTGCATCGGTACAGTTCATTTAGTCATGGATTAGCTACAAATCGGTTCTGTTCCTAGATTATTGCCACAGGCATGTCAGTCTCACATTTCCCACGCCATTTTATTAGTTTCATTTTCTTCGCGACTGATATTTCCACCTCGTATCAAACTGCTGCTTTCATGAGGTCCCATTTTTGTACTGTTTTGTCCTCCTCAGCACCCTGAGCCAGGATGACAAGGATCTATGTACTGTTATCAACGGGAACAACACTAAAAGACTGGCATCATGGATGACACAAGGCTGTGGTGCTTCAAATTTCTTCACTTGCAGAAAACCTCAAGGTACACTTACGTTTTTAGTTTCTTTTATCTGAGACCATAATTAGTGGTCTCAATACTTGATAAGATTGCTGTGGATAGAAATATTCAAGCTATTTATGAAGATAAGAGATGACAAACAAAATAACGAAAGGTAGAGCAGACTGATCAAATGGGGAAGTCCTCATGTCCTCACCGATATGTTGACCATAAACCAAACATTTTAACAAAAGTGGAAATAGGAGACCCCACTCTCTAAATTTCTCTCCTCATAATTTCTGAGTCATGGCAATCACTCTTCTACACTTTATCCACTTTCTTGCTTCCCCATAAACTTCTTCACAAATGAACACTTTTCATTTGTTACAGATCATTTTAGCAAAGAGAATTGTCTTTATCATTATTACTATAGCAGCAGCATTAGTGTTATCATCATACTGCAACATCATCTCTTTCCTTGTCTTACAGGGGTGTGTGCAGATGGATGGATCACCCACCTTTCAACCTGTATCAAGTTCTTTCCGCAATTCAAGGTGTCCTGGGACTCAGCCAGAGCCTATTGCCAGGCCTTAGGAGGGGATCTCCTTGTGATACCAAAGTAAAGCCATTAGAATTCTTTAGAGGCTGTTCTTTTCAGCTCAGTTCAGCTCAGCCAACTCTTTATTGCTTGTTGTTAACCAACAGGACAACTTTAGGATTTATATTATAATAAATAGTAACATCTGTAACAGGGACTTAAGCAGCCACCACCACTTCTCTTTGTTTCCATTACTACCGCATGACTGAAAAGTTGCAAAGAAGCATTTTAACATGAGTGCTAGTCTCTGGCTAATATATTGATGCAAGAGAGATGACAAAAAAGGGATCTTAGCTGGAGTGGAATCGTAGCCAATGATACAGGATAAAGAAGGAATATATGACAAAGCTTATAAATGCACCACAATTATGTAGTCATTGATCAAATGATCAAGGAATATGCTGTGTGGGAAGGGCCATTATTGATGTGGGTGACTTACCTGTGTCTTGTTACAGTATGGCACACTCAAGTAGGCAAGTAGGCGAAATCTGACATGGATGATTGAAATCCATATTCTTTCAATGAAAATTAGCAATCCTGTTGGAAAAGAAAAGGGAGAAACATTCACTGCAGCTAGCGAAAGTGGGATCTTAAGTGAAAAATGTTGTAGCAGTCAGGATGTTAAAAGGATTGTTTAAGACAAAAAAATCAGAGTAAGATTTTAACCAAAATAGGATGTTAAATGGTGGGATCTTAGTCAGAAACTACTTTATTTTCACCAAGACTATTATCAGCAAATCCACCTGTAAACCATACTCTTAGTTTCTTGTAGGTGATTAGGAAAGAGGTTGTATACCTTATTTTTGGAGTAATTTTCTAACCTTGTTGGGACTGTTACACATGGCATAGACAAATTCCATTCCAATTTGCAGGCAGTCATATCAGGATGTGGTGAATGAATATTTAGTTGAACTGAAAGACTCTGGAGTTAGCAATTTTTGGATTGGATTGCAAGGTGAGAATTCATCTGTCACTATTTATATGTTTTAGTTTACTGGTTGTTCACTCACTCACTCACTCACTCACTCACTCACTCACTCACTCACTCACTCACTCACTCACTCACTCACTCACTCACTCACGCACTCAAGCACGCACGCACGCACGCACTCACTCACTCACGCACTCACGCACGCACGCGCGCACGCACCCACCCACTCACCCACCCATTCATTCATTCATTTTCCCATCCATCCATCCATCCATCCATCCATCCATCCATCCATCCATATGCCTGTCACCTTTTGTCCATCTGTCCATGGGTCCATATACCCATCCATCCGTCTGTCCATTAATCTGTCTATCCATCTGTCTGTCCATTCATTCATCTGATTTGTTCCTTCTATCCATCTTTCTTTCCAGATGTAGGGGATACGTCTTTTACATGGGTGGACCAAAGCAGCCCTAGAAATTGGTCAAATTGGGCTATTGCAAAGCCTTCTAACGTTCCAGGAGAGCATGATGTTGCATTTATTAGCACAGGTATGATAAAAGGGGAAGAAAGATTTATGTGGTTAGAATGAACAGGCAAAAGGAATTGAGTCAGTGAAAGGAAAAGAGATCACTGTAGGGCTTTGATTTAGAGTATATTAGTAATGCACCATATTATTGTTGTTTGAATTGTATGGAGTGCTGACTTGATAATAAAGAAAAGTAAAATAAGACAGAGGCAGACAAAAAATTTTAAAGGTTCTAGATAAGAGAAGACGAGTGCACAAAGGGGTGTGGTGTGAGGGTAGAAACCAGGTAGTCAAATCTGAGCACTGGCTCCACAAATCACCACACTCGCCACTGTTACCTATTGGTTGCTACATTTTCATTAGGTAAGAATGCGGTAGACAAACGAGGTATAAGACAAAAATTTGCATCACTGTCTTAATCAAGAATGTATGATAACATCAGTAAAGTATCATGACAACAACCACAACAAAAGCAATGGCAACTAGACTAACTCAACAATAACAGCAATATGATAACTGTTCTCACTCAATGTTTACTCCTTGTGGGTAAATTTATTATGACAGTGTCGCTGAAAGAAAGTTTTGATGAAAGTTTTAAGGATCAGCTTTTCTTCCATTGCTAAGAATATCATACTTTATTTTCGTGTCTGTTTATAGGTTAGCTTATTTTTTTTTGTTTTTTTGGTTCTTCATGATAATCTAAAAGAGTGCTTTCAGGCAACACTGGTTGCTTTTAAAACTGCCATGTTTGCTAGGGGTATCACTGAATTCACCTTGCCGAAACAACAGTCTTAAATTATCTAGGGCCTAGCTCTATACTTAGATCTAGTCTAGATCTATGATAGGTGCACCTAGCAGGAGCCAAATCCCATACAAAAATGCTCCAAAATAGAGCTGAGCCAAACCATGTCCGAAATGGGCATACGATTTGACTTACAAGAAATTTTCTACGAACTGTCTTTGTATTGGATATATGTGGGTAGTATAGTTCATAAACCTTTCTACATACATTAGAGCAACATAATAAGGAATGATTGTTAAATGGAAACAGAGGCCATTCTTTGATGTGTGTTCATTGGGCAGTTATGAAAGAAGCTTGATCATATCAAATATCATTTTGAGAGAAGGGAGGGAGGAGGAATTGAGATGAGATTAGTAAGGAAAAGGCAAGCACAAGAATCAAGTAGCACTCACTATATTAGTATGGTAGCATGTATGAGAATAAATGTTGAATTGTTGAAATAAGGCAAGCCACTTTCATCATCCACAGGTGACTCTGCTGGCAGATGGCAAATGACAGCATATCCAGAGACACGTCGAGCCTTTGCTTGTTCGATCTCTGGAAATAAGGTTGTCAAAGAGGCACCTCCCCCTCCACGTGAGTTTTCCAGACATTCCCTGTTATCTGCCTGTGTATTGTCTGTTGTATTCCAACATAACTTTGTGATAGTTTATGTACTCCTTCCATCATTATTTCTTCATGATAACTAAGATGTATTTAATTACAACACCACCATTATAGTGTTACTCTTTATCATATCTGTAGTTCTAATAACATGCATTAACTACATCTAATGTGTAAAGAATACTTTAGGAACAGCATGCGCTCATTCTATAATGAAAAGAAAATTAACAGTTACATGATAGACATCACCAAACAACAGAACGAACTGAAATATTGAGACATTACCAAACAGGACAAACTGAAAAATGTAGACATTACCAAACAACAGGACAAACTGAAATGTGATCATCATCATCATGAACAGCAACATATAAACAAACCACACTATAGAAAGAAACATCAAGAGGAATCACATCGGCAGCCTGTGCCAGTGTAATGACAGCATAGTAATAACATCATTTTCCTGTCTAAAACAGCCTACTATCAATGTGATGACGGTTGGGAAGTAGCTGGTGACTCCTGTGTTTACATTGATGATGAGGAAGTTACGTGGCCGCAAGCAAAATCAAAGTGTGATGAAATGATTGCTCAACTGGTGGTTGTGAATTCAAAGAATGCACAGAGCTTTTTTGACAGTGAGGCTGCTTTGTGATGTCGCTGTGTTTTTCTTTTATACTCATGCCTTACATTGTTACTACTGTTGATATTTATACATGAATAGGCTAACTCAGTGAACCACTGAGCTCTCTTCATCCCTTATTGATTAGGTGATGAAGAGAGCTGTCTCTTTAGTTTATTAGTACTTCCACTGATACAGCTTGAGAAAGGACATCACCCTCTCAGGGTCTATTAGTTGGAAGTTTATTTGTCTTCTGGAGCTCTGTTTGGATGTTAGTAACTGTGATACCACTTCAGATTCATTTGAATATGACTGAATTTCGAAACTGGGCAGTTTTGTACTCAAACACTGGCAAAATGCCAGTCTTGCTCAGTGCTTAATCAAGTATGAAATGTATATATAAACCTGCCCTGTGGTACAGGGCATGAAATAATAAAAAGCCAAAATAGTTATTAAACAGCCAAGAAAGTAATGTTATGCCAGCGCAAGTGTGTTTACTTCTGTTGGAAAGTTATGCAGGACCATCTATGAAGTAAACAGAATAATCAGAGATAAGAAGGTTGAGTGAGGAGGAAGAACAAGAAAGAAAAAGGAGGAGGAGGAAGAAGAGGTGGAAAAGGAAGAGGAAGAGGAGGAGGAGGATAAGAAGCAGGGGAATAAACAAGAAGGCCATTTCTATAACAACACAACCACTATCAATACTTGGGTTACTTGGGGTCCAGACCGATGTCACAGCATATTGGGCATCCCCATGTATACTCAGTCCACCCCAGCAGATGACGCAACGTATGAAGGCTGATGGTACCTGTCAGATGCTGGTTCCACACTCTTTTGTTCTTTCCCTCTTGCTGACCTTGTCTGCCCGATCCTTTTTCCACTCTCCAAAGTCTGAACCTCTCAGCTCCGTGTTTATCTGGCTGTGGTTTTTCACCCTTGAGGTGATCACTGATGGCAACAAGTATTTTGCCTCTGTCCAGCTTTAGCTTGCCATTTATTGTGGCTGCTCCTGCTAGTGCATCAGCTCTCTCATTTCCCCTGACGCCTGCATGTCCAGGGCAGTAGATCCGTGTGAGGCCAATAAGAATAACAACGGTATAAACAACAACAGCAGCAACAACAATAATAACAGCAATGACAACAAAAGAGTTTTTGGAAGTGCAGTTCGTCAATACATACACCACCATAACTCATTACAATCTCGCAGGGCTTTTGTACACTTATTAATGCTCGTTTTTTATGTTACATTTCTAAAAGATGTGCTCATGGAGCATTATTCTTTTTAATTCAGAAGCCATGAACACCGTTTAAATGTGACAGTAATTTTCTGTTTCACTCTCCTTTCAAAAAAAACCAAAAAAACTACCAAAACAACATACAAATCACTCCACATACCATATATTTAGATTTAACTTATTGGCTGTTCAGTAAATATAATATTAGCTCAAAATAAAAAAAATGGCTTTTGATAGACTGTCTATGTTATGAAGTGAATGTTTAAGAAAATATCTTTTAGTGGGGTATCTGGTAATGTCAGGTAGCCAGACTTTGTCAACAAATTGTCTTTTGACAAAATGTCTGAGCACCAGGCGGAGTAGCTTGCTAAGAAAAGGAAGTGGAACAGAGGAGTAAGTGATTGGGTATGAAGTCATAAAATCCTGTGAAGACTTACATTGGGCATTTTTTCAACCAGGTCCAGTCAGCTGCAGCAGATTTCCATTTGAAAATGGGCATATGCCATGAATAATATAGTATACTTTTCATTTGCTTCTCAGGCAGAGTGACTACTGGCCAGTACTGGATAGGTCTACATGACAGATCACAAGAGGGCAGTTTTGTATGGGTGAATGGTTCAAGTGTAAGTTCACATATGACTTTTTACAGTCAAAACAATTTTGCTTCTCTAGTGGAACCCGCTTAAGCGGGACGGCTCCGTTCCCGACTAATCATCCCCCTTAAGTGGACATCCCGCTTAGGCGGACTATCCATTATAAAGTGATTTGTTAGATAGTTTGTGCATTTCATTAAAGTTATGGGGAAATCATTACTTGTTGCTAGTGACATGTGACAACAGAGTCAGATTTAAATTGTATCTGTACTGTTCTAAAATAAAACTGGAGAGAATATGAGAGGTCTAACATCTCTGAAGTCAAGATGTTCGCCGTCCCCCATTCAAGTGATAAAAGCTAATGTGGGATTGAATTTACATGATTGTAAACACCGGCAAAGATAAGCGTCACACTTCTTGTTCCACATCTGGCCATAGCGCGACGTGAGTGGTGTGTGTAAAAAATNGTTCGCCGTCCCCCATTCAAGTGATAAAAGCTAATGTGGGATTGAATTTACATGATCGTAAACACCGGCAAAGATAAGCGTCACACTTCTCGTTCCACATCTGGCCATAGCGCAACGTGAGCGGTGTGTGTAAAAAATCCTTTATGCAACACGAATGATGGTCATGCCTATGTGAATAACACCCCGGCCAAGTGCTGTGCAATAGTGCAGGTAAGTGTCAATCATTGCCCAAGCTGAAGAAAGGATAAAGTGTGGCTGACAGGGGGTGAGACTTACTTAATCTTGATCCGTTGATGCTTGCGTGGATGAAATGACCAGTGGCTAGGATGTCCGCTCTGATTCGTCCATGTGAGTGTCGAAGGGTCAACTGCCTGACAGGAGGCTGTGGGGAGGTAGTGTCAGTCACTTCTCATGTAACGTAAATGGGGCAATCGGGACTGTCGGTACAAGCTTTTTTGTAGCTCTCAGGTTTTCAGCTGATGGACAAAGGTAAACAAGCGTTGAGACACAGTACGATAGCAACAATTTGCAGCATTCCTGTAAAAAACAACGTGTATATTATGGAGATCTGGCTCCAAGTTGTCTTGCTTAAAGCGGGTTGCCGTCCCACTCACATGTATACATGTAAATAGCAAAAATTCCATTCCCCAGGCATTTGTCTCCCTTAAGCGGGCATCCCGCCTATGCGTGACCTGCTTAAGCGGGTTCCATTGTATTATGAGGGGATGATTTCTACTCATTTAATGCTTGACCCACAAATCCTGTGCCCTGCCACATCAAATCAGTGTGAGGACATGACTGGCAGTACTATGATCATCTTTTGCATGTTAAATTCATGACTGTTACAACTCTTCTGTAGTCTCCACCGCGCTTCTCATACAAGATCAGATAAAATTGTTGGATCTAAAACTACACATGCAAAACATGACAACAAATTTTCAATGTCATTACCACTATCATCTTCATCACAGCAGAAATTAAGGTTTCAAACAAAGTTAATTTACCAAAGCCGGAGTATAACAGAAGAGAGTACAGCTTACATTTTAATCATGATTTGGATTACAGTTGAACCTATCCTTGTGGTTACCTGTCTAATCAGCCCATTTGGTCATAACAGACAGCCCATGGAATCCCCTGAATAAATCACTATACAAGTGCACTTTGCAGAATGACATTCTGTCACTACAACCATGGATGTAAACTTTTTGGCTCTGAGAGAATGACAGACCCCATATAACAGATATTTTAATGCAAAATTTCACACTGGTATGAGTTATAAGTCATATAAGACCGAGTTTGAAAACATTGATCGGTATTCTGAATGTGATTTCAAGAAAATGTCAGCAGGAAAGTCGGTGTCTCTTGACCTATGATCCAAAAAATGGGATTTAAATTCCCCAAAGATCTTAATATCAGTCATCATAAATGCCAATAGCAATCATATATTGATAACAACTGCATGTGCCTGATCCCATGTGTAGTCATTACAGACACGTTTGATTGTAATACAAAAAGACTCAATCTCCTGCATCATTCATCGTCATCACCATTATCACAATCACTTTCCTGCAGCTGAATATGACCAAATGGGCAGATGGACAGCCTGACAATAAAGGTGATGAAAACTGTGTCATCATGAGTGCTACCTCCCAAGGAACTAGGTGGTCTGATGTGGCCTGTAGCGGGTACTACAGTTACATCTGTCAGAAGAAACCCAGTAAGTTCTTGTCTCAATTCCCCATTCATCAGGTGACAGAAGGCATAGCTAAGTCATTCTTAGGCCATTCTTAAGCCATTCTTACTCTTATTACATTGTAACATCAAGGATCAACAGAGATAGGTTATGTGTTTAGTAATTAGATTGCTCTCTTATTATTTTCAATTATCAATAGGATAGTTAAGCATAGTTAAGGACAGTTAAGTGCTCCTATAATAGCAACATATGAGGAAATATGCTGTATGACAATAGGTGGCCTAAATTTATGAGAGATAGTTTTATTTTTTTTTTGTCTCCATCTAAGAAAGACTTTAATATGATATTCAACATAACAGTATGTTCAGAATTTGTGTTATGCAAGTTCTGCAATGTGATTTTGCCCAACTTGAATCACATATTGTCATTCCAACTTAGTCAAATAAGCTATGGGTACTCTTTGTACCCTGCTCTCTCCCACCACGAAAAGTCTGAGTAGAGTTGGCTATTTGTTAAAACAAGAGCTTAGAGGTGATTTGATTTCTTGCGTTATCACTGGCATTGCCATTATCACCTCCATCACTATCATCACAACCAACAGCACATTAATGGCAGGAGAAACATTTTGTCAGCACTCCCAGAAGAGGAACAAATTGGGAGTTCTAAAATATGCATTGCTATGTTGAATATTACTGTTATTGATCAAACCTTTTGCAACCCGAGATGCTGTTTACATTTAATTTTGTTTTCCATGATAGTAAAATACAAAACTTTAACCTGCAGAGTCAATATGGTTTATTTTTTTTTTTTTTGTGAAGATTTATTGCACAATGGAAATCTGAATTCTGTAGAGCCTTCTTCAATATTATTTAATGTGTCTTGTTGAAACAGTGAATAAAGCAGGGAAAGAAAATAGGAGTGGGGGAGGGAGGGGCAGAAAGACCTGGTTGAAAAAAAAACAAGATTTTTCATGGAAAGCAATATGTAAGTAATGATATTTTAGGAATAATGATAAATAATGATAACTTTAATATTACAAAAGAGTGATTAACCATTGATTAATCTGATATATCTGCTGGACTGACAGGATTACAGGGATGACTGTTCATATGGCTTTGACATAAATCACACCATTTTTTTCCTGTTTGCAGCGATTCCCACCACCTGCTTACTGCATCCTTATGGTTTACACTGTATTTTTACACCTCTGTATGACATTATATATTGAAATTCATTGTGAAATTTTGGGTTGATTTTTTTTCTTATTTTTCCTATTGTTCATGTCATGTTCTCTCATTTTGACTCCAATCATGATCTATTAACAGAAAGATATGGCAGTCTCATATCTTTGGTGTATTGATGTCTGAAAGCCTGTCCCATATGATAACATTCTGCACAACAGATCAAGTGATTTTAGGGTGTGCATACCATACTGTGGCTGCAACTTAAAGTAAAATCAAATAAAACTCTAGATGATAAATCAGGTGGCTAGACTTTATCAAAATCACAGGGACAAATAGGGAAATAAAAGTTAGGAAACAAAAGAAAGTTGATTCAGTCTTTCTTCTGAATAAGTGAAATTTTCATGATATACAGGAATGAATCCTGAAAAAGCAAGCAGTGCCGTCTCAGCTTTTGATGATTTCTTTCACAGGACATACTGTAGATGCAAAGTTGGTTCCACTTGCACCTCCAGTTAGTACAAATGGTAAGAAAAGTATATTACGAAACAGTCACACAGAAATAATGAGAATAATGATGTACAAAAGCAAAAACAATTAAATACAAGGTTTTATTGTTTTAATATAAAACATGTTTTGCAGTTTTCAGGATGTAATTTGGATTTTTTGTCTATATCTCTGGCGCTTTGAAATGCAAATGAAAGGCTATGCATTTTAGGAGGCAGTTGATAATTAAAACTGATCAATACATCATATTTTGAAAATAATGAAGTGAAAAATATAAAATATGACGCAGAAATTGCTCCTCAGATTCATGCCAAACATTGTTTTTAATGTGATAGATCCAGGATTTTAATAGCAATTAGTCAGCAAAACTTCTCAAGCATCTTGTTAAATCATGCTTGGTTTTGTGTACTTAGTCGTGTAAGCAGCATTTTGGCAAGCTGTTAATAAGCTGTCTTCACTGATATCCTTATAGGTTAATGAACTCATACATTTTGATTATAATGGGACATGCTTAATGCATATTTGATACAGTGATACACAGTGTGTCTAAACTGTCACATTTGTAACAATTTATTAAATAAAACTTTTATGTATAATGGAATTAGAGACAAAAAGGCAGGGGAATGTCTAAGCTACCTAATAACATGTAAATGCATATATCATTATAGCCCCTTACAGTGCTAAATGTGGATCAATGTGGGAAGAGAGAACAGGGACAGATTTTTGCTACCAATTCAGGAGTGACCTACTATCTTGGTCAGATGCCTTGACTCATTGCGAAAGCTACAATGGAACTTTGGTCAGCATAACATCCAAGGAAGAGCAGAGTTACATTGAAGGTAAGAATGACACAGGACACTGATGAAGTATAGTTTTAAAGTGATTGATTTTGTTGCTAATTTTTCATTTCTGATAAGTACGCAAAGATGGTAAATTCTTCCATTTTATATGCTGAGTATCAGATGCTTAAGCAGAGAGAGGCTGTGATGATGCAGTAGAAGAGAGAAAGCACAACTTACAAATGACCCGAATGCTGGGGTTGCCATCTGCATAATCTCTGGAAGATGCTGTGCATCTAGAATCAAATGATACTCATATAAGAAGACTGGTACTGTGAAATAGCCTGCCTGCCTCCTTGTCCATCAAAAACATCATCACCATCACCTCTACTATTGATTGAGTAATATATTGTAAATATATATTAAGGAACTGTCTACCAGTCAATGTTAAACAATTTAATAATTATAACACAATAGGGAGTAAGAATTTCACAAATAAAAATCACAATCTAATAAGAATCTCCAGTGGTAAAATTTGCCAAATTTTCGGTCGCTAGACCTTCATCAGGGCGAATAAAATACTATAATGATTAAAAATGTAGCCGACACAGTCTACCAAGCGCACTCACATTTGCACACAAGTTCACGTATAAAGAAATGCATACAAATACATACTCACGTTCAGACCAGCTAAAAGACATGCATGGATCATGAAAGGCTACTTTAACTAAGGGGAAGGGGAAGAGTGCGGCCCCGGGAAGGCACGAAATAAAAAACAGAAAGCGGCACGAAAGGGGAGAATAAGAAGAGTGGGGGTGGGAAGTCCCAAGATTGTGGAAAAAAGAATTTGGTGACGTAGGGAGGGCAGGAGTGAGGTAGGGGGAGGAGACCTTCATGTACAAAGACAATGGAATTAAGTGTGGAGTTTAAGAGTTTTGAGATACGGTTCTCCAACATTGAGACCGCCGTTGATGGAGTGGCATTTAAGCTGCCAGATCCAGGCAGATTCACGTTTGTCCATGTTTTCTTGGGTGGGGTTTTGGACTAATTCTATGCCTGTAAGTTGCATATCAGAGATAGAGTGGTTGGGCAGGTTGAAATGAAGGGCAACTACTTATTTAAGTTTTTTTGTTTTGACGGTTGAGCGATGGTTAGCAAAGCGACTGCGTAGGGTTTTGGTGGTCTGTCCGGTGTATTGTATCAGGCATTGTTTGCAGGTGATTGTGTAGATGACATTAGAAGAAGCACAGGTTAAAGACTGTTTAATTAAATGATTTTGATTAGTAGTGGTGGATTTAATGTAAGTGGCGGGGGTGACAAAGGCACAGGTTTTGCATCTGGGTTTCAAACAGGCAGTGAACCCTAGAGAAAGAGAGGGCATCTGGCATATTTCAGGGTGTGTTTTAACAAGATAGTTTGAGAGGTTGGGTGGTCTGCATTTGGCAATGATGGGATCTGTGTCAAAGATGGACCGAGTGTGCTCAGATTTTTGGAAAATCACTGCATGTTGTGCATAAATGTTTTTGAGGCTGGATAATTTTTTATGATGGTTTACAACGAAAACAGGTCAGTTCTGTTGGTTGTTCTTGGTGTTGTAGGAGAGGAGAGGTATTCTGTCTAATTTGTGCACACGTTCTAAAATGGTTTGCACGAAGCGCTCTTCATATCCCTTAAGGATGAGGTGGTTTTTAAATTCAGATGCGCGTTTGCGAAAGAGTTCGTCCGATGAGCAGATTCTTTTAAGGCAGACTATGGATCCAAAGATGTGTTTGGGATGATCAGATTGTGGGTTGAGGTAAATGTGTGCGTCGGTGGGTTTGTACACTGATCACAATACAGTAAAACCTGTCCTCTGCGGTCTCTCCGATGAGTGACCCCCTGCCTCTACATACACTTTTCAGTAGTGATTCCGGTCGGTGAGAGATGCAGCTGGATATCAAGAAAAGGGGCCTTAGTGTGATGTAGAGCAACTGTGAATTTAACCTGGTTGTGTATGTTGTTAAGGTGAGTATTGAAATTTTCGAAGAGGTCAGCATCAGAAGGGCACAGACAGAGGATGTCATCAATATATCATTTATACCAGAGAGGCTGGGTGATGGAAGGGCACAGAGAGACTTTCCTGTTCCAGAGCCATTGCATAAAAATATTGGCATAGGAAAGGGCAAAGGGCGTACCCATGGCTGTACCTTGTATTTGAAGGAAATGTGAGCCCTCGTATTCAAAGTTATTGAGAGAGAGAACCAACTTCATGAGAACGAGGATTTCATCTATTTGTTTTTTAGTATAGTTAGAGAGTTTCAGAAGGGCGTCTTTGGAGGCTGAGATGCCCTCCTCGTGGGGGATGGAATTGTACATGTCGATGACGTCCACTGTGAGAAGGCAGGCAGAGTCAAAGGGAATACTGTTGCTAGAGTTTAGATCTTGAATGCATTTGAGAACATCTAGGCTGTCCTTACAGTACGAGGGACCACAGTATAAAGGAACGAGAGGTTTGAGGATAGAGTCTAAGAAGTAAGAAGCTCGAGTGGTGGGACCATTGATGGAAGAAATGATG
>JAWQUT010000103.1:502165-553891 GCA_033807755.1 Ellobium chinense | reverse complement strand
GGATGCAGTGATAGGATTTGCATACTCTTCAAACATTAATAGAACTGTGACATAATGTTAATTGTGTGACAGCACCTTTGACAAATTTTGTTCTTTTGTTCACCTCAAAACACATTATCACAACTTCAGTTTTTGACTTTCAGTGGCCTCCACAACAACTGCTGCTTCAGCTACTGTTTCTACTTCTTTGCCAGGTAACATTTGTTTTTATGAAGTACAAATAATGTACACTGTAAAAATAATGAATTTAAATTGAATGTTGAAACAATATAAAGTTGGAAATTAGAACTGTAAAAGATGCGCTCTTGATCCAAAATTCCAATGAATTATTTTAAAGAAATGATAAGTTATACTTGGTGAGAATAGATGTTGTAGGAGATGTAGATAGTAGCAGTGGACTGTGATGAGGGGAACATAATATTTATTTAACTGTTAATGCAAATAATTGGTTTGACTGAGATGATATAAAGAAAAACACAGTGCAGCATCCAGTTTAAAAATTACATGACTGTTTATCTCATCAGTGAAATAGCATAACCCTTCTCAAATCAAGATTTTATTTTATTTTAAATGTACAACTTAAGGCAAGTTGAATCGTCTTACAGACCATGTTAAACAATATGACACCCTAATATTCAAATAAAGCAAGTCTTCTAAGTGTCTCTCAAAATGACATAACACCTCTGCTTGCCCTAGACAGCCCACACAGTTACATTATAAAAATGCTGAATTCTTACACCCACTGCATATATGGCAGCCATAAGCTTTTGTTGAATATGTTCTGGCTGTATGGCCAAGATGTCCAGCCAGTGCTCTGGGGATGAGTAATTACATGTTGTTATGAATCTTTTGATGCCGCTGAAAGCAGCAGATCAAACAAAGTCACGCATAGGCAAAAATGTGCAGAATACTTTGCCTGGCTGACACAGCTGGACTTGATGTTTGAATTTGGATGACCAGAACCTTACTTGAAAGCTGAGTAATACCTTGTCAGATTGAGATGTCTGGAGCTGCTGGGACTGAAGTGACGTCATAATATTTGCCACAAGTCTGTGCTGCTCAGGCACGGGTAATAACTTTTGACACAAGAGCTAATTCTCTATTACTTGGGCTTGCTTATTGTGTCAAGAAACACAACTGCACGGTAACAGAATGATGCTCATTCTTTGCAAAACTGGTTCTGTGGACACTGTAGATAATTCTCAGAGAGAAAAAGTACTGGAAAATGGAAAATTATTTTTGACCCACTGTGTCCACTTTTCAGAAATATTTTCAAGAATAAACTCTGTCACATTAAACTTCACTAGGTCAAGATGCAAATACAGTAGAATCTCATGATCCCAACACTCAAGATTTTGAATTTCCTGCAATCTTGTTGCAAAACTTCTGTCCTATGCTCATATCTATGTTACATTTATCTCACAATTATTTCAAATTTGTGAGCTGGTCCCATGAAATTCGAGATAATGATGTTCTGCTGTATTGTGAGGTTCAAGGCAGTATCAAGTAAAGAAATAATATTTTTACACCAGTCTGAAATATGCCAGCTACTAACCCATAAATGTGTAAATGCTGTTGGATGAAACACTTTGTTCAAGATTTTAAAGTTTGGAAGTTCAGTCCAACAAGTATTTTCAGCATTTTACATGTGAAATTGGTCAGAGCAGTCAATTTTTTCATGGTCTTGACTCTTGGATTTGTTTCATTTCACTTGCTAGCTGGGATGACCTATGGCTGTCCCTCAGGCTGGTTAGCCTTTGCTGATAGTTGTTACCTGATCAAAAGTGATGCATCAAGCTGGACAAGTGCAGAAATGGCATGCATGATGGAAGGGGCAGAGCTTGCTAGCGTATCATTGGTGTCTGAGAATGATTTCATTTGGAGCCAGTTACCAGCAGGTCTCTCAATGTATAACTTCTTGCTGATCACTAGTCTGTTTGTTTGTATCATGTCTCTACTACTGTCTGCTAATTTTGTTACTACTGATGTCTGGTCTTTTATATTGTTTATTTCAATCAGATAATGTCTCCACACATCTAAGAATGCAAATTATCTATTGTCATCCTGGCTATACAGTCCACTTTTGTGAAAACAGATACTGGAATTTCTGTATTAGTTGTGCATGGTGGAAGCTGATGTTTAGCATAATTTAAAGCTAAAGCTGAAATACCAAGCTTTGAACTTTGCTGCAATAAACATCACTAATATTGTATAATGTAGATATGTTATATTATTGTATAATTTAGATATGTTATATCTCTATGCACAGGTGGATGTCTAGACACCCACTCAGATAATACTTTATGTCAAAGCTGGGAGCAGTCAGGCGAGTGTTATATAAACCCTTCTTGGATGTCAGTGCACTGTAAATTATCATGTGGCCTTTGTGAACATCCTTGTTTGAATAACTACACCGACTCACAGTGTGAATACTGGGCCAGCATAGGTGAATGCCTGAAGAACTCTGCCTGGATGTGGTCCAACTGTGCCTTGTCCTGCGGCTGTAATAAAAGTAAGTAAGTGGATGGAAGAGGAAAGAAGCTGTCATGGCTAATAGAATAGATAAATACAGATAATATGAAAATTGTGACAAATGTTTCTCTGGAGACACACACAAGTAAACAGATCTGCCATTATACAAAAAGGAAAAAAAAATCTTATGTGCCAAATAAGTTCACTTCTTGGCACCTTTGTAAATAATTCAGTATGTTCTATCTTTCTGTCAGGGTTATGCACCCTTAGTTTTTATAGTTTTCCAGATAACTAGTGGTGGACATTAATCAGGCAATAAAGCTGAGCACAACACTAAAATATTATTTGTGCATGTTCTGTAAAATTGTGTCTCAGAGGCATGCTTGTAACATGGTAGGTATATGGAAGAAATACACTAGAAGGGTGTTGCAAAATGGTGGGGTGCAAGTGAATTATTGTTGATGGGCCACATTATTGGTGGTGCCCTTAGGAGTGAGATGAGCCCATATGACCTGTTAAAAATAGATGACCATTATAGATTTCCTATAGATTTATATGACATTTTTTAAAAATTACAATACTGGACGATCTCACAGACTAGCACTCATGTACTGTCACAGACATGAGATTGTGAGATTAAGTTTGATCGTGTCATGAAAAAAAACAAATGACCATATTTAGGTATTATTTACATATTTGCATACCTATATGTATTTCTGCCATATATACGTAAGCTCATGATTAACTTTTCTTGCTTTGTAGAATTCTGTTGTTAAAAAAATAACTTGGGCAATCCAGTTAAATGAGAGCAGAACAAAGAACTGATGTCTGAAGTGAACAAATGGGATTAAAATGCAATTGAACTGGCATGACAAGCAGACTGTCTGAAGGGGCTATGCCATCCCTTTTATGTGAAATTCAAAGGCACCACAAAATTGTTTCTAATTTATATTCCCATCTGAAGTAGGCTTTCTGTTTGATAACTCTTTGACCCTGTTAGTTTTGTTTGCCATAAACAGTTTATTGATGCAGGATTATCTCATAATCCTAGTGTATCGTTCATTTTTTTTGTGTGCTTAATTTTAATACTTCACAGGAAACAAGGTAATTAGGTATTTCTAAAAAAAAATGTTGTGTCCTTGATGTGCTTTCTTGACACATCCAAATTTCTTCTCAATGTGCAGCTGCCAATGAAGGGTACTGGATTGGTTTTAATGATCGCCAAGTCTTGATGACCTATGTGTGGTCTGACCTCTCACCTGTGACCTATACAAATTGGCTGCCAAATGAGCCAAACAACTACAACGGATTGAATGAGGACTGTGTTAGAATGCATAAGATTGTAAGTTAAGGAATCAGTATTGTCTCTTCACAACTCCATGTCTAGTGTATTGTAAAAAACAGGAGTAGGAAAGAGAAAAACAGACTTATGTATATCCATTTTGTCTCATGAACAGTAAACTTCATACTATATAAAATGTGAAAATGTGTCATGAGCTTGAAAAGAGGTCCGTCTAGTTTTTTAGAGATCAGTAACCGGTGGTGTTATGTGAAATGCTCATGAAAGATCTTTTTACAAAATGAAAAAAGGGGTGTCATCCTCAGCTTTAGTGTTTGCAGTTACCAGACCTGTACCTATGCTGCAAACTGTCCTTTCATGAATGTTCAGTGATATAAAGCACTGGATTTGGTAAAGTTTTCTGTAAATTTGAAGAGTATGTCAACAGATGGAGAGGCAAAACAGACCAAGAATAGTGTCCAAAATAGGACCATATTACCTTCCCTGTTTTAGTGGAAATGCTTGCATACAAGGTGCAATACCCTGGCCCTGAGTCCTTGATTTTACATTTCAGACTTTACTCATTAACCTGGACACTTCAAACAACTGGAATTAAGGAATACTCCTACTGTTGTATGCTAAACAGCACGAAAATTTTTTAAAAAGTGTAGAAAAAATTCCTCACTTCAAACTAACTATTGTTAGTTCATAACTTTAAAAGAAGTTAACCTTCTCTTCCGTGGGTTCTCAACATAAATTAGTTTTTAAAAATGCATAATTTTTCCAATCCAGAGTCAAAGTGTAACATGGTGGCAAGACATATTCTATTATTATTCATTTATTATTAAGCAGGAGGAATGTGAGCCCAGTCTGATACTTTTTTAGCCGTTACACATTATCTAAGGAAATATGTCACTAGGGATTTTACCAGATTACTGTGAAAGATCAATTTTGAGAAGAGGGGCCGAAAAAACCTACGCTAGAAAATTTCACATTTCTACGGGGAATCGAGCCCAGGGTCGTTCAGCTTGCATGTCTGAATGTGCTACCACTACACCACAGGGATGCCAACTTCATAGCAGTTTAATTCTTAAAAACCTGCTGCCTGAATATTGTTCCCTAACTTTCAAGTGTAAGCCTCATGAGCCTGGCACACTTCCCGAGTGTTCACACTCACCCCTGCTTATTCAAGTTTTGTCCTCATGACAGCTAATAGTTCTCGATGAGTATGATGTCATTCTATAATGTCTCAACTCCTTTGATATACTATCAACAATGAACCTCTCAGGCCATTCTTATGTCTCAGCTTCTTTGAATATTGCATCCCATTTTTTGTGCTATGTCTCTGCCTATGGGTTACAGAGCCCTTCTCTCTCTTTACTGTGCTCCTAAGGCCCTAATGATCCTGCTGACAATACCAAGTGTAACTGGCTGGCAAGGCATATTCTATTATTGTTAATTAATTATTAGGAAGAAGGAATGATCCTTTTTTAGCTGTTCCAGGAAAGTGTTTCACTCAGTATTTCACTAAATTACTGTAAAAGATCAATTTCGAGAAGGACCCCAAAAAAACCTGCATCAGAAAATTTTATGTCCCTACCACAGAGCAAATCCAGGATCTCTCAGTTTGCATGTCTGAATGTGCTACTACTACAACACAGGGATGCTAACTTCACAGCAAGTTCTTAAATACAGCTGACTCCATTAATTGCCACTTTCGCTTAATTACCCTCTACTTAATCGTCACTTTTGCTTATTCACAACTTTTCCCAGGGAATCAAATTTTTTCGACATAAATGTCCTCATCTATTTTTATTGTTCTTTTGAACTTAATGTTTATCACAATCCACTCCAGATAATCGCAACTCCTCAGTGGCCATAAATATCAAAGGTCAGCGGTAGAAGGAATACAACTGGTAAATAAATATTTACACTGACGGCTAAAACTGCGCGACAGAGGGTAGACTGGTTGACTGAGTGACAGCTGTCATGCTGTGACAGGTGTGATAAGCCCCTCCTTTCCACCTCCCTCCCTCTCCTTGGCCTTGGCTATTCATGATAATGCTTCTGCGCTGAGCGCGGTAGGGCCTACTCTAGCCCACCATCCCTCTTCTCTCTCTCCCCCAAACCATCCCATCACCGAGAGGTGAAGAATGCAAACACCATATTGCGCTGAACCTCCAACTGTTGGTGGATTTTGGCTAGATCAAAGATATGTTATGTGGATAGATGGTCGATCCTGACCATGCCATCCTACTCTTTATTGTCTGCTAGGCTACTGTGAGGTGGCCAATAAAACAGGCCTCAGTGATCAAATATTCCTATGCTACAACAGTGTCCTGTGATTAGTGACTTGAAGGTATGAGTGCAGTGACTGAACCACGACATGAAAGAATTTTACTCCTCCCACTCCCTTGCAATAAATGGCAGAAAATAACAGCTATGCATAATCACAACTCTGCTTAATCACAACTCTTTTCATGATCTGGAGGAGTTGCGATTAAGCCGAGTTGACTGTACCTACTGTCTGAATATTGTTCCCTAACTTCCATGAGTGAGCCCACTGTTTACCCCTGAATCTGACAAACTCTCCAATTGATTACAAAAAAAATTAAGTTTACTGTTCTTGGTGAATATTTCATGAGTGAAGTCCTCATTTTGTCTATCTCTCTTATATCCTATTTGACTCTCTCAAACACTTATTTGTTTTTAGGATTGTATTTATTCCCCTCACCTCCGCTCACCTCCTTTCCACATATGTTTAATCATCCATTCTTATTGTTCTTTTAAACTTTATGTTTATCCATGCAACCTCCACCCCACATTATCTCCACCACTATATGATACACAGAATGGAGGTTGGAGCGATGAAGACTGTGACAGCACTGCCACTGGGTATGTGTGTGAAAAGAAGATGGCACTCATGGGCATTACTACCCCTGATCCTAACAAAATTGGATGTCCGTTAGGAAATGTAAGTCATAGTATATAAGACCAGGTATTCACCTTACAAAATAAGAAATAAACAATTGGATTTCATAAGGATTAATGTGGATGATCACTTTTATACGCAGGATAGAAGAAGCCTGTGATTTAAATTCCATACTTTGAATTCAAATATATGTGTTCAGTATTCACTGTGTTCCATTACCACAGCAAAATAAAGTTAACCTATGTTCAGAAGTTTAACAGGCTTGTTTCTGACAGATGACTGTACAAGTATTTTTGACAGCTTGTGAGTTTGCTGCTGCCTGTTGCACACCTCTTTGATAAATTGAAATAAATTTGAATTTTGTTTAGTAAAATTGTTGGTAAGAAATTTTCTACAGCAGGGTCTGAATTTGCAGTTGCCAGGAAATTCTGAACTGAGCATTTTGTTAGTATTTGTTTGACTTTTTGTGGGCTGCCTCTGTGCAGTGGATCACTGCATTTACACAAAGAATTACATGAGTCTAATGCAAATGAGTTTGCATGCATATATATTATGTATACATAATGGAGCATAGGAGCAGAGAAACACATAATAGGAAGAATATAATAAGGTCTAGACAGTGCTTCCAGATGTGGGGTTGGTTTGGTCATGTGACAGGCAAAGTGATTTAAAGTCTTCTCTTTTTACCAGATCAGTTTGCATTAACATGCCTTAGCATGCAACAGTACTGCCGCTCTCATTAGATTTGACATGGAAGATTGCTAGCCAAAATGCAAAATGATGCATTAGTTATGGTGATGTAATACCCTAGTCACATGATCATGGGGACATTGCATATAGATCTCAGTATGCCTGTGAAGAAAGAAATGGGAGGTACGGGGAGAGAACATGAGAGGTTAAAGAATAAAGATGTTTATTTCATCTTACTTTCTCACTTGCATCTATTCTTACTTTAGAATGGGTTTGGATATGGAGCCATGTGTTACATCATAGTGGAAGATGCCAAGACCTGGGTTGATGCTAAGTCATACTGCAGTATTAGAAAGGCTACACTAGCTACTATTCCAGACATGTATGTTTACCACAAATTCTATCTTTGATATTTGCTTCTTTTGTACTGGTAACAGGCTGGGAGAAAAAAAAAAAAAAACAAACAAAAAAAACTACTTTATAAATTTTGATGGATATTTCTGGCTGTAAACTTATTGAACTAATTTTTGTTATGAAGGCTGAAGTGAAAAGATGCTGTTGACTTAACCTTTAATTTATTTTATATGAAATTCCATGAATTTTAACTTGGTGTGTTCTTCCCCTAATTTACTGATTTTAAATTAAGACTGATTGCAATCCTAGAGACGTCAGGATAAAATGATGATAACCATTTATGACTACTGGGCTATATCTTGCATTCTTATTTCTTGTATTGATACTTCTAGACTTTAAACACTTTATACTTCCAGGGTTACAAATGCTTTCATGACCTCAGAGCTTGTAGGTAAGACTGTATCCTATTGGATTGGCCTCTCCGAGCAATATGGAAACTATAGCTGGGACAGTGGTGCAAATATAGATTACTTAGCTTGGGCACCATCACATACGGGTAAGATATTTGTAAGTTTTCATACCATCAGGCTGTTTGACTCAAGGGGAGGCATGACCTTTTCTTAATAGATTATAGTGCATTGCTATGGCATGTGCTGCCCTTTCTTTGCAATTTTCTTGCAAAACTGTGCGCCTAAGTACAGTCGACTCCTTCCTCGGGATCACAGAAAAATTGGGCGATAAAGCGGAGAAGCGATTAAGCGTAGAAGGTAATTTTGGACATATTTTTGGTAATAGGGTGAAATCTCTTTGATATCATGGTTTGATATCGTGCATTGACACCTTCTCATCGCTAGTCTCAATGTAACCGGGTGAAAAGGCATATACAGTATAGTATTCTTTCTCTTATATTTAAGGGGGAGGAAGGTGAGCTTAGTCTGATAATTTTTTCAGATGTTACATATTATTTTAAGGAAGTGTGTCACCAGGGATTTTACCAAATTACTGTGAATAATCAATTTTGAGAAGAAGGGCTGAAAAAACTTACACCAGAAAATTTCTGTCCCTGCCAGGTATCGAACCAGGGTCTTTCAGCTTGCAAGTCTGAACGTGTTACCACTACACTACAGGGACGCTAACTTCACAGCAATTTAATCCTTAAATACCTACTGCCTGAATCGGTCCCTAACTTCCACGTGCAAACCTAGTGTTCACCCGGGACCCAAACACACTTCCCGACTGCTCACATCAAGACAGACTCGAGTTTGACGGTGTTGTAGTGCACAAAATGTTTGATCTCCATGGTCTCTCCCATTGGCCACATCGCAGTAATTCAGCAGACAATAACTTGAATAAGGAGTAGGATGGCATGGTCAGGATAGACCATTCATCCATATGACACGTTCTCTGATCTAACCGAAATCCAGCAGACAGTCGCAATCAAGGCGTGGGGGGGAGGACACTATATATATATATGGCTTTCGGCGCATTAGCATTATTGGACGGGCGAAGGCAGTGATGCGTAGCGTCGGACGAAGGGGGACAAGGGGAGGAGGAGGTGGGGAGGAAAGGCTTATCAGACCTATTTGGGGGTGGCAGCTGTCACTCAGTCAACCGGTCTGCCATCTGTTGCGCAGTTAAACCGTCTTTGTACATTATTTGTTTGTCATTTGTAACCCTTCAACCGCTGATCTTTGAATTTACAGGCGCTGAAGAGTGGTCGTTTATCCGGAGTGAGAGGCGATTATCCAGTGACTTTTATTATATAGAAAAAATTNCATCTGTTGCGCAGTTAAACCGTCTTTGTACATTATTTGTTTGTCATTTGTAACCCTTCAACCGCTGATCTTTGAATTTACAGGCGCTGAAGAGTGGTCGTTTATCCAGAGTGAGAGGCGATTATCCAGTGACTTTTATTATAAAGAAAAAATTCGGTTCCCTGGGAAATAAGGCGATTAAGCGGAAAAAGCGATTAAGCGGAGGGCGATTAAGCAGAGTCGACTGTACTAGACAGTGAATTTTTTTTTTCTATTGTGAATAGTGGTCTTAGGAAAACTATCTCAGATGACAGTCGTTACTTCATCATCCAATTTTACACACCATCACTATGCTTCAAAAATAGCCTAGTACTTTTTTGCACACTTCAGAGAGAATTTTGAGAAAACATTATTAAGGCAAAGCACAAAAAGATTAGCGTTTATCTCTTCAACTGCAATTTTGCCTGGAAAATATTGGCATATTATATTCTTAACATCTCAACATGGGCTTTGATCTTGTAAACAACATGCTACTCTTATTAAAATTATGGCTTAAGTCTGACATTGGCCATCTTCAAAGCACAGTGAGGATATGTATCTATGACATATTCATGCATACTATTACAGAACAATATTCCCAGTATTTGTGTTTCAAGAATAAGTGATGTGGAACTTAAAGAAAGGGTTGTCTCTCAGGGGGATATAATGAGACATAGGTGTAGAAAAATAAAATGTCCCCATAAGGATATCTGTGAAATTTGGTATTCGAATAACAGTTGTACATGGAAATAATGACTTCCTAAATTCACCACCCACAACAGAAAAATAATTTAGCACTGTGGTTCTCAATGTTACTTGCAAAATGTACTGAATCAGGAAGGGGTAGGACAAAACTCAAGATTGAGGGGAAGGGCTGTGCCTTCATTTGAATTGTGTTCCTTTCCTCCCTGTTCTATTAATGTCATTCTTATCATCGTCACTGTAAGAGTAACTTTATGACCATCATCATCATCAGAATTAGTAACATTTTCAGAACTATGAGAAATCAAAAGTAAACAAGTAATATTTTGACAGTTATGTATGATCAGAAGGACAAAAGTAAACAGTACTGAAGACACTTTTATTATCATCATTGTTCTATTTATTCCACTCATGGATTTTTATTTCATCATTTCAGGGAATGAAAATAATACCTGTATTGCCATTAGATCTCAGAGCCCTGTGGGATTATGGGAGAACCTGAAATGTCAGTCATTGCAGCCATTCATATGTGAGACTCTCCGCCGTGGGTATACCACACCTCCAACAACAATAACAACCACCCCAACAACACCTGCACCATGTCCAGATTCATGGTCAGGTAATGGGGACCACTGTTATCAGGTGAGCTCATATGCTAATGTGAGAGCCAACTTGGTGAGTGGATATTTCTCTTAAACTTTGTGCTTAATATTTCTGATACAAATGGAAATTAAAAAATAGTAATCATAAAATTTTAGCACATACTTCGGCCTATAATTACAGAACTCACAGACTTTCAGCCTTTTGCATCAGTGGTGACTGATGGAGTGTTTTGTTGGATTGTTGATTTCTTGTGACAATCTTCTCACTCATTAACTGCCCAGGATAATTTAGTTCACAGTGTGTATGTTCATTATATTAATCCTGTATCTTCGAGGATACGGGGGTTGTTAATATGGAAGCAAATAAATGGAAAGTCATGTAGTGTAACAAGTTATAGTGCATTAAAAGTGCATAATCAATTTTACTGTCAATAAGCATTACTGTCAGTGTCATATTTATAATAAAGATAAATGAATGTAATTGATACAAAAGTGGTCATAGTCAACCACCTCATCAAGTATGGAGTCAGTCCTGTCTTTCACATAAATGTTTTTATGTCAGATGCATGACAGCATAAGATTCATCAAATGAATGTTCAATAAATTCATTCCCAAATACAGATGTTCTTTGATACAAAATCTTGGTCTGATGCCCAAACTGACTGTGAACTATATGGAGGAGGTCTTGCCAGCATTCATGATGATGCAACCAGTAGATTTATAGACAGTTTGGCAGGGTAAGGTTAATGATTTTCTTTTAAGCAGGATTTTGGAGGGGAGAGGTGAATATGGAGAGATGAATTTATTGTTTTACAAAACATTACTTGGCACTGAATGTAATGAAATAGAAAATGTAAAGTATAAGAATTCAACAAATTTAACACATGCTTCTTTTGACTTGCATCCTTCCTCGGATGCAGTAAAGAAGTGATTTATTGGACAGATGAATTCTTTCTTGAAAATGAAAATGAAAAAGTTCTATACAGTGATGTTAATTGCTCCAGTTTGACAGTTGGTTGGCACTTTTATACATTTAATCACTCATTTATTCATAGGTACAAAATTTCGCGTGGATACTGGATAGGACTGACAGATGCTGATGTAGAATCAAGTAGGTACTTTACCCACTGTTTTTGCTGTCTGTTTATGTTCTTCTGACAAACATGAGGATGCAACATCTTTTTTTTTTGTTTGTTTCCTTTTGGGATGCATAATGGACAGTATATTATATGATAAATATTTGAGTCGTGTGGTAGTCTTCTCACCATTAATCAGTTAGACTTAGTAGCCACCAACATGTTATTATACAGAATAAGAGTATAATATGTGCATGAAAGTGAAATGGACAAACGTGAAAGAAATGTGACACTACAACAAATTTTTCTCTATCCCTGTTTCATTGAATGCATCATTCATTCACAGGACTCTGTGGGTGGTGCTTGAATTCCCAATTGAAATTATAATAATGATAAACATCCTGAAACTATACAACTACAGTTATTGTGTAATCCATATTATAAGAATGGCATGGCACACTAATCTTGGATGTTGTAAATGCTGAAATTTGGACATAAAATTTGGTCAAAATCATCAGTCTGCATGAAATTTGATAACTAATATCTGCTCATCGAAGATACAAGATTCCATTAATAATGTTTGAGCAAGTTTGTGCGGCTTCCCCCATTCTGCCTTTTACATGGATGAGGTTAACATTTCAAATTCTGTTTCCCATTCATTGATGATGATATGCAGTTTGAAGCCATCAAGCCCTGTATTAATGGGGCAACCCATAAATGTAATCTTCCAGTAGTGGACCATTCACTGAGCTGAAATGCATGCTAGTTCACAATATTATTACTGCACACAGTGATAATATGAGGATCTCCATGTAACAGACAATCTTATTTCATAGAGTGCTTGTCCACGCTAAAAATACAAAAATTACATTAATGATGGACTTGTTGCCTCTATCTCAGACCTGATCGTGGCAGTGTCATTTTAGAATTCTTAAACAGTCAAAATAGATTTGATTCTACCATTTATGTGCATTCAGTTTCTCTCAAATAATTGCTTATCACTGAATGCTTTACAGTAGTAATGAAAATCCTGACTACTACTGTTACAACAGTGAAATTTTAAGAAAAATATTACAATACATTGGAATAATGTAAGACCTTGATAATTAAGAGGAATGGAATGGTTTTTGGGCTTCTTTTAACACACTGCTGTCTTCATTGACTTCTGATTAAAATTTAATAACAGAGTTGCATGTTTTTTAAATGTTTACTAGCAATACAGACTTGACACATCTGAAAGAAATAAAATTCAGTATTTTGCCCACACAGCTGCCTGTTTCACTTTCCCCAGCAGCAGCACCATATTTTTGTTCAACACTGACACTGCCTAATATTAAATTTTTATACCTACATAATATCAGAATTTATATAATAGCACACCCTGGCTGTCAAAAAGTATGGATCACACCATGAAAAGAGGATAGAAACACCTAGACTTTACACTGATTTCCCACAGTTTAAAAAAAAACCAGTTATCTTTCTACATATAGACCATTTCGTCGCCTTCCACACGAAAGAGCGTATCCCGATTTTTGACAGTTTTGAGTTATCACTACCAGTAAGTAGTGCTATCTCAGAACTATGTTCACACGAAACAGTGTATCCCTAGCTCAAATAGTAACGAAGATATAGCATAAAATTCGTAAGGGATTAAGCTAACTATCAATATGATCGAATCAGACGTAGATCGCTCTCCTTAAAAACGTGAAAAACAGGGATACGCCCTTTCAGGTGGAAGGCGATGATTTGTCATCACAACATGCTACTATAACCCCTAAATCAGTAGTAAAATAAATTGATAACGAAACTGCCAACTTCAAGACCTGCCTTTCACCTCCACTAAATTTATATTTGAAATTTGGTATCTGAATATTTGGTGTCTGAGACTACCCATTTTCAGAGGTGGAATTGTTGGGACCTTGTTATTCCCTCTCTTATTGGGTCCTCATAAAATCATTCAAATCAAAGCTATTGCTGCCTCCCACTGTATCCAAGAATATTCTGACTTTATGGTTTGTTAAAAAATGCTTATAAAAGTATTTGTTGTGAAGCGACCAAATTCATTCCTCTTCTCCAAGTGACCTTTAGCCAATTGATATGCCAGTCTTTCCTGCGATACTTATCACTGTTATACAGTCGACTCCGCTTAATCGCCCATCCTCGGGATCACGGAAAAAGTGGTCGATTAAGCGGAGCGGCAATTAAGCAGAGGAAGTAATTTCGGCCATATTTTTGATAAGAAGATTAAGTTTCTTTGATGTCGTGGTTTGATATCGTGCATTGACACCTTCTTCTCACCAGACTCCGGACAAACTCGAGTTTGGCGGTGTTGTAGCGCACAAAATGTTTGATCTCCGCGGTCTCTCTCATTGGCCACCTGCAATAACCCAGCAGACAATAAGGAGTAGGATGGCATGGTCGGGGTAGACCGTTCATCCACATGACACGTTCTCTGATCTAACCGAAATCCACCAGACAGGCGCAATCAAGGTGTGGGGGGAGGAGACTTTACCACGGCTTTCGGCGCAGTAGCATATCGGACGGGTGAAGACGGTGATGTGTAGCGTGGGACGAAGGGGGACAAGGGGAGGGGGAGGTGGAGAGGAAAGGTTTANTACCCGCAGCTGGCAGTTACCTTCTTGCCTGAGCAAAAGGCCAGATCGGTGCTGCCCTCGATGTTGACCATTTAGGCCTAACCTAGAATATTATAGACATTCGCTTAACCAGTGTCTTGGAACAAGCACTGTGCTTAGTATACTTGCCACTCTGACACAGGAAGAAACATCAACAAAATCTGAAGGAGAATGTTTCTTCCTTTTCCGAAACCTCAGAAGTTTCCAAAAAACGACTAATTTAAGACCATGCAGTCAAGAGGTTTTGGTAATGGTGCTACAAATCAACAGAGCCCTTGCATTTCCCTATAGTTTAAAACTGGAAGAAGGTTCTTTTACAAAATTCCTGCTGACAAAAAAAAAAGAAAAAAGAAAACTGCCAAGATTTACAAAGATTCTGTGCAACACAGCGCAACATCAGTGAAAGAGTAAATGAGTTGGGGAAAATTTTAAAAGTTATGCCGGATGTTCTTGCCCAAGTTAGACTGTAAACAAAGAGAATTATCAACATATATGTTGATAAAATCTCTTAGAAATGCTACACAACCATCCACAAATTCACAAATACATCAATACACATGCAGACACACACACACACAAACACACACGCATGCTCATGCACACTCCTGCATATGCCCATAATATATATTACAGTAGAACTCAATAGGGAATATGTCCTTTTTATCGGGGTATTCTTGATATCAAAGTCCGTCTCATCAATGAAATGATAGAATAATAATGAATCAGTGGATTTGAAATTAATACTTAATAAGGTTGGTTTTTACATATTAACTGAATAGATACTTAATATTGGGGTTCCACTGTATGTACACACAAAGAGATAAAATCAATCTTTATTTACTCTGAAGGGAATATATTTAACAATCCTATGTCCGGCTGTTAGTGTCAGTATTACCCGTTAATCAGCTACACATGGGAGAGAAGGAAGGTGAAGTCAAGAGGGTCATCTTACTTTTGTACTGTACAATAACACTTCGGTATTATGTTATTATATCAATGAGTATACCTCATTACTAAGTATGAATGTCACATGCGCGCATTCACAAGTCCATGATAAGTACAAGGTATATTTTTTGGGATGCACTAAGGGTATGTGATATATAGACACCTTGATTTAAAGTATACCTTTTGTGCATGTAAAAAAATACACTTATTACTAAAGTATTCTTAATGTCGAGGTCCACGTAATACATGAAGGAATAATAATGAATATGTGCATGTGAAATTCATATTTAATAACAAGGTAGGCCTGAGCATGGGTTCCAGCTTCTGAGAATATAAAGATCTGTCCTCCCACTCCCCGAGTGAGTAAATCAGCATATTGAGATAGGTCCATGGATTCCATTAATTTCATAAGAGTACCCCACAGAAGCACAGTTTGGTGAACTAGATCTAGGTTACCAAAACAAGTTTGGCCCTAAAGATGTCATTTTTCCAAGCTCCACATAGAGCTGAAAATTAGCCTCGGCCGATATTATGCACCGATATGCACTTTGACCCCCCAGCCTTGCCAGGTGGCCTCCGACTAATGACATAGACAGTTATTGGACTTATTTGTGTGTCGAGTTTCAGGCGTGAGATCTGAAGAAGCTTATACAACCACATTAGTACTACCAATTTGAAATATGTTTCTAGAGCTCCTGTCTTTGCCTTTTGTTCAGCAACCATGGGAGGGTTCTCCAGAAATTTCCAAACAATGGTTAGTCTGCCTACATGAAGAGATCAATCATTATTATTATCAGATCAAGAAGCACTTGAAAAAGAAATATGGTTTACATCTAAATCAACAAAAGGCAGACAAAGGGAAGAAGATGCAGAGGTTAGAAGAAATGATAAGACAACTTCTGCTACAAATGAATCGGAAACTTCTTGCTGAATGTCAGAGCATTCTTTCAGCTGAGTAGTAAAGATGGATGAAGAATGCAAATAAATATTCTCATTTATGAGTTTGGAAGATTATTTGTAATCATCATCATCAACATCATTATTTTGATAATTTATGCTTTTAAGATACAGGCTTGCATCCATGTTTTTTTCTGCAGTTTGTTAATCTTCTCCATTGAAATTGGAAAATTAATATTTGCTATTTTTTTTCTCTTCTTTGACCATAATAGCTTTTGCATGGTCTGATCACTCACCATTTGCTTATGATAACTGGAACTATGGAGAGCCTAACAGTGCATCATCATTGGAGGACTGTGTTGAGGTATGTCTAGTTATACCCAGTGCCCTTACTGTCAATAAAAAAAAAATGATGAAAATGTTTGTTGCTGAAAAAACTAACATATTGCATTGAGAGTGGTCCATCATCATAATATACTAAGTTAGTCTTAAAAGTTAAACCCTGAAATTAAAAAGGAATGTGACAAAAGAAACAGTCTGAGCTTGTTCTCAAATAGAATGTGTGATTATAAGTTAATAAATAGTAAAAATTCTGTTGAAAAAGCTTACTGCAACGCTTTTTAGGCAAGAGAGGATGGTACTGGATTTAACACAAGTCAGGAGAGAGATCAGGTTATCGTGCTCTGAATCAGTGGCAGAAGGTCATTACATAGCAGTAAGTAATGCACACACACCAGGGAATACAGAAGACTTGGTAGTATACCATATCAAAGCACTGGCTGGGGCAAAGAAGATTTGGATGAGGACATTACATGAACTAATAGATAGTTGTACCTAACCAAACATTATCAAGTGCCAACAGCAAAATTTGAGCTGAAACCTAGCTGGTGAGATAGAGAGTCTGATGTAAGAGGCAGGGAGGAGGGTCACAAAATACACAACCATTGACATTATTCATTTCACTTGACACATGATCAGAGTATTTGCTTTATATTAACTTGAACACTTGCTATTGTGGCAGACATTCCAGCTGGCATTAGTATTTTTGTGAGAAATGTTGAGTTAGTTTTGGCTCTGTGTGAGGCTGACTAAAAAAATTCTGAAGAATGGTGATGTCCATCAGGCTTGAGCATGTCAGCACTGAGCTTTTGTAGTTGTGGACAGTGTAGCAGTATTAGGTCCATCATTTCTGATGGGGACCTACATAGCCTCAGTGTAGGCTGTTTTGCTGGTTACTGTAAGTACAGGTTTGTTATCATCATTGTTTATTTTGACCAGGCTTCTGCTACGAACAGGGGATGGAATGACAACAACTGTTTCTTGGCAATGCCTTATGTCTGCTCCGTTGTGAGAGGTTAGTTTTATGTCAGCAACTGCGAAATAAGGTAATCAGGATAGTGATGAGATGTGACAGGAAAGTAATCTTTGTATTACTGATCTAAAATTACTTTATGCTGCACATTCTCATTTTATTTATGTAACTGGGTGGAAAGGCATATATAGTATAGTATTCGTTCTCTTATATTTAAGGGGGAGGAAGGTGAGCTTAGTCTGATACTTTTTCAGATGTTACATATTATTTTATGGTAGTGCGTCACCAAGGATTTTACTAAATTACTGTGAATGATCAGTTTTGAGAAGAAAGGCCGAACAAACTTACACTAGAAAATTTCTGTCCCTGCCAGGTATCGAACCAAGGTCTCTCAGCTTGCAAGTCTGAACGTGTTACCACTACACCACAGGGACGCTAACTTCACAGCAATTTAATTCTTAAATACCTACTGCCTGAATCGGTCCCTAACTTCCACGTGCGAACCTAGTGTTCACCCGTGACCCGAACACACTTCCCGACTGCTCACACTCCCCCCTGCTTATCCATGTCATGCCCTCATGACAACTTTACAGCTCTCGATGAGTATGAGGTCATTCTTATATGATATCTCTACTCTATCGGCATACTGTTCACAAGGAACCTGAGGCCACTCTTATATGGTTATCTCAGTTCTTAGAATGCTACCTCTCACTTTGTCATATGTCTCTGCCTATGGGTTACAGAACCCTCTACTCTCGTTACTGCATCCCCAAGGCCCTAATGAGACATCCTGCCGACGTCGCCAAGTGTAACCGGGTGGAAAGGCAATACAGTAGTATGGTATTCTTTCTCTTATGTTTAAGGGGGAGGAAGGTGAGCTTAGTCTGATACTTTTTCAGATGTTGCATATTATTTTAAGGAAGTGTGTCACCAGGGGTTTTACCAAATTACTCTGAATGATCAATTTTGAGAATAAGGGCCGAAAAAACCTACACTAGAAAATTTCTGTCCCTGCCGGGGATCGAACCAGGGTCTCTCGGCTTGCAAGTCCGAGCGTGTTACCACTACACTACAGGGACGCAAACTTCACAGCAATTTAATTCTTAAATACCTACTGCCTGAATCGGTCCCTTACTTCTACATGCGAACCTAGTGTTCACCCGTGACCCAAACACACTTCCTGACTGCTCACACTCCCCCCTGCTTATCCATCTCATGTCCTCATGACAACTTACAGCTCTCGATGAGTATGAGGTTATTCTTATATGATTATCTCAGTTCTTAGAATACTACCTCCCACTTTGTCACATGTCTCTGCCTATGGGTTACAGAACCCTCTACTCTCGTTACTGCATTCCCAAGGCCCTAATGAGACATCCTGCTGACAACGCCAAATGTAACTGGGTGGAAAGGCATATATAGTATAGTATTTGTTCTCTTATATTTAAGGGGGAGAAAAGTGAGCTTAGTCTGATACTTTTTCAGATGTTACATATTATTTTATGGTAGTGCGTCACCAGGGACTCTACTAATTTACTGTGAATGATCAGTTTTGAGAAGAAAGGCCGAATAAACTTACACTACAAAATTTCTGAGCCTGCCGGGGATTGAACCAGGGTCTCTCAGCTTGGAAGTCTGAACGTGTTGCCACTACACTACAGGGACGCTAACTTCACAGCAATTTAATTCTTAAATACCTACTGCCTGAATCGGTCCCTAACTTTCACGTGCGAACCTAGTGTTCACCCGTAACCTGAACACACTTCCCGACTGCTCACATTTAGAAATAAAACAAGCAAGAGCAATTGATGGTATTGGCAGATCCATGAATGACAATGTTGCCGGTGTGAGGGGTGTGTATGCTGAATACCAGTATATGAATGTTTAGCCATAGCTGTAAGTCTACTTAATGACACAAGAAAATAGACTGCTTTACAGATGAAAAGTGGTGGGCTTAAACTGCAAATCAATACAGCTGTATATCCACTATTTATTTACAGGTTTCCCCATTCCCAGCAGGCCATCAACTCCTTCAACAACACCAGGTATGTGTAGATGCAAAGTTTTTATGTTATCCTTTATTTCATTGCATTGTTCTCTCCCTGTTTTTGATGTTGTATTTGAACAGGATAGTACTGGACTCTAAGGAAGTATTACGGCCATTATGATCACTTATGTCTGGTTAAAATCGTTGCATATAGCATCCGTTCATAAGTACAGTGGACCCTCTGAGATAAGACCATGAAAAAGTCTTAACTAGGAGTGTATTTTAGCTGGGAGGATCACATTAATATTAGTGGAGGCTGATCACCAAATATTTTTGGCTATTACAGTATTTATATACTGTAAAATAACTAATTTTGCCCACATCTAATGTCTCTGCAACACGCTTTGCAGTCTCTCTGGCCCTGCTCCTCTTTACATTGCTGACTTGCCCCAATCTTCTAATATGAATGCCTTTCACTTGCGGTTGCTCCATGGTCATAGGTCTGAGTGAATGTGTCTAGCCTAGATAAAAAGTATGGCCTGATGTTCAATTGAATGAATTAATGACCTCACAAGCGTGAATGACTTTGTGGGAAAAAAAAATGTATATACCGTACGGTCTGCATAGTCTTCCTGCGTCCAATTATAATCGAGTAGCATAAGCAACATTTCCATCAGCATAGGTCTATTTATATGCTGGATGGACAGAGCAGCCTAGGTCCACTCAGCTTAGCCAGTCAATTGTGCCCCAAATCAACCAGGTTCAGATGGCTCACGTGTGTCATGAGGCAGACCAATTGGTGACAAATTACACAACTTGGTGACAGGTTACACAACTACATATTGCTAGGTTCAAAAAATGAGGATGGATCACAATTCAGAGTGGTTGGATAACTGAACAGAGCTTCAGAGTGGGTTGCATGTCAGATTTCAGAGAAAATCACTATTCGGAAGTCTTTCTTATAGAAAAACTGATCTATCATGAAAATTTAGGTCATGAGAGGAACTCATAAATGAGAGGATCTTATCCCGGAAGATCCATTGTATTACAGAAATAATGCAGGGACTGACTGTATGATGTAACTGACAGTTGCAATGGCAGAGCAAAGGAGCTGCATTTTCAGTGTTTTGGGGTCACAGAGGACAGTGGTCAGGCACTTAGTGCATTGTATGGTGGAAAAATGTCTCTACTAAGCTTTCTTGCCAAAAATTTGTTATTAAAACTCTTCCTTATTTGGATTTTAGAAGATTTGAAATATAAAGATATCGTCATACAAAGTTCCAGATAAGTGCATTCTGAAAGGCTTCTTTGTGAAAATTCATGCTCTAGGGCACAGAAAATACAACCACAGAGTGAATGAATAAATTGTGAAAAAATTGAATGCATTTCCATGAAAACAAGGAGTGACTCAAATATACCATTCTGTGTGGATGACAACGTGTATTTCCTAGATTCTGAGTCAGGATCCTCATGTCTTTATTCTGAAATTCATTTCTTAAATACCCTACATGGTGTTCTCTTTGACATTTTATGTCAGCTTCTCAGCATTGTGGTATTGAATAGTGAATCCAGTTGCTAGGTGGTGTCACATAATATGCTGAACTTTTACGACTAAGAAAATACATTGCCCTTGTGTGTTGGATGTGAAGCCTCTGACAAATAGCTGGCATTCATAATGCAGTTCGGCACTGCAATCAGTCTTAGGTCTTTATGCTTTCAGTACACGTAAGTGCTTGCATTTATCTATTGTGTGTTCCTATTTTTGTCCAAGTGACTTTTGTTGTGCTTTTGTCTCCACCTATATTTAATAATTTCATTACTTCTGCCAATCACAGTTTAACATCAAGGCAAAATATTAGTCCAAACCTGCCATTGCACTGATTCAGGATAGCAATATCCTTCCAAACATTCTAATGTTGTTGAGTTATCCCTCCCAAGTCATTTGCAGATCATCTGCTTTCTCTTTAAGAACAGGAGCCAAGAACTATGCCTTTAAAGACTATATGCAGTGCAAAAAATGATTGTCACTTGACCAGCCACTATTTTTGCTTGGTAATATTGAAACTAGTAGCAAGGAGCTTAGCAACTGGATCCATCATTTGTTACAATAAGTGCAGGAGAAGTAGGGGCCATGGAAAGATCTTGACGTAAGCCTTGATGAGGTCCTGCCATAGTCAGATCTTGACTTTCTTCACTCCTAGCCCCACAATGCCAAGATCAAGACTGGATTTTTCATGGTGGATTCTGTTACTACATTAGTCCAGAGTATGGAGATGACTCAAGTTTATCATGGTTTGCATCAAGAAGGAAATGTCAGTCTGTGGGAGGAGACCTTGCCAGCATTGCCTCGGCTGATGAGAACAGTTTTCTTACCTCTAAGGTATGATTCAATGTTCTGTAGATATAGTAGAAAGGATGATCTCTAAATATATGATTGTATGAGATACTCAACAAATTAACTATAAATATTATACAATAAAGTTTTAGTCTTAAGATGTAATATTTACTTGAGACTGTTTTTTATGAAAAAAAAATGAATACTAAAGTCAATGATAAATGTGTAACAATTTCTGATCCAGCAGTCCTCTGGAAGCTCCAAATGACACAAAATATGATGACTTATTCATTCAGACCCCTTCACTTTCTTATCATGGTTTAAATCTATTTCACCATTCAAAATAAGAGAATAATCTGTTTTTAAAAAGCTAGGCTGTGATAAGCGGTTGTTGACATTCATACAGTATTGTAAAAGTGGGGAGTCTTAATGTTTCAACTCTTGAGAGTATACAGTAATGATATTTTTTTTGGTTAGCTAGATGGTATGTAGATGTGTAGTAGAAATATCAGACATTACAGGAATTTGATATTTTACTGGCTCTGATAGCTCAGATTGACATTACTCTTAAGTGAAGACATTTTGGTAACACTAGAGGAAAGAACAAGGACTGGCATTGGCAAAAGGGGAGGTCATCAAGAATCATGTCTTTGTAAATATCCTCATTGTCAGGAGCATAGGGTGGGAAAGACTGGTCTGATATGGATAGTATAGTATATGGTTAGGGATTGTAATAGGTTGTACAAATACTTATACCCTACAAGTAAGTTATCATCAGAGATACTGTATAAAACATTAGCATAGCGTCACTAAGGATTTCATTGTAATAGTCCTTTGTAGGTTGATGGAGTTTGTTCCACAGTCAATGATAATGACATCATATTGCCCTTTCATGGCCATGGTGTAAGAGGGGGGAGTACTAAGAGTCTAGGATGCTGGGAATGGGAAAGGTGTTCTGCCAGTACTGAGCTTTCAAAACTGGCTGGGGTTGCATCCAAAATCTGAATATTTATGACTGTATGGACAGGGATAGTGAGGGTGTGGGCTTCCCTCACAAAATGGCCAGTGGTATTTGGTCCAGTATCTGATATCTTGCACTTACTTCAGGGACATGAATGTTGGACAGCCCATTGACCACTCTCATCCCCAACAGGCATTTGATCCACTTTTCTTCATCATCTGCTGGATATCTGGAGTTCAGGAAAATCTTGTCCCTGATAATATGCTCAGCTACCATTACATCAGTCAGGAAGTAACTCACATATGAGGTGCCCAATCTGTTAGTTAATATGCGAACCAGTATCAGCTGAAAGCACTGTTGACCAGGCGGCATTGAGGAACACTGTTAGTGGAGGCACTGGTTATAGAAAGACTCTACCACCTTGCTAACCTATAAACCAGAGTCAGTTACTGCAGACACATGGGAACTATACATGATCTGTATAGTAAAGCACCTCCTGTATTCCTTGTCCCAGATTGAGTCCAACTTTGTCTCCTCAGCTGCTAGACTCCCTGTTGTACAAGATGTCCATTTCCTGCTTGCTGAAATCTAGGTTGTGGCTTCTCAGGTCAACAACTTGCAGTGTGACCCTCCTCTTTACAGCATGGCATATAAGGAGTTGCGAATGTTCTTGGCCTAGCAGACCTCCCTTTGCTGCTACTTTCAGAGCAGGCAGTGACCATGACTGTCACATCTGCCACCGCCACATGAAATCTCATCATTCATCCATTGTATGGCAGCATTTTTCAACAATGGAAAGTGATGGCTTCATCTTAGTGTATATTTTCCCTCAGATGTTTGCAGAGGATGGACTGCTGGAAGATCTAGACAAAACGATCCCTTATGAGAGTCTCCTTCACAGCTACAATGTCTCTACTTTGCCTTAATGAGGCTATTGAAAACTCTTTGTAATCTGTGAGAGAAGGCTGTCACTGTCTCTCCGCAATGTTCTTGGAGCCTATGGAGTCCTCTACAGAACTGAGATATATTTTTGACATTGAGGTCCAGTACCTACCTTTGTTGGGTAGGACGGCATTGAAATTCGGACAATGTCAGACTCTACATTCCCCGCATACTGCATTCATGTTTTCCGCAACTCCATAATCTGGAGTGCTGTTCCAGCCTACCTCCTTCAGAAACACTCCACTCAGCTGCCCCAGCATTGCTATAAAACTGCTGGATTATCATCTTCCAGGTTAGGACTATGTTGGATCTTTACTACTGCTGCAGCTTCTTTCACCATCGGGCTGGGTTGTCTCTCATGCCAATACGTGCTCCTGTGGACATCCCACTACCTAACACCAAATATCAGGTGGTTCACTCATACTCTCGCATTTTTTCCCAGCTGTCCCTTCCTCCCCCCCCCCCCCCCCCCCCCNCCCCCAACCCCAATTCACACAAAAAGCCAAAGTCATCATTTTCACTGAAATATTACATCTTTTTGCAGCTGAGCATACGACAGAACAGTAAGTTCTGGATTGGTCTTAATCAGCTTGAACAAGATGCTTATGTGTGAGTAGTTTCTACTGAAGCTATCATAGTGATGCCTTCAATACTTAAAACTCTCTAATTAGGCCATAATTCATAAAGTTGTGGCACTTAATTACACGAGATATGTATTTCTTAAGCTTTAGCATTTGAGTGGAAATGTAAATCTGCTGAAGTCAGATTTTACTTTGATAATCAGTGAATAAAAAAAAACAGCACTGTATATCTACCTTGATAATCTGAAGTCTATCAGAAAGACAGCATTTTGTTTCTTGCTGGATTGCCAAAATTTTGCAGTTCAGAAAAATATGTTCTCTCTCCCTAAATTACGTGTATTTGTTAGCAAAATTCAAATGATAAATATATAAATGATGTAGTGCACAGTGCTCTTCAATTCTGCCAAAACAGTCAGGTCTTCTTTAATAACTTTTTTACATTTTTATCTTCAACAAAAACAGTTCAGACTTAATTTGCAAAGTTCTAGTTTCTTGGATTGTTTTCTTGATGACAGTTCTTCCCTTTGCATCAGTGCCTTGAAAATATTGTATTGGAATTGACTTTCATGCACTCTATTACTCTGCTATCTGCAGTCCCTGAAGAACCTGAGCACTGTGTACTACCTTTAAATATGCTATTATGGCACATTTCAATATTGGTACTCTTCTAATAGGTTTTTTTTTCTCGTTTGTCAGATGGTCTGATGGAAGCCCTCCTGTTTATATTGCATGGGCTCCAAATGAGCCCAATGATGGTTATGGTGGAGAAAGATGTGTTGACTTTAATGGACAAAGAGGTTAGGTGTTTGCTTTATTACGGTCAGTGTCATCATCATGTTCACTATCATTACCTTCATAAACAGGTTCATTTACATTGCTTTCAGTATTTAATTTAATTATTTAGGAATGAAAACCAACACAGAGTAAGAGGAGAGAAGAAACAGCTGCCTTATCAAGGATCAAATAAAAACATCCTTTGCTCACCACCAACACTGCTCAGACATGATGGGGGATACACAGCTACAGTGTGATAAACAACTAACTACAATGATTGTACAAGAACTCAGACCTTGTTACTAGATGTTTGTGGTTATACTTGTACATTCAGTGAACTACATAGTGAATGCTTGCAACATGACTGCATTCATTCTTGGTAAAATTATTTGTTATGAGTTAAGCTACTGTACTTACAAGCAATACGATTTAAGTTATGCAGAGAGCAGTCAATGGATTAGATACTCAGTCTATTGGTCAATCAATCAATCAGTCACTCAATCAATTGCAGGACTCTGGATTGATGACAACTGTATGAGTGATTTCGGTTATGTCTGTAAAAAATTAAACGATACCACTGGCCCCAAGGTTCCTGTGCCAACTCCCATCATCCTAGGCGACTGTCCTGACAAGTTCTTCAGTGAAGGTGGGTTATGTATCTGGTTTCAGGTTTATTTTGCTTCTCTTTTATTTTTTATTAGGAACACTGCATCAGACCCAGACTGCCTGTAAAGATACCATCATCAGGCATCAGGCATTATTGTTGTAGATTGTTAGCAATGTTCTCTCTTGGCCCCATAGACAAGCATTTTTTTTCTGTGCATGGAAAGTGGTGTGCTTTGTGGTCAAGAAACAAGGATATTTATGATGACTGTAGGGGAGGAAATTGGAGGTGGATAAGAAGGAGAAGTCACTGTATTAGCAGTTCTGATGTTCAAGCGGTCATCTTATAAATGACAGAGAATATTGCTAGCCTGTTTTATGCATGAAATGAAGTAACAAAATTTGATGACTGCTTACCATTAGTTGAGATTCTAATATTTTTACCCCTGTGATGATCGATTAATCATGAATATTGGCCAGACCTATGACATTTCACGCAGAATACTTTTACCATGCATGCAGATGCATGTGTTAGTCATTTTTAGGCATCTGGTATAAAGCATGTTACATTGTACACACAGACTACCTAATGCAATTCAGGTTTCTTGAAACATGGATTCATTCTCCATCATTCCATTTTCATAGCTTTCTTTTCTTGTATCAGTGACCCTAGGATGGAAATGGGATGATATTTTAGCTGATCAAGTGAAGAACTCAAAATATATTCTTGTTTTTCTTGCTTAGGTGTCTCAAACAAGTGCTACTATGTTGGTGGGTTGGGAAATTCCAGCAATGGTGACCCAAAACTGAGTTGGCAAGATGCCAGGGATACATGCAGAAATCTGACCTCACCAAAACGTGTGGATATTGGTAGTATCCACAGCCTCATTGATCAAGGTAAAAAGTTTTTGCATAAAAATAATATCTCTATTTAAGGCTTGCATTTTTATTGCTGCTCTGCTCTCAGAAAGTCTTTCAATATAACAGTGCCACTAAACCTGTTCAGTCAGTCAGTCAGTCAGTCAGTCAGTCAGTCAGTCAGTCAGTCAGTCAGTCAGTCAGTCAGTCAGTCTAGTCAGTTTAGTCTGTCTATATCTGTCTGTCTGTCTGTCTGTCTGTCTGTCCTTACCTCCCTCCGTCCTTCCAACTGACCAACGGCCTTTTGCCCACCCGTCCATCCGTCAGTCCATCCAACCAACTGACCAACCATCAGTCAGTCAGAGTCAGTCAGTCAGTCAGTCAGTCAGTCAGTCAGTCAGTCAGTCTGTCAGTTGATGATGATTGTATGAGTGACTTCTATCTCTGACAGTTTTGCTTCATTTATTAATATGACTGCTTTCTTGCCATAGATTATGGTGTATAACTTTGCTCTCCCACTTTATTTCATTGCCTCATGCCTTGTTTTAGTTTTTCATCTTGTCTCTCTTAATCTTATGTATCAGTGTCATGCAAGACCAAAAAAAAAAAAAAAAGATTAACTGCAACTGTTACAACAATTTTGCTATAAAAGTCTTGATGCCTCCAGTGCATTATGAACTCATCATAATATTGAAGACTTTCAAAGCAAATAATGCCAGCAGTACCAGTGAGCAATAGTGATGATGAAACATGGTGGTAGCAATGCCTTATCTTCACAAAGTGTACCTGATCCTTCTACAGATTTTGTCACTCTTCTTATGTCTAACTTGGATGCCAACACCAACCTGTGGATTGGCTTCAGTGATCTTGCCAGTGTTAATGAGTATAAGTGGCAGGACAACAGCGAGGTTACCTACACTAACTGGGCCAGTGACCAGCCAGCCCATCACTGGGGCTGGTATACTAGTTCGGTATGCTCTTTTCTTCAACTCAGAACAACCTGCCTGACATTTCACTCTGTCTTTGGCAAAATGATTTGAGTTTATAATGTGCTCAACTCTGTTCATCTTCTGCTTATTCCTAAGGCTCAGTCATTCATGTTTTCTTGACCTGTGTTCTTTTATTCATCCTATTGGTTCAAGATCCTGGACTTGTCTAGTAACCATGGGAAGAGATTTGCTTTAATCCTGTTTTTTTTCTGCACTTACTGTCTCAACAAGAAATGTGTCTGTTTCTTTTGAAATGATGTAAGTTCTTAGTTGATTCACATCCTATCCCCAATAAAATGTTACCCTTCTCTTATCATGGACATTATGTCTGTGCCTATCTCTATGCATTTAATGTCAGCGATTGTCACATTTTCATGCATTTTAAAATTGAATTTGAATGAGAGTACCAGATAAAACAATAAAAGTTAGGAGGGGTGTCTGTCTCTTATTTCTTTAAATATACCCTTACTTTTAGCGGGTGAAATTCCATTTTCTCTTTTTTTTGCTTCATCCTCTGTTGCAGTTCTTTTTAGCTCATGGTGAGTATAATGTGCAATAATTTTCTCAGCAGATTTAAATTGAATTGCCTGTATATTTAATTGCAGTGATTAAAATCAGTGTTTGTTTTCTTACATTTCTAGGACAGCTGTGTAGAGATGCTTAGAAATCCACAGAAGATGGAGGACATGGCAAAGTGGAATGACAACTCATGTGACCATAAGAATGCCTATCTCTGTCAAACTTTGAAAGGTTGGGCATGAGTCATGATTATTATGATGATGATTGTCATCATTAATCTTCCTCATGTTTTTCAGAAATACACAGCATGGAAATTGGTCACACTCAACTATGTACTGAGAATAAAGTTACAGTTATTGCCACTTAATTGCAACTCCTCAGGATCATTAAAAGAGTTGCTTTTCAGCAAAGTTGCTCTTTAGCGTTTCTGCTATATTTGATAGATCAATCACTGAACTTGGAATGAGCTTAGGGCTGATGGTGTGACTTTATCAGCTAGGGCAAGGTGACACTATCTACTGAAGTTGTTTTAAGGATGTTTGATCTTAGCAGCCAATCAGCAGCCAATCTAAGCTGCATTACAGTTGCCTTGCAGATGACAAGCATGAGGATGGCTGAGTTTGACTGCTCATCCACTGACATACAACATGTTCTTCAATCTAGCTGAAACCAACCTTCTGTCATCAAAAAGGGCACGGTTTCATTGTAATATGATTTCACATTAGCTGCCCCACAATTGCCTTCCAGGCTATGAAATAGCCCTAATGCAGTGTAACAGCTGGCAGTAACCTTCCACTCTCCATTGTTTAAGTGATCTGTAAACATCTGTTTGTCAACTTTAATCCTTCTACCACTGGTCTTTGCACTTTATGGTCACTGAGAAGTTGTGCTTATTTAGAATGAAGTAATAGCAAAAATTCTGAGAAAAGTAGCTGAGAAAATTGCTATATAGCAGAAGGTGATTAAAGAGAGTCAATTGTATTTGAAACTACATTTATATTTGAACTGTTGACACCAGGAATATCATTATCAATGTCATCATCACTATCATCGCTTATATTATTAATTGATGTAAGCACTTAAGGGGGGGTGCGCCTCCTGGGAGTGAAATCGTGAATGCTTGAACTAGAAACTTTTTTAGCTTTAAATTCAGATTCAGCATGGTCAAATTAGAGGAGAAATGTGGATTTTTTGTATTGTTTTGTGTACGGTTGCCATGGCAACGCGGCCATATTGGAGTTCGTGTGTTGAAAATGAGCTATTTTCAAAAGCCTAAGGCTCCTAGAGTTTTGAATGTGATCATTTCAAATTTTGTACACTTATAAAATAGCTCTATAAAAATAATAAAATGCATTTGTTTTTTGTTTATTTATCATACAATGTCAGTAAAAAAAATGTTGAAATATGTGTGTTGACGGATGTGTATTTTTCTCAATTTTCCACCAGATAATCGATTTTTTTTCAAAAACGTGAATTAAATCTAGAAAAAAGGATGCATTATTATCTATGGGATAGATATATTCCAAATTTGAAGTCAGTCGGTTTAGAAATAAAAAAGCCTTACGGAAAAAAGTGGAGAGAAACAACATTTTGAGAAAAACGCATTGGAAGTTTTGATAGCGCGTTTATACAAGGCTAAGATGACCATCTAGAGGTGCCCTTTCAGGGCATAAAACGGATGTTTCTGGCCTTAAAGGTTATTTTTCTCATAGCAGAAGAGGTCAAAGTGTCTAAAAATACCAAAAGCCCAATTTCGATATTTTAACCCCTAGACCCCATTTTCAGAAGGTGCACCCCCCCTTAACATATTTATATTTGGATATATCAGAACATGAGATAGGTATTCGGGAACAAAAGTGTGGTGCAGAGATACTGAAACACCTAAAATTGTAGAAATATTGATTTCTAAAGTTTATACTGTATTATCATAATCGTCAAAACCATTTCATCTTGATCTTCATCACAGTGATATGTAAAGAGTGATTAAATTTGTTATAGATTTTAAAGCAATATGTAGTGTCATCAATGACTAATGTGATTTGAATAAGCAAATGCTGTCATTATCATCATTGTCTTTATCATGGATGTGGTAGACTACAGCAATGCAGAATGAATGTTTGAGCCTTTTTTTGGTTGTACACTGGCAAAATATGATCACCTTTCATATCTATAGTTTTTGGAAGGTTCCTTCTGCTGGCATTAATTATTGTGAATGTTGGATTTTACAGAGCCTTCCAGTGTACCTCCAATACTGACATCACCTGGTTCCCCTACTAATCAAAAGTGCCCCAGTGGATTTTTCTTGTACAAGTCCACATGCTTTTCCATCATGAACCAACCCAAGAACTGGACTGAGGCTAGAAAATCATGCCAGTTCTTTAAGGGAGACTTGGCATCAACACTAGATATCTTTGAAGTCGCGAAGTTGGATCTGGAACTCTACAATCATCATGTGATGGACCAAGCATGGATAGGCTTAAAATATGATGAGGTACAGTATAATAAAGCTTCTGTTTGTTTAGTTGATGATTTTCAGCAATGTAGGAGACCTTTGGATGTATGATGTAGCCAGGGTTGTGAAAAGTTACTTTTAAAAGTAACTGTTACAATTACTTTACTTTTCTGAAAAATGAGTAATTGTTACAATTACTTCTTTGAACATTAACTAGTCACATTTCAGTTGTTCAGGTTTCAGCTTCTTAGTTATCCAAGAAAGAAACAAGAGTGCAAAAAGTCAGCTGGCACTTTCATACAAGATATTCATGGTTGTCTTTTGAGTGATATCCATTAAATCATTGAATTAATATCTACTTTTGAAATCTCAAAACAGCAGCCTTTATTCGTTTTGGTATCAATGGCCATTTATTTGAATAATTTTTGTTTGTTTTGTTGATAAAATCTGCTTCTCCATACCAAGTGCACAGCCTGTGTTGGAGAGAAATCTTCAATATACAATCCTGTGTGTGTTAGTACAGTGACTGTCAGTCACACAGTTTGTATTTTATAATTATTCCAGTATCATCTTTATGATCCTTCAGTCATGTGTGTCGTTAATTCGACTTCAGGAACTGTAATACTTGCTTTACCAAATGCATTGTTTTGAAAGCTTTTTTCCCTGTAATTATTAGAGTTTTTTTTTTTTTAGTGAAATTAAAAATCTATGAGATGGTTGTCTTGGGATTAGAGAATCAGAAGGGGTAATCAATTGGTCGTTTTGTAACTTTGATCTTCTGTGGCTTGAAATGATAGATTTAATCTTTAAGCTCAGTGTCATATTGTCTCATATATGCTTGCCTTCCTTCCTTCCCTGCCTTCCACCTTCTCTCCTTCCTTTGTTCAGTCATTCATTCATCTTTAATGGGATAAACTACAGCATCCAGGAAAGGTTTTGCCCAAACAGAATAAGACCTCGATATCAACTACCAGTATACTACGCGTTCTTCCTTACTAAGTATACATTCCTAATGCATAGAATTTTCTATTCTTTACTCTTTAACATAAACCTTGATCCCAAGTTACAAAGTATACTTTAGAGTATAACCTCACTATGAACTATAAACTTGAATGGTCCCACTCAGCATGAAGCATTTTCCTCAAAAGATCGATCCTGTCACAACAGACTGGAGATAGTACGTAATCATAAAACATGCAGCTCAACGCCACTTGCATATGCCGATCAGGCCAATATCGCACTTAGCTTGATGGGATTTGTAGAGAGAACCATAACACTGGACGGCTGATTTGCTTATTCATGATGCAATGGGGGTGAGACATCTTTGTAATGAGTGTAGGCCAGGTGTGTTTGCAACTGGCCGACAGTATCCTCTTAATAAGTAAGTTGTATTCGTAAAACGAAGAGATAACTTGCAAGTGATGGTTATATTAACATTCTTCAATCCTCACATATGATGATTAAAAACTTAAAATATTTTGTGGTCTGATGTCTGTGTTCAAATTTCACAGCCATCCTACTCAAGCCTGTTCCACCTCCTCCCGACTAAACGAAGATAAGGTAGCCTCTCTCATCCCCCTCCCTTACACTGCAGGTGGCCCGACACGATAAAACATGTCCCCCTTTCATCCCATCCCACCCGCGAATGGATCGCATGAAAGTGAGGCCTGATCCTAGTATCCCCTTCCTCCACCAACTTCCTTCTTCCAGGTCGGCGCCAATTACGCCCCACCACTAGCTCCTTTTCATTTCAATTTCAAGCAAAAACACAGCTGAAAAATGATCGCTGGTTACCAATGCGATCGCAGGTTGCACCTATCTCAACTGTTTACATAATCATGACATGATGATGTTTACGCAGTGAACAACGGAGGATCAGTGGTACCATGGGGACACCACGATCTTCATGACTGTTTAGTTTTGCACGGGTACATGTGGTCAGATGAAGGAGCTTGGGCCCGATATTGGCTTACTTTGATTTTTTTTGTTCTCCCGGAAAATCCAATTCAGACCATCAAGCAAACATGTCACACACGCGCACACGTAAAAGTAACAAAAAAGTAAAGAGTAATTTTGTAATTGTTGCACAAAAATTAGGTAACAAGTACTTTTTGTTACTTTAGATGACGCTTGTAATGAGTAAGTAATTGACGGATAGAGAGAGACAGACAGACAGATGGACGGACAGAAGGAGATGGACGGACGGAGGGAGACAGATGGATGGACAGAGGGAGACGGACGGACGGAGGGAGATGGACGGACAGAGGGAGACAGACGGACGGACGGAGAGAGACAGACAGACGGATGGACGGACGGACAGAGAGAGAGAGACTGACAGACGGATGGATGGACGGACAGATAGGGAGGGACACAGACAGACAGACAGACAGACAGACAGACTGACGGACGGACGGACGGATGGACAGAGAGAGAGAGAGAGATGGATGGACGGATGGACAGAGAGAGAGAGACAGACAGACGGACGGACAGATGGAGAGACAGACAGACGGACGGACAGACAGATGGACAGAGAGAGAGACAGACAGACGGACGGACGGAGGGAGAGAGAGACGGGCGGACGGACGGACAGAGGGAGAGAGAGAGACTGACTGCGGACGGACGGACGGAGGGAGAGAGAGAGACTGACGGACGGACGGACGGAGGAAGAGAGAGACTGACTGATGGATGGAGGGAGACTGACTGACGGACGGACGGAGAGAGAGACTGACAGACGGACGGACGGACGGAGGGAGAGACTGACGGACGGACGGAGGGAGAGAGAGAGACGGATGGACAGACGGACGGACGGAGGGAGAGAGAGACGGATGGACAGACGGGGAGAGAGAGAGACAGACAGACTGACAGATGGACGGACGGATGGAGAGAGAGAGAGAGAGAGATGGACGGATGGAGAGAGAGAGACAGACGGACGGACGGACGGACGGAGAGAGAGAGAGACAGAGGGACGGATTGACGGGCGGACGGACGGAGAGAGAGAGACAGATGGACGGAGAGAGAGGGACAGGCGGACGGAGAGAGACGGACTGACTGACGGACGGACGGATGGAGAGAGACGGACTGACGGACAGACAGACGAAGAGAGACGGACTAACGGATGGACGGACGGACGGACAGACGGAGAGAGACAGACAGACTGATGGACGGACGGACGGAGAGAGAAAGACAGACAGACTGGCAGACGGACAGATGGAGAGAGAGAGAGACGGACGGACGGAGAGAGAGAGACACAGATGGACAGACAGACGGACGGACGGACGGACGGAGAGAGAGAGAGACGGACGGACGGACGGACGGAGAGAGAGAGAGAGAGACGGACGGACGGACGGACAGAGAGAGAGAGACGGACGGACGGACGGAGAGAGAGACGGACGGACGGAGAGAGAGAGAGACAGACAGACTGATGGACGGACGGACGGGGAGAGAGAGACAGACAGACTGATGGACTGGCAGACGGATGGACGGAGAGAGAGAGAGAGACAGACTGACGGACTGGCGGACGGACGGACGGATGGATGGAGAGAGAGAGACAGACAGACAGAGTGACGGGCGGACGGAGAGAGAGAGAGACGGACGGACGGAGAGAGAGAGAGAGACAGACAGACTGATGGACGGACGGACGGGGAGAGAGAGACAGACAGACTGATGGACTGGCAGACGGATGGACGGAGAGAGAGAGAGACAGACTGACGGACTGACGGACGGACGGACGGACGGATGGATGGAGAGAGAGAGACAGACAGACAGACGGACGGACGGATGGAGAGAGAGAGACAGACGGACGGATGGAGAGAGAGACGGACGGACGGACGGATGGACGGAGAGAGAGAGACGGACGGACGGATGGAGAGAGAGAGAGACAGAGGGACGGACGGACGGATGGAGAGAGACAGGCTGATGGACGGACGGACGGACGGATGGATGGATGGATGGACGGAGAGAGAGAGACAGAGGGATGGACGGACGGATGGAGAGAGACAGGCTGATGGACGGACGGACGGACGGACGGATGGATGGATGGACGGACGGCGAGAGAGACACTGACGGACGGACGGACGGACAGAGAGAGAGAGACTGACAGACAGACGGACGGATGGACGGAGAGAGAGACTGACAGACAGACGGACAGACGGATGGAGAGAGAGAAAGACAGACGGAGAGAGAGAGAGAGAGAGACAGTCAGACAGAGTCAGTCAGACAGAGTCAGTCAGACAGAGACAGACAGACAGAGAGAGAGTGAGACAGACAGACAGACAGAGAGAGAGAGACAGACACACACAGACAGAGAGAGACAGACAGAGAGAGACACAGAGAGACAGAGAGAGACACTGATAGAGAGAGACACAGATAGAGAGACAGACAGACAGACAGGCAGACAGAGAGAGAGACAGACACAGAGAGAGAGAGAAAGAGAGAGAGACAAACTTTAAAAGCTTAGCATCTTTCACATCCATCATGAGTGTGTCACCAAAGAGAATGCCTTATGAGATCATGAAATAATGGGAACATATTATTCAGTGTGGTAATGAGTTGACTGCAGTAAACTACATGGTTGTGTTAGTGAGGCTCCACTGGATGTGAACGTAACTGAAGGCCTAACTGATAGTTCACTTTGTGCTTTGCCATTCCAGACCACCTCTCAATATTTGTGGAGTGACAAGTGGCCAGTTGTGAATACTTTCTGGTCTGAAAATGATCCCAATCTTCAAACCAGTGACAGTTGTGTGGCATTTTCCATGACCACTTGGAATGACACATCCTGTACCGAGGTGCTGCCATACATTTGTGAATATAGATTTGGTAAGTATTGATGTTCATAAGCATTTCTGTGTGTATACAAATAAACTCTAGTCTTTGAACTGGTAAGCTTGTATCAGAGTGCCTCAGATTTACCTGTTTTGTCATATTCCTGATAAACTGTTTCATTTTCATATTGCCTTCTCCAGACATATGATTCCAGACCTAAACTAACAGCTTTTTGGATTGTCATTTGGTTGGTCTTGATGTGTAAATATATTGACCTGGACTGGTTCCAGTGGATAAAGTCTGTAAACTATCAGCATTGCTACCATAACACTTCCATTCTACGTCATCCTCATCACCACCAATGCCTGTCTAGAAAATGCTACCATAATATGAACTCTTTTCGCTATGTCCATTCTAAGATAAATATATGCATATGTTGGAGTAAGGGCAAGACCTATTATTTTCTCAAGATGTTGTCAACAACTAAAAAAAAATGATATTTGAATAAGAGAGTGTGGAAGATGGCTAAAGAACTATCTCTTGGAAGAGGGCTGAGAATTGCATATAGGAATATGGCCAAATGTAAGACAATGCCCTTTTGATGTCAGCCTTTTTTTGTTGCAGACATATAAAATACTGCTTTTGGTACTACTTCCTGCTCATTTACTTTCAGCCACTTTACTGGAAATGATGTCTGCCTCTTGTAACCAAAACATCTCAGCCTACTTCTCAAGATTTAATCAGCCTGGTTTTGCCTATCCATTTTTGCTTCCACTCTGGGCTTGGATTTTCAAACATGCCATCATAGAGGACCAATGTTGTAAAGAGTCATTTTCAAAATTACATTCTGTGTCCCATTACAGAGTGTAAATGGCCAAGCAGTCATTTTCAAATTTAGGTCTACATTCTGTGTCCCATTACAGACTGTTAATGGCCAAATAGCACATTCTCCTTGTTGAGTTCTTTTCATAATGAACAGTATTTCATTCTAAACTTCTAGTATATAGAATTATCCCTGATTGTGTTTTTATGATTCTCTTCAGAATCAGCTCCGACACCAACTCCAACCTCTGCAGGACACTGTGCAAATAAAGAGCATGTACCATTTGGGGACTTCTGTTACCTTGTCAAACCAGATGAATCTGTTTCTTGGCCAGAGGCTAGCTACAAGTGTGACCAGCTGGGCATGGAATTAACTAGTATCCATTCCAACTCTGAAGTAACATTCCTGAAGGGGCTGGTGGATCTAGCGTCACCTTCAACATCAATATATTCTGTCAAAAGGAATGTATGGATAGGACTGCATAGAGGACTAGAAGGTATTTACTGAGTGTCAAAGGATTGTGGAAGTATATTTTGGAATGGACAGAGGGGAAAGGCAGAAATCATTAAAATATTATATTGACAACCACTTCTGGTTACTGTTTTCAGTAAAATATTTTAAAACATATTTTAACGCTTTCCTCCCATAGAATTGGATTTAATTGGAGCAGTGTCTGAAAATGTGCAGAGAAATTGTTGACAGTCATCTGGAAGTAATCACTTTGTAACTTTTTCATTCATGAACAGCATTAGACAAAGGGCTTTGAATAAACCAGTACTGTGAATCTCATATGGTTGCATCGGCTTTTTATATGATAACATATTCATTACTGACATCACACTAATTCTTGTACTTGTGTGAAAACTAGAATACCCCGAATAGAGGTATTTCATCTGTGTGTTGTTTTTTTTCTGTTATTTTTAATCTCCCAGAACAAGTACCCTTTTTTTGAAACTTCCGAACAAGCCAAAAATAAGTTCCCTAGATGAAGAACATCCAAGGTGATCATGAATTTATTTCTGTCACTTTACCATTCTCTTTTGTTATTCTAAACACACAGTTTTCTTTCTTGCACTACAATGTTATTTGTACAAAGTCCATTGGTTACAGTTTCCTTCTACAGGTTTCAGGTGGTCAGATGATTCCCCAGCCACATTTTTTAACTGGGCGGATGGTGAACCGACATCTCTAAGTAATCAAACTCAATATGCAGATGAAGAATGTGTCGAGATGTACCGAGATTCGGGAGAGTGGAATGACCTTCCATGTATTGGACAAAGCCTGGGCTATGTATGTAAAGTCAGCATGAGTAAGTAGCTTTTCACTGTGTTTGGACAGCATCTTTTTTGGATAAAGGTTTTATCTGTGCATAAAAATATTCTTTCTCTTCATACAATTTGTTAAACAAATACAGGTTCACTTTTCCCAGAGTATCTTTGGAATTGCCTTGGGTAGTTTTGCTTTTGCATGTCATAGCTTTTTAAGGCCAACCCCACTTAAATAACATAAATAGCGTAATCTAGCTCAACCTCTGAGGTATGATGGTGCCTGCCCCTAGGAATGACGTCAGGGTGCCACAGGCTAGTCACAGCCTTGCAGGTGCAAGGTGGCGGCGACACAGTTTTTGTCAGAAGGAGATGAAGAATTCAACCCAGAACTGTTGTTTACTTGTTTGAACTACAAAAAACCATAGTAGAATCCCTGTTGATATGATTAATCTATGAATAGAGGAAGTGCCCAGCGCATAGGCTAGACCGCCGAATTTGACACGTGGACCAGTTTACCGAACTTTATACACCAATGACAGCTCAGCCTATCTGCATAAATTTAGCTTCAGTGGAAAGCTCAATCTATCTCCCTCAATTTCATATCAGTAAGATTACATCTCAATGCGTAAAACACTGTAATAGCTCCTGTTAAAGACCAAGGGGTAGGCATCGCACTGTCTGCCTCGCCATGGCTTTTCTTTCATACCTGTACTGCGTTACAAATGGTGTTGTTGTTTGAATGGCATTTTTCAGCTCCTTGTTGGTTCTCAGAATCATGTGATTGAGAGAGATGAATGGGCAGAGATCACATGGCAATTTGACTAAAGTTTCTATGTTGTCTCTGTGAAAAATATGGCGTATCAAATGAGTGAGTGTTAAAAAAATGAGACTAACATTGTCTAATCAAAAAGTGACTAGACGTCTAAGAGTGTTGGATGTGCCATGAAATCCCATTTTTAGCATCTAATATTACAATTTGTCAAATTTAGTGCTGATCAAAGAAAAAGATAAGATACTATACTTCCCAAATTACCGTTAAGGCTGATCTTCCACAAGATGTCTACTTCTACTTCTAGACTAGACAAAAGTTTGGAGAGAGGGTATAAGGCAGTTGAGGTTGGTGGGGTGGGGGGAGNGTGGGGGGGGGGAGGAAGGGAGAAGTTTTGCATATGGAGTGGCATTATTGGATTGTCACTTGTCAGCCAGGCATAGATCCAGATCCATTTATTTATAGGATAAAATGTATGCTATGGTATTTCAAATTATAAATCGAAGACATAGTAAAGCCTTTGACAGTAAGACAGATTATATGGAAAACATTGTAATAACTCATAGATTTACAGTATATTTGTTGCTGTATTCCTTTAGGAGTTTGCCGAATTCTGAAAGACCAGTGTGGAGATATATAAATCCAGGCCTAAAAAATTTATTTGGAAAGGGAGGTTGGGGTGGAGACCGTGATTTTGACTTACTTGTATTCGAAGTTGTTGTGCTTGATTGTATTATCCATTTCACAGATTTAAGCACCTCCTCATAAATTCATCTTAAGATCTTTAACTTCATTTAAAAAAAAAAATGCACTTAGATCTAGGCACTCCTTGCATCGGAGAGTCCTGGAATGCAAAATTATTCCTTGTTTCCCATCCATACACTGAATGACTGAAAGTATTTAACATAAATCGCAGCTGATTTATCATTTGTGTGTAAAGTTTTAGAATTAAGATAAAATATTGCTGCAGTAAAGCACTCCTATAGACTGATACTTTCTTTCACTCAATTCACATCCACCTCTTTCTGTCTATGTTTCTCTCTCTCTCTCTCACAATCTCTCTCTCTGTGTCATGCAATGACAAGAAATCGAAGAAGGGGAATTGCTAGGCCACATTTAGTGAATAGCGTTTGAAGGTTCAGCAAACTGTCATCACGAGAGCCAACTCTTTTCTTCACCTTACCAAGAACTGCACTTTGTTTGGCCTGTGTGGGATTGCCTACTAGTTCACTGGCATGTGGAGGAAGTCACCCCGCCTCGTCTGTGCCTTCCCTACCTCTCCACCGGTCTACATGAAAATAGCGCCATTCATTTACATATTTGAAACAAAAATTAGGATCATGAGGGGAAAAAAGAGGGGTGGGAGGGAGGAGAGGGGTATGGATATCACAAAGTAATAATGTAATCATATAAGTCTATAAATTACGGAGTGGAGTAGACTATCTCAAGAAAATATACAGATCAAAGCAACACACACACAACGAATAATACACAAATCTTAGTGTCTTCCACTCCGAACCAAAAGTACACAAAGCAAGCCAGGCGTAGCTGTGGCCCTGTGACATCACCAAGAGAGAGCGAGCTAAGAAAACAAGGTGGATTCAGTGACAGCCGGTCAAGGAATGGGCACAAGATTTGACTTGTAAAAATGCGATTAGCATGTGTGTACTGTGTAGTCTCATTAGGGTGGCCTGTGGCGATTGCAATAAATAATTGAATAAGTATAGAAGAGACTTGGTTGCACAGGTATTGTAATTTTGTCATATCATCAGAGAAACAACTGTCATCTTTAAAGCTGGCCAAGTAATGGAACATACATGGTTTATTCAACAATTTTTTTTTTAATGTGGGAGTGTATAGTTAGACCTGACATCATTATCATCATCGTTTCCAGGAAGTTTTCAGTAATCGTTTTTTAAGGTAGTTGTTAGAAGATGTCTTCTAGAACAATGTTCATGCTGACTCAGCCATTCTTATTCTCTGTATCTTCCAGTTTTTCCAAGTACACTTCCAACAACAAAAACAACAGTAAAACAAACTCTCAAGGTTACTGCCCATCCAACAGTGACTGCCCACCCACCAGTGACTGGCAGTACCCGATATCAAACACCACAACGCCTTCCATCTGTTCACAACCCTGATGGTGAGGAGTGTTATGTGACTCTTTAAAGTATTTGTTTTATTGCATTTGCGTTATCTTTGTTAAGAATAAAAGTGTTTTGTTCATTATGATTTTTCAACACTAACATTCATAAACAGTATATCAGACGTTGAAGTTGTACAAGTTTCAAACTATATAGTTCAGATTTAATGATGTAAAATTATATTTACCATCTGGTCTGGAACGTAAATTATGACATCATTACTAATGGATAGGCAGAGAATTGAGTTAAGAGAAGACACACACAGCAGAAACAAAAACAGCTCAGTCAGATTAATAAATGAAGCAGGAATTAAGGAGGAAAGAGGGAGAAGACTAATAAATGACAATGATGTTGATAATAATAATATTATGGTAAAGGGCTTTGTCAAATAAGATAGACCATGTATCTAACGAGTTAGCCTAAGCACTTTATTGAATATGCTCAAATAAGATAGACCATGTATCTAACGAGTTAGCCTATGCACTTTATTGAATATGCTCAGCCAACAGACTTTGGTCATACATTTCAACTTTACTGAGCCAGAAATGACTGATTTAATGCACTAGTTCTTGTAATCAGCAACACAGACTGATATTCTGAGGATGCCTAATATTTAGTGGAATAATGGACTGAAATGAGTGTAAGTTGACAAGCCAGTAAGGAAATGTAAGAAATGAGCATCATATCAATGAAAGTTATCACTTGCCTACCATCCTGCACCTTTAGTATTAGCAACATAAATACATATGAAGAGTTTCAATTTGTAATAGGCAAAGAACTTATAAAGATGAAGTTTTCTTCATGCTTATCATTTAAATCCTATAGAAACACATCAGTAAAATGCAATACAGTGTAAAAGGTAACAGGTCACCTATCAGGAGTCATATCCAAACAATTATACTATGGAACCCATCTATAGTAGGTGCACTGTATTTGAACATTGAGCAAGTATTAACGATATTTGGTAAGACATCTGCTAATAAAAAAAAATATGACTAAGTTTTCATCATTACCACTATGAATCATACCCTGATATTATTATAATATCTCCAGTTATCTTTAGTTACCACTGTTGTCAGTGTGATTACACTATCACAATCAGGTAAAAGTTACAAGTTTGTCGGATGAACATGACAAGAGTGTAATTTTAATGCATCAAATAGATTGAATGTTGTAGTTCTAGAGAAGCAGAGTTATGTAACTAATGTTGCTGAAATTCTTGTTCCAACAGGAAGCAGTGATAATGGTCTGACTGGAGGACAGATAGCTGGCATTGTTATAGGCATCCTGGGAGCTGCCATCATATTTGTTGTTGTCTTCATCATCAGGAGAAGAATTGGTTCAGATAAATTTACTCACCCATCAATGACTGCAGATTCTGGTTTTGAAAATGCATTGTATACACAGAAGTCAAATGACAATGCTGGGGAGTACAGTGGAGAAGTTAAACTAGGAAATCACAGAAATGGCGCAGTCAGTTTAGTAAATGGGGGCAATGATAATACCTTAGACTTGTCTGAAGCTTAGTGGAACAGATCTATTGTTCTAAGTTTTAATGCTTTTGCAGGAAGTCTTTCAAAGCAAGTTTTTGCATGGGCATAGAACTTGTTGGTGAAGTCAACTAATAATCATTTCATTAAAAGAGTTTGTCTTGGATCCCACATTTATCTTCTCCCCTTAAATAGACTCATGGCAATAGAAGAAATTTGAAGCCATACCACTATCATTGTGAACGGTCAGTATATGCTGAAGAAGGGGGCAAACTGATCAAGTTATTGCAGATAACATTAATTCATAAAGAGTAGCTACATTCTCTGTTGCCTCTATCTCCTCCCACATGAAACAAATTAATTGCACATGTACCTTCATATCACTGTTATCGAATACCATATCAAAAGATTTTGAAAATCAAAACTATTTTAGTGCATTGTCTTTAGTGTCATTACCTCTCAACTTCATGTCTGGGAATTTTTTACAATTTTGATGGGCTTTCATCACGTTCCAAATGTTTATCGCAAAGAATTTTATGTCTTGTGACCAAGATACTTAATGACAAGACTCATGAATGCGATGATGCAAGACAAACTCATGCTTTTCCACTGCCATTTTTTAATGAAGGATAGGGAATTTGCAATTATTAATGTTAGTAAAGAATTCTGTTAATAAAGTAAAAAGCCAAGAGTAGGTTCCTGTTAAAATCCTCACAAACAAAATTTCTATCACCAGATTGTGATGTTACAAAAATAGTCAGACTTTGTTTTTTTAATGTCATCATTTTGATGAATCTGTTATCTCTCAGACATGTATTTCTAAGTGAATGTCTAGTTAATGAGGCTGCTGTTTTCACTGTTTGTTGATGACAATAACATAAATGATTTTTAAACTTTGTGTAATCTCTGTGTCTAGGCAATTTGTTGCAGTGATTATAAACTCATGTTTTCAGTCACTGGCTTGTGTATACCATTCTCATTGCCACAATACATCGCTTTTGCTCATGTCATCATTAGATAAATACATAATATAGCACACATTTATTCACTAAAAGGGAACATGTTGTACAAATATACATATACACTGTTGTATTGCATTCACTTAATTCACCTTAAACACATTTTATAACTTGCCATAATATATATTTGTCCACATCAAGTGAAATCCTTCCCAGAATGCTAAATGGCTGCATACATGTGAAGTTGTGGTTGTAATGCTGTAATGTCAAATTGTATGTGAGATGAAGAAACAGTTTTATGAATGCAATAGTATTTGGTGCTTTCCACTATTCCCTTTCCCATTATTCACACCCCTTTTCCTGCGACACGAAATTTTAACTACTCTTTCCTACAAAGGTCACTTTTTAAATCTGTATATTTGACTACTTCTAATTGAGCTGGAAACGTGTATTTTTTTTTTAGTATGTTAGGATATCTTTCTTGGCTCTGTTTACAAAGTTTCTTTGTTCTTAACTATATGAGATCAAGGTACTATTGTCCTACTTAAGTGCTTAAATGGTGTCTTTTGGGCATTTTGATTATTTCCCCTTAAAAAATTGTTATCTGACAAATGACAAAAAAAAAGTCGTGATGCATTTTATCAAATGGGAGAAAGCAAAGAGTATAGAGTTATCACTTCTTTTACACTTCAAAAATGTTTGGGCTTACTGACCTTCTTTACAGATGCAACAGTCAGTAGTTTTGGGGTGTAGGTGATATTTAGTTGTTCAGGTTTGAATAATTAAAGTGTGCGTAATTATATTGATGTATTGGGAACAGGTGACTGTGACACTTTCCAGAACCAGCTTAATTGCTATGTGACCTTTGATACCAACAAAAAGGGAGAGCAGGGATATTTTCTGCACACAGAAATATCATGCAATGTTTGCAGCCATGGTCATCTTTCTGCAATTGATATGCTCAGATAAACTTTGGTTTCTGAATCAAAGTCATAAATCAATAATGTGTGCCCATTTTCAGTACTTTGTATGTATTTTCAATCATTTCTTTAAATAATTCTATGTTCTATGAATATTAATAGATTTCAAAAAAAGATTATGGGATCCACCTAACATGATCCCATTTGGGTCAAGATAAAAGAGAAATATGAGGTACACTGTTGTCAGTGAATACTTCACCTTTTTCTTAATTTCTGCATGATTATTTTCTTCTTTCTTCTATAAAGATGGATAATATGGCGGCTGATATGTTGGTTATTTATATTGGGGCCTGTCTTCTAGATATGTGGATTTTCAAGACTTCTTAGGGACATATAAATTCCTTAAAATATATACCTCCCCATGAGCACATGTGCTTAACATGGAAGTCAAAAGTTTGGCAAAAAAATCCTGTTTATTGTAAACCCTGATGGATTTAATTGATATCATGATTCTGAAAGCTGTTTTTAAGATCCATTCTTAAGCCACACAAATTGCTTTAGTTCCTTCCTGCTTGTACTGAAGTTAAGACCGTCAGACTTTGCAAATCTGCATAAAAATGTTGCAGCTTTATGCTGTGCAAGTTTCTTTGTTTCAGCAAAATGCAAAGTTTCGTTGTTTCAGCAAAATTAGAAGGCTAGAGTAGAGGTTAAAAAAGTGACCCTGGCATTTCTTGTCTACAGTTCTAAACCCTTCCAACAAACCCCCTGGACACCAATCAAGAGGACTGTCATAATTAGGGATCATTGTAAATGGGATGTAATAGTATTTATGATACTCCTGGCTTGCCCAGCTGTAGATTACGCATCTGCATGAAATGGTTCATCTCAGCAGCGATCAAAACATAAAAAGCAATGACATTCAGGCATGTAGAACTTTGCGTTATAAAAGTTTATGAAGAAGCATCTATCTCACCTCCCACACATCAACAGTCACTGCAGATCACTTGGCAAAAGTTGAACAAAGGGAATGCTTCTCTGAATGCAGCGCCTATGCACCCAGCTTTGTATACACTTCACAAAGAAGCATCTTGATCGAAAGGATGATGACGACTAGTTCTACTGGTTGTGGCTGCTGTGCCAGGACAAATTTATAAAATCATTTATATGTCCCTAAGAAGTCTTGAAAAATCCACATATCAAGAGAACAGGCCCCATCATACTGACCAGGTGTCAGGGCTGGCTTGGCAGAAGGATAATCAAAGGCATCCCCCCCCCTCTCCCCCCACCCCCATAAGGCCATATTCACAAGGAGGCATCCTGACTAAAGGTAATGAGAACTTGTGTGACTGCACACAGGCAACCATCCTTGGACAACTCTGTTTAGACTAGATCAGTTTTTCTAAGACTTTAAGGATTTTTGTTTATCACTGGGATTAAATGATGATCGTTATGACCATTCTGGATGCTCACTGATTATAACTGATATGAGGCAATTGCCCTCCTAACATCATTGCATGTAGACTGATAGCATTGAATCATATTTATATTATGCATGCTCCTGTTTCTTTATTTTCATACAGCTTTACTAATGAAGGTATTATAAATGTCATATCTCATATTGAGCTGCTCAGTGACAGATTTAATCAGGCGATGTCTTTCTGTCTGAAATAGTCATAGAATATTTGTGATTTTCTCAGACAGTGAAGGAAATTATTAACTGACAATTAATGCATTATTTAATGTTCAGCTAGCACATTTCTGTGTTATAGATTTAGTGATGAATGTTATCATCTGTCGCTATATATCTAGTATGTGCACTTTGATGTCTCAGCCTTAGCTTTGTTTGGCAAATTTTTGTCCTGCTCTTGCAGAAATAAAATTTCTTATGTTAAATATATATTGGACATTGCCTTTTTCATTTCACTTTGCATGATGTTGGTGTTTTCAGATACAAAATACTGAACTAAGTTTTTTTTTTTTTGTGTCACTGTACAGTGCAAGGCTGTTGTGCTGTGTTCACACTGTAGGCATCCTTTGAAACTCAGCTTTGTAATATCTCCCAAAATGATAGCTTTTCCAAAGCCATTCAAAACTTTGGTCATGCAATTATCATTAGAAAAGGTAAATAGATTAAATACCTGACTCTTTTACTTCATTAACACCTTAAAGGAAGACTGCACCGTCCTACAGACCATATTAAATCGTACGATACCCTATAATTCCAATAAAACAGTCTTTCAAGTACTGTATCTGTCATAATGATATAATGCCTCTGCTGGCCCCAGACAACCCACAGGGTTACATTATCCAAAATCCGAATTGTTACAACCACTGCGCGCGTGGCAGCCATAAGCTTACGTTAAATACATTCTTGCCACATGGCCAAGCTGTCTAGCCAGTGCTCTGCGGACGGGTGATAGCAAGTTGGTATGAATGTTTTAATTCCTCTGTGAACAGTAGATATGCCAAATAAAATCATGCAGAATACTTTGTCAGGTAGAGGTGTCTGTAGCTGCTGGAACGTAAGTGAGAAATCAATCACCCATACAGTTCTGATTTTATCTATTTCATGTAATTTGCTGAACCCAGTTAAATTTTTTTTTCTACAATTGTCACTCATCATTTGAACATGTGGCCGGTCAGAGTAGTTTAGCGCCAGTGGTACATGCTTGCCTAAAAAATCAGCCGGGTAAAGATGGGTCATTGTGGAACTATGGAACAGGCTAGATAATATTGGCATCCGCAGCCATTGAGTAGAAAAGTGAGCCTGGATTCTCCAATAGCTTGTTGGGTGTATCGTATTCCTGGATTACTCCAGCGTCCAGCACCATCACTCTGGGAATGGAATGGTATGGTTGTGGACATGGTAGGGGAGGAAGAAGGAAAGACGTGAGAAAAGGAAGGATGCTGGAAGAAGGAAGGAAGGAGGAGGAAGAGGAGAAGAGGAGATGTTGGATAGATGGATGGTCAGAAAGTGGGTGGTGGATAACATGTGTAAGGATGGATGATGGATGGAACACAGAATAGATAGGTGTATGATACAGAATATGGATTAAATGATGGATAGATGAAGGGATAAGTGATGAAAGAGGAATGAACGGGTGCAGGATAAGATGAGGCATAAAAAGAAAGATGACAGATAGTAGATGGCACAATAAAACTGTAGTCATTTGATATGGTTGAAAGATGGATGGATGGATGGATGGAAGGAAGGAAGGAAGCAAGCAAGCAAGCAAGCAAGCAAGCAAGGAAAGAAGGAAGGAAGGAAGGGTGATTGGATGAGGATGGATGGACGGGTGGGTGGGTGGATGAGTGGATGTGTGGGTGGGTAGATGGATGGGTGGATGGATAAGTGGATGCTTGGATGGAAGGACGGACGGATGGACAGGCGGACGGACGGGCGGATGGATGGATGGATTGTTCAACAGATAAGCAGCGACATAAGAAAGTTAATGATGGCTTGCTGTTATAACTTCAAAAATTTTCAGCTTACTTATCATAATCCATAATCGTGTTGAGACGGTGAGCGATAGCAATGACTGTGCAATTCTGAAAGGCAAAGCGGATGGTGTTCTGTATGAGGGTGTCTGTCTGCATGTCAACCGCCGCAGTCGCTTCGTCCAGGATGAGAACCTTAGTCTTTCTCAACAATGTCCGGGCTAGACACACCAGTTGCCTCTGTCCAACACTAGGAGAAGAAGTACAACAGCCTTTACTTATAAATACCATAGGGGCCACTCGCTTGTCATAGAGGTAATGTCATTACAGAGGGGACAAAAATCCATTCTTGTTCAGCTCTCCTCGTCGATAGCTATCATTTAAAAGTCTGGCGGTAATTGAAGTAGAACAATTGTGTTCATCTTAGGGGACGTCTTCTTTCATTCTTTACGGCAATAATTTGTATTCACTCTACGCTTTTGCCTTCAGATGTACTAGTTGTTTTATAAGGTAAAACCTTGGCACTTAATCGCCTTCAGGTTCTTTGAAAGACAATGTGAAAAGTACAAAATTCTGTTTACTGAAGTTTAAACTTAAACAAAAGTGCCTCATGGGAATGATTCTTTATGTCCTGAAGCCATTTAGTAACATTTCACACAACTAATTCTTATTGCTTGTCCGTAAATATGCGCTTTGCTAATTTCTGTGTCCTCAGCCGCTGTCCATTTTTTTCAATCTTTGCTCTATTCATGAAATCTCTCTCAGGTTCTGCTTTTATCGACTAGGACACTATTAGTCATGAGCCACATTCGCCCATGGCACGTCTCTTGGAATATCTTTACATTTAATACAAGCCATACCTCAGGTTCTGCCCTTCCTCTCCACACTCGTACATGAGCCTATCAGGCAGGTGATTGACAAACTGTTTAAGGTGGGCTCTCTCCAAGGCTGTCCAGATGTCATCGTCTGTAAACTCATCAAAAGGGTCAAGATTCATGCGGAGAGTACCGGAAAACAGAACAGGATCCTGTGTTAGGAATGAAAAGCTCAGCTGAGTTCATATCATTATAAAGGTACATGTAAGCCAGCCTCCCTCAGTGATAAGTTCTACACATCTTCAAATTCTTAGCGACATCTTTTGAAACTTTAAATACACAGTATAATCCACAGTTTCTGCGTGAAATGATAATAATGTAAGATTTTCTCAGTAAGTGATGGATGTCAAGGATTATAGTTTAGCATTGTGTAAGTATGCATCAACTATTCACACGTCCGTTAACATCTCTCTCCATCTCCTCGATGGAGCATAATAACAGTATGGAAATGTACTGTTCTCAATTCAAACATTGATCACGCAATTCTCGTATTGTGACTGGTTCCTGAAGATTGTGTTCATGTTTATTCTGCTGAAGTTAACGGGACAAGTCCGCCTAGAGACTTCAGGAGCGGCACCCCGTGCATATTTCCAAGACGAATAGGTGACAATAAGAACATGTTGTCAAAGTGATGCCCTTTTACAGAAGACGTCAAATTATTTGTATGGTAATTTGTATCAGCTGGGTGAAGACGAACTATCGAGGTTCTGCTGAAAGTAATGTCAGGATTATGTTATGTAGTCCCCACTTGCCCCGTTTCTAGAGTTGTTTTGTTAGAAGCATTTGAAAATGTCTGAAATTCCATTCTGGATCTGATGTGCTTTGACCCACTTATCTATTTTTACCCTACATGATATCTTTACTGGGTTTCTGCTTGTTCCCCATCCATCCATCCATCCATCCATCCATCCATCCATCCATCCATCCATCCATCCATCCGCCCGCCCGCCCGTCCATTGGTCTTGCGCTTGCTGTCATGTCCTACCTGTGGCAGAATAGTGAGTCTAGATCTTAGGTCATGTAGACCAATGTCTGCAATGTTGACTCCATCCACTAAGATGCAGCCACCGGCAGCCTCCATCAGCCGAAACAGTGACAAGGAGAGAGATGACTTGCCAGCTCCAGTGCGACCCACTATACCTACCTGAAATGATACAAACAGATTGATGTTTGACTGAACTGATGATTAGTAGATAGAAAATGGTGGGATGGATGCTTTGATAGATGCATGAAATGGAATATAATGATGTACGGAGAATCACTCTGTTTATTTAAATAGAGGAAATGAAGAACGAATAACGGAAAATAGAGTGATTAGCAGAAATTGTGCTTTGGTGTTGGCATAAACCAACGCATGTAATATCATCACGAAGATTTTAATACTAACGTTTCAGCTTTAACTTGGTCTACATTCTTCTTCATTTCTTCTTCATTTTTTTATTTGTTCCTCATCCTTAGTATTAAGCATACTTGCCAATTTTCAACAGTGCATATGTCCATGATTAAAAGCTTCTTGATGACAACCAAAAGATGGTGAAATTCATGACGAGGGGATTTTCTTTTCTTTGCATATGACGACCCGTTTATGGAGTAAATAATATTTGAACAAATATAATTTACCACAATCAAGTGTATAAAGTATGTCCTAGAAACATTTTCCCTGTCTTCTATTTGCATTTTTGAACATTGTTGTGATAAATGACGATGACAATAGCCCCGATATGGTAATGGAAAAGAGGACAGTCCTCTCACCTTCTCACCACCTTCTATTCTGACTGTCATTCCCTTGATGACTAAATCCAAACCGTCCCTGTACCTCACACTGAAGTTGCTGAACTCCACAGTCCCATGGGAGGGCCAGTTGGGTAAGGGCCGTTTTGTGCTGACCAGCCAATCTGCCTGTGTAAATAAATTCCAGGAATCAAGTTGGATCGTGATCAACTCGTCAGAGCTGCCCCTCCTTCATTTGAGGAAGCCATAACCGATGTCACTTCGAATGGCCTATTTTTTATTTTTTCTGAAAAAGGCCTCAATGCACATAAGGATACAAACAGCTGCATTGATGAGCATCCGTTTAGTCCTAAGGTCAGAAAAAAGCCTTCATTCTCGCCCGCACCCTTTTTCTTCAGAAACTCTTCTTAAGGATAAAGCAACAAGAAAAACAGAGAGAGAGAGAAACAGAATTAACGGAAACATAAAGAAACAGCAAGCACAGAGGCATGTATGGGAAGCAGACAGACAGTCAAGTTGGTTAGACAGTCTTTAACTTGATCTACACTCTTCTTCATTTCTTCTTCATTTATTTGTTCCTCATACTTGGTATTAAGCATACACTACTTGATACAATAAAGATATGCATGTAGACAAACAAGTAGCGAGTCAGGCAAACAATGACTATGACAGAATCAAGCACAATCGCTGGATTCTTGACGACATGTGAACAGACTAGCACAGGCAGATCACCATTATGCGATCAGTAAGTTTGCTGGTGTGGACAGAACAAAATCATTTTGTGAACTGTAAATTGCGTACCTCTTGCTCAATCTCTGAATATTCCTTGATTCTTTCCACAGAAACGATATTTGTCTCAAAGTCAGCAAGTTGTCTAACCATCCAGGGTAGACTGCCTGAAATCTGGCCATAGAAAATATCATATCATCCTCGCCCTCATCATCATCACCATCATCATCATCATCGTCATCATCATCATTTGAAACACAGAAAAAAAAAGTTCATCGAAGAGTTAAGAAATATTGTCTACTTTAATATTTTAATATTTAAAATGCACTGATTATCTATATTAATAAAACGCTTCAGCCAAATTTGTGTCACAGATTTCTTGAGAACTACGTAACGTAAAAACATGTGGTTTTCACCTAAATTCGTAGGAAAATACACAAAAGGTAACTATACACATCAGTCCTCTTTATTTTTTTTACCCTTTAAAAAAAACAATGTGTATAACAACGAAATACAATCTCCGATAGATCTTTTCAATCTGCCCGATTCGCCAATCGTCCAACTTTTTCACGGAGTCTAATGCATTCATCTATGATGCCTTTCGGTGCGCTAGGTATTCATTCACCGCTGGTGCGTTGCCTGCCTGCCCATTTGTAAAATGGGGTGTTTGTCTTGTAATGATATAAAATAACTACCGGTTTTCGGATCTAAAAGTGATCCATCCTCAGGTGAAATACAAAATAAAATGAATATGTAAGGAGAGGGTAAAAGGATTTAAAAACGTTCACGAAGAAAGTGGAGAAAGAAAATGTGAGAAGGCTAAAAGTATATCTCGTACTACTATGAAAAGACCGGTACGGCAGGACTATGACTAGTTCAAACTTAAAAAAAAGCATGATGGACGGAACAGAGGGGGAGACGGGAGACATTCTAGATTTTATGTATAGAGGGACAAAACGAGTAAAACGTGAGCAGGCAATAAAATGTCATCAAGAAATTGGTTGTAAATGGCTGCTGTGGAATAAAAAGAGAGTAAAATAAAAGGCAAAAATGAAAAGTGCGCGCGCACACACACACACACACACACACACACACACACACACACACACACACACACACACACACACA
>JAWQUT010000103.1:477899-492820 GCA_033807755.1 Ellobium chinense | reverse complement strand
AAAAAAAAAAAAAAAACAACAACAAAAAAAACCAACAACAACAAAAACACCAAAACACAACAAAAAAACCCCCCACCAATATTAATTTAAAAGCACATCATAATGATTTCATCGCCATGGCAGCTATTAGTTATACCAGACATATACCAGCCATACTGCTGGTATCGGGACGAGGACAGCCATTAGACACAACTGGAAAGTAGTTAATAATGCTTCTGCACGTTTTCAAAGTATCTAGGGTTTACAACATCTTGCAAGGAAGTATACACATAACATCATGCAAGTAATTAGCATGATTCCATTTGTTAAACAAGTAGCCTGATAGGACTATCAAAAAGAAAAGAAAAGAAAAGATTAGAAAAGAAAAGGAAAGAAAAAAAAAAGAAAAGAAAAAAAAAGAAAAGAAAAGAAAAGAAAAGAAAAGAAAAGAAAAGAAAAGAAAAGAGAAGAAAAGAAAAGAAAAGAGAAGAGAAGAAAAGAAAAGAAACAGCGCTGAGTGACCACAGTGAACCTAATTTCACAGATCCATGATGAAATTGTTATCTGCCAATGAAGTCAATGTTCTTGAAATGGCTCTTGTTGATAGCTGGCAAGCCGTAGAATCAAACTACCTAAATGTTCTGACTTGTAAAGGAGAGCCTAACCCTTCTTGTGATTGTTCCTTTCCTCTTCTCCATATCCCCTAGGATGGATGAAATCAGCGATGATTTCCCAGCTCCTACTTGACCAACTACAGCAATCAGCTTGCCTTGAGGGATGTGTAGTGAGATACTAAGAGAATTTACAAAATAGCTGTTATCACAATACCACCACATACAATATAAAATTTCAGCAAGCACACAGAAATGAAGGCAAGCAATTTAACAATGGAAATAACACAAGACACTTGTCATTATTGTTCTCATCATTATCTCCGGCCATTTGAAAGGGGGTGGAGGAGAAGATAGAAACATGCTGCTGAAACCATTAATCCAAAAGGAAGAAATATAGAATTGGAATACTTTACACAAAATATCTTCATAAAGCATTTATCACCTGTAATGTCATCCATCAATATCAGTGTTATCTGAAAGTTGGAACAGAATACAAAGTCACTGCTAACTAACTGCCATTAATAGAAATGAAGGAATGGTGAATACGAAACTTACTTCTTGAGTGTGGGTGCTGCACTGCGGTCCCACGTCATCTCACAGCCTTCCATAGTCACCATGTGCTCTGTATGAAAATGAATTTTTCTCATTAATGAACTGCTCGTGATTTACCTGATCTTTATTTAGTCTTGTCAAAATAATGACCCTTTCAGTACTAAAGCCCCTCTTTTAATATAAATTCATGGTACATCTTGCAGCAGCGTGGCCGAATTGTTGCAATGTTGGACTCAAAATCCAACAGTCGTGAGTTCGATCTATGACAATGGTCGTGTTGTGATTACCTTGGAGTAGCTTTTCATTCACATTTTCCTTAGTCTATCAGTCTGCAAAATGGGTATCTGGTTATAGGCAATGAAAGATATTGTCAGACTGTTAGAGGTCAGCGCCTAAAATTGGCAGTGGCACTGTATGTTCCCCCAGGAAATTGAGAAAGTCCGAGGATGACTTGGCCTGTTTGGGTAATAATTAATATGTGAAGCCGCATAAGCGAGCATAAGTCTAGATACGAAACTTTTATAAATCGCATTATCATTAATTATTATTGTGACACTGTTACACTATGATAAAGCAGAAAAAAAAAATTGGATGAAATATTTCGCCAACCTGTTTTAAAGATATGATAATAAGCTATTTTGGCCAAATGAAGAGTTCTCAGAAAAGGTCATACTAAGGGCAAAAGTGACTGGAAAGACAGGCAAAGGATGACCAAGAGGTGGGAATAGGATATAATAATAATAATAATAATAATAATAATGCAGTTTTTAGTCTCATATCCTGGCTAATGCCCGCTCATGCGACTTCACACTATTATTACCTCAACAGGCTGATTACTCTAGGATTTTCTCAACTCCCTGGGGAGCATACAGTGCCGCTGCCATTTATAGGCGCTGATCACTAGCATTCTGACAATATCTTCCACTGCCTATAGCCAGGTACCCATTTTACAGACGGGTGGACTGAGGAAAATGTGAATGAAATGCTTTCCCAAGGCACTTACAACATGACTGTGGTTGGGAATCGAACTCAGGACCTTTAGATGCCACCTAGTTACTGCGGAGAGGATAGTAATCGACAGGGCAATGTATAATATCCTGAAAGAAGCCGGATACCAGTGTTTCGAAGATATAAAATAATGCAGACGTGACGACGACGACGAATAAGATGAAGAAAAAGGAGAAGAAGAAGAAAGATGAAGAAGAAGAAAAAGAAGAAAAGAGGAGAAGAAGAAGAAGAGCAAAAAAATATAAAAAAAAACAAGGAAAAGGAAGAAGAAAAAGAAGAAAAAGAAGAGAAAAAGAAGATCACGCAGTAAAAAGGAAGTGTTTAAAAACAATGGTGATGTTGCTGGTAAAGGTGACATAATCGATATAGATGAGAATGATGATAATTTACCGGAATCTGGCATGTTTATGACTGTGTCCTCACTCAGTTCTTCATAAAGGAGAAACTTATTGATTCTTTTGGCGGACACATAGGCCTGAGGATGTCATGATCAAATTCACCTTTAATTATGAAGGACAGAAATGTAACACTGTTCATGATCAGTAAGAGGAAAAAATTAACAATGAATGAATGAATGAATGAATGAATGAATGAATGAATGAATGAATGAATGAATGAATGAATGAATTGAAAGACTGAAGAAAAAATAGATGTCTGACAGAATGCAATGAATGGATAAATAAAATGAGTAAATCAAAGAAAAAAAATGACTCACTTGTGCCGCTAGAGATATGATAGATGACATGAAGTCCATAGGAGTCCTCAAAATGTTGAACAATGCCAAGGTCATGAAAGCCCGCCCAGGATCAAGGTAGTTATGAGGGTCACTCAAGGTGAAGGTTGCGAAGGTTGCTAGGGTAACCTAATCATGCATATAAGGAAAAACATGACTGTACATGTTTATGATTATTTCTTATTAACGGCTGAATGTTAATCGCCATAACAAACCATATTCTCCTCCTTCTCAACTTCTTTTCTGACTTGTTCATTATTTTTCTCGTCCATTTCTCACCCAATTCCTTCAGCTTCTGTGCTTTGTTTTTCTTCTAGTTAAATTCTTGTATTCTTCTTATCCCTTCTCACCTCCCCTTCTTTGTATGCACCCTCTGCCTTCCTCTTTTCCCTGTCTTTTCCTTTCCATTATTATTTTCTCTCTTTCTCCTCTTTGTTGTCTTCCTCATCTGCGTCCCACTTTCTCCTACTATTCCAGCTTCTGTCTTATACCCCTATTGAACATTTTAATGTAATAATGAGCATCCTACCAGGAATCCAGCAAGACTCCAGCACACTCCAGTGACTACATACAGTATAGCTATCTTCAGTAACGTCGCAATCTCATCCGCCCTCACTCCTTGTACACGATCATGAAACGACTGTTCCCATGCATACAGTTTCAATGCCTGCAAAGAGGATATTTTAAATATAGGCCTTTATTAACTGAAGATTCGCCAAAGATTATAGAAAATTGAATTCCTTTCAGAACTGTTATCTGAGAAAAGGGATGAAGTCCAAATCGGTGCCGAGATCAGAGGAATGTCAGAACAATAAAATCTGTCATCAGTCATCAAATGGAGAAGATGAACGACATGGCCCCATCTTTCGGAGATCAGGCCGGAAACCTACTGTCAATGCAGATCCCTAGGTGGAGAATGTAGAGAAAAAGAGACCGCCCAAAAGACACTCTTAGAAATCAGAGAAGCCTGCTAACAGAGGCCGGAGAGAAAGGGCTGAACAGCTTCGGGTCCAGAGGTTTGCACAGGACAGAGGTGGATAGCGTTATACAGTGCATGCCTTATGTGCCGACTGACATTGCGGGAAGGATCTCAGATGTAACATTTTATAGAGGGATGAGATCTGTTGTTGAGAATGACACATATCTACCCTCTATGAGGGAATCATGATGCTGTTACCTTGAAACTTGAGCCCCAGAAGGGGACGGGTAAAGTTCGACTCTGATATGACATGCACTTGAGGAATTAAAAAATAGGCATTCATATTCTTGGTCTTTTCAACAGTTCTGATGATACAGGTTTATTCTTGTAATCATGCTTTTTCTCTCAAGATCTCTCTCTCTCCAAAACAAACAAACAAACAAACAAACAAACAAACACATACACACACACACACACACACACACACACACACACGCACGCACGCACGCACGCACGCACGCACGCACGCACGCACGCAAATGCATGCATGCATGCAAGCATACAAATATAGGCATTCGCAACGAGAGAAAAAGAGAGAGAGGGAGGAGACAGAGTGACAGAGGTACCTTAATGCCATTAAGAATTTCATTGACCATCCGAATTCTGACATCCTTGAAGCTGAGATTTATCCTGAGAAGATTTCTTTGTTTGGAAGCAATCCACACATTGAGGGGTATTAATAGTACAAGCACCAACAGGCCTGAAAATCATCATGAATACGATATATTATTACAGTATTCATGTGTCAGAAACTCAGATTATGCCCTAGCTCTGAAACCGCCTCCCTCTTTTTTGTCCTTATTGCCAAAATACCAAGTGCCCAGCACTCATCCTTCATGGTAGCTTCCCATTTTGTACAAAGAAGGGCTCTGGTAGCAGTTTCCTTTAACTATAATGACTAGATCAGGCTAGAACATGCCCATCGCAAATATCATGCAATTTGCCACAGCTAACCAGTCATCAGTGAAGTTCTATTCTGTTAATAAATAAATAAAGGTTATGGATCAGCTATCTCTATAGTACTCCGGAGTACCGTCTCATTCCTCCGATAGAGCAATTTATCATAATTCCTCCTCCCTTTGATAAAACAATGTCTCACCAACCAACACTGAAGGCCCTATCTGTAAATAAATAAGCGCTATGGAAACAGCTATCTGAATGGGCGTGGTGTGGCTAAAAGACACTTTGATCATGAACTCCATCACGCGTTGGGCGTCCACGGACATGAGATTCACAATATCTCCGGTGGTTGACCTTTTCTTGGCCTCGGTGTTGATTCTCATTGCCTGAAATACACAACCAAAAACCAAATTCATCAAAACTTACAAACGTACAGTTATCAAAATGCCAACGAGAACGACAAGGACAATATCGAGTTTTACTTTTGTTTTATTAATTAAGTGGTCTTTGGGCTTTTGATATCCAACATCACAAATATCGTATCCAGCAGCAGCAGCAGCGGCGGCGGCAGCAGCAGCAGCAGCAGTTGGTCACATCTTCCTAACCTTTTTATATATCGCCGTGATGAGGACAGATTTGATGATCATCCCGAGACTAAAACTCTCCAGCATGGCATAGTTGAAGATGGCAATTCTGAACTCGCCGACCATCAGCATGAGAACACACACACAATAACCTTGCCATTCATTTCCGGGTCTGCGGTTGTCCATGTATGCCAACAGAACACTGCCAGCGATGAGAAGAACAGAAACGGAATTGTTTACACTTTGAAGTTTAATAAACCTCATTCAACAAAATGACGTGTCTATCGAGGCGATGTATATGTGTGTAAGAGACCANAAAAAAAAAAAAAAAAAGGTCAGAGTGTTTTATATATTATATTCGACGCAATCAAATCATTTTCAAAAATTTCGGAGTCTATTTTCTTTCTATGATTTACCCTGCTAAGGGTCTTCTGATGAAATATAGTTTTAAAGATTCCAGCGGACCATGACCATGAAGCAGTCCACTAACTCAGATAATCAGAAAGTTGATAAATAAATCATAATTCACTGCGGCTTATCACCCGGACAGCAAGTTCCAAAGGCTACATTTGCAATGTGTTCTGAACCGACTGGATGATACTGCATGATGCTGGCTCATTCTATATCTACTGAATCACGCTCTACTGGTTCATCATAGATAACATCTGACTCCAGTGGTCGTCTTACACGAAGTAATTGACAGCGGTGCTTCACAATATCAATTTCTGAATACCTGGAGCACCATACACTAAGATATCAGATTATGATATAAGTATGACAACCATTGCAAAGTTTGACACACATGAATAAACTTGCATCATATCCCACCGCTGACCTATTACTGCATTTATACCATGTGAATGATCCCAGATCATCAGTTATAACTCACTTGAGCAGCATGGGTCCACATATGACAGCCATGTCTGCGACGAGTTTGGGCCAGGTGAAATTCAACACTCTAGGCCAGAACTGTCTCCACAGCACTCGAATCAGAGACGGTTCTGGCAAGTTTTCATTTTCCTCCTGGTCAACAGTGCGGTCTAGAAAATGTGTGTAGACAGACCTGGGACCCTGGAACATAATACGAATAAGATACTGTGATGATAAGAGAAATAGGAGTGATGCTGAGGGAATGACAACATGGCAATAATGATGATGGTGATATGTCTATGAAACGATCCTACAACAATGTGGGCTACCACCAAGATTGAATGTGAATGTAGTACAAACCAAAGAATGAATGTGATTGTAATTTGTTGCTTTTCTTTCATGGTCATCAAAAGTGAGCAGGTAACAAAATCATAACCATCGTAGCCCCATTTCCCCCCACCTCCACATGCTTACGAGTGTCAGATAAAGCCTTATTTTCGGCATCGTGATGACAACTTTTTCACTTCCTCCAAACCAGTACCGCCAGTCATATGCCTGATGATCAGCTTAATTTGATCCTCCTATTGCAGGGCTGAAGATGAATATGAAAATAATATATGTTGATGATGCCTGCTGTGAGGATGATGACGCCAGCGACTATGATGGCGCATTGATATCATACAAGCACTCACCTCTGAGAAATCTGAAAGTCTTGTCCTTTCCGTAAGATCAGAGAGTGGGTTTCCTCCCCTAGGAACTGCTTTCACCCTGCTGGAATATCTGCTGTATGTCATTCCATATTCGGTGGGCCCGTGTTTTCTGTGAGGAATTCTGATTTTAAAGGAATGTCACTATTTAGCTTACTGTGCAAGAAAATGTAATGTGGCAGAAAAGTCACTTGTGAGAAAAGATTTCAGTGGTTAGAACGGTTACTGATTTCCGTAACTAGGCGTTTGTATGTCTTTAAAATCCATTGTGACACATATATATGAGTTTTTTTTTTATTTTGTGGGGTTTTTTTGGGGGGAGGGGGGGAGAACTCAGATTGGTATGCTGCCTTTATGTGTCCAGTAATTGTGCTGAGGAATATTTAACATGAGCTGTACAGTTTTACGGATGTGTTTAAATAAATAAATAAAGTATGTATATAATAATGTGCCATCATTCGGTGGATTTGTTGGGCTATCTTTTGTGTTTACCTTGGACGGACCTCTGGGAGGTCATTACTACCAGCAACACTTTATCTGATCTTTACTTTGTCAGTTGCCAGCGGACCTTTGGTGCCAGGTCTTTGTAATTTATGCACTGAGCAGCGGACTGTACTTGCGATATAAGATGATTTCTGGGGCTTTGTAAAATTCACATGGCTGCCCCACCATTGCTGCTGACTCGTTTTTCACCATATGACTAAATAAGAGTTACACTGGCGCTTCATCAAGAGTCAAACTACACGTTTATCAGTTCCAGCCATCACTGTCCTGTAGGCTTAGCATGTCGTCGATGTTTGAAATTTAGTGCGTTGTCTGAAAGTCAGTGACTCATATGATTCAACGAAGAATCCTTTCTAAGATTCAGATCACTAATCAGACCACTCAGACCACTGGTTCTTCCATTCCCCATCTTTCCACATGTGCATGCGAGAATGGCCGTGTGTAATTGAGTGTGTCCATTATTTCATCACATCTCACTTCACAACGCTTGCATTGTATACTCATGGAGATGCCCCAAGGTGTGCTTGGGATAGGAATAAGATCAGAGTTAGGGTAAGGAATAAGTTAAGGACCGAGAAAAGGTCCGTAGATTCTATTCAAGGTCACTCCCGAAGATACTTTCTTTTCCCTTATCCTTACCCTAGCATTAACCAAGTACGCTCTGGAACAGCTCTACGGTTATACCAAACGGACGTACGGCAATTTTGTAAATTGAGGTGAAAGTTACCGTACCTGTATTGCAAACATTTCTGTTCCTCTTCTTTCCACAGTTTTTCGAACGTGGGCATATGGTAGTCACACACCATGTAATGAGGCAAAGACCACAGGTCTGACTCCTCAATGTCTCGTTGGAAACCAGTACGAATCAGTCTGGGAGAATAAAGAAGGCAGAGAGTACATTAGATATGTGAGTAAGTATTGTCTCTATGAAATAAGATTATGTTCATACTCTTTTGGCCCCTGACTGTCAAGGGAACCGTGGGAGAGGGTGATTTAAATGTGCAACCATTACACCACCAAGCGAGGCACTGAGTTTGAATTTTCACCACTACTTCTACCACCACCGTCACCATTACCACTACTTCTACTTCTACTTCTACTTCTACTTCTACTGATGGATTTATTGCCACTATCATCAATTTCAGCTCAGCCACTCATACAGCTTCCACCACCATCACCATTATCACTGATACCACTATCACACTATTCCTATTGCCACAGCCATTCTGCTATAATACTGTAGTTGCAACTACCGCTGCACAGCTTCTCATGCTAAATGGCAGCAGTAGCAACACAAACAACATCATCACCACTACCATTACCATCGGAAACCTCAACTTGACCTAACCGGTGAAGATACTAAAACTCACTTAAACATCCAGCAAAAGAAGATTTTAGACAACGCAGACACCTCGACGACGGGACATTCCTCCTGCACAGAGAAGGTAGAGACAAAAAGGCGTTAGACAACACCACAAGTTTATGGCATGATATAGATCAAGATTGAACTTCAGTGATGCTATCTCGTGTCCAAGAAAATCATAACATCTGCAACATGGAATGAATTCAAAACTACGCCAAGATGATGAAAATTTCAATGTATCCATCACGCTGGGCAGAGCCTCCGAAGACATGACGCCAAACTTACAAACTATGCCGTTAACTGGAAACTGTTGGAGAAAAGCAAATAAGGCCAGTTAAGAGATGTCCTGAGAGAAAACGTGCAGAGGGAGGCTGGAGAGACTAGGCTGGACAGTTTCTATTCGGACAAATTCCGAGAATTGCATAGGACGGAGGTGGCTGGTATTACACAGTACGGGCCCTAAATGACCAACAGAACGGGATGGGTGTAAGATGTAAGGGACATTATCTTGGGTCCTCCTACAAATCTCCTATTCACTTATAGAATGATGAGAAAATGGCAGCCAGACGGACGCTGTTTCCAGCTTGGTTTCTTCCAACACACTCCTATTAACAAAATGGCGGATTCCGTCTTCAGTCTTCCTCTGGCACAATACGGTAAAAGAGAGATAAAAAAATGGCTTATTACTTAACAAAGTTTAAAAAAACCAAAAGCTTACCCTTTCTATGGACTGATACCCACGCTTGCTAGGACCAGATCCTGGATGCTCAGACCAGCAGTTGAGAAAGAAAGACATCACGGACAGGGCAAGGATGATATAGGAGATGACGAAACCGACAAAATCTTCTTTGTATACCTGAATGTAATATTAACATTGTTATAGTCCATACGCTGTTGTGATATACAGTATGCAATAAAATCAATATTGTGTGTATATTAGATGCACAAGAAATTTTCTCTTCAACTAAGCTTGAATACACGCAAGTAATTTATGTTCAGACTCATTCTAGTGACTCTTGGATCATATTAATTGCAGAAAAACAAAGAAGTCTCGAGATGTAACAAACATCTCTTTCTAGGCTCCAGCTACAATGAGTTCAGAGATTCAAATGACCAAATTCCATTACATTTTTTCCTCGAAGATCGAGCATTGCAGTGACAAATATATCGATGGACTGCCTACCAAGAAAGGAAACGCATTCCTGAATGGCGTTGATAATAACTTCCTCGTGGCATAGACTGCCCGGTATCGTATCCGGTAACTGAGAAATCCAACAGCTGTGTAACACTTGCCTGAAGTATTGTTAGAGTATATGCCTTTATAATCAGACCAACCGACATGAAGAACCAGAAGGCAAATTGTAGTCTGGACGCAACCACTCCACTCCGTCTCTCATACTGACCTAGGAATGCTATACCAGCCTGAAAATGAATGATTAAATGAAATCACTGACGGACTGACACTGACGGATTGGTGGACACGGACTCAAAAGCTTACTCGAAATGTTTATTTAGACTCATAATGCTACAATAAACCCCAACTGTCGATAACGCATAAACATACTATTAAAAATTTAACTCTAAGCAGCTGTGTTTGAGTATATCATGGCACGAAGAATGGCATTATACAGGTCATTGTCATGGGCTACATCAGAATACAAAATATATCATGCATTCAGTGAAATATACCCAAATAATCAATAATGCACGAGAGAGTTTATACATGATTCTCCTCCAATTCTATCAAATATGCTACGAAGTGAGGTTACACCGGCATGACTTAAGAACAGGCACCATAGCTCCCGAGAATTCCAATAGGTGCTCATTCCTTCTATGTAGCACCTAGCGATACCAGTCACTCAAGAGTGCTTCACCGTTTTCTCTGTCGGCACTGATGTGAAGTATGCACCTACAGGCAGGGCAAGGATTAATTGTCACTAATTATTAATAGTAATGAAACTAAACAAGGAAAGCTGCTACATAGGGCCTAAATACACAACGGGCTTTACAAATACCGCAGGAAATATAGACACGTACATAGCCGCATCATCATCATCATCATCATCATCATCATCATCAGCAGCAGCAGCAGCAGCAGCAGCAGCAGCAGCAGCAGCAGCAGCAGCAGCAGCAACAGCAACAACAACAATAATAATAAAACGAATCATAATGACATAACTTCACTTTCTTCGTCTTTTCTATTACAGTCAGGTCTCTCACTTTTCTGTTTTCTCATACTCACGAAAGTGATCAGTTTGATTAGGTCTGCCAGATAAGAGACAGCCGGAGTATCTGTGCCTTCACTGTCAAGACTTGCTTTCTGCAGCAGTGCCACCAGAGACAGAATTGCCATTGTGGTCTGACAGAACTAGGAACAGGAAAATGGTAAAAATCTGATTACATATTATCAGATTTAACGTCCTCCTCCTCCTCTGTTGTATTTGTGCATATATCAGAAGTGCCAATATAAAACCAGACAGGGCCTGGGTGTTAAGTTTTTTAAAACATGTTACGAAATGAGTATACAAAATATGTAAGCAACACATAGATATGCAAACATATCAGTTTATTCTAATTATCGATTTTGGGTCTCACGGCTATCCAGGTTGGCAAACTTTTCATTATTTTGTTTAGAGCATATTGCAGGTTCAGCTGATTACAGAACAGGTTAAAGAAATTGAAATACATGTTCTTGGAGAACATCACCATTAGCTGTTAGGTTTTTAGCTCTTTGTCATATTTTATCAAATGCAGTGACAACATTTTATCAGCAGCAAAACGTTCAAGCAGAAACAGTGATTTGATTCAACAAGCAATAAAACTTACTCTTTAGCTTTCCTGACCAGCTTCTTTCCCTACAGGTCTGCTAACTCCAAGCCACATTTATGACATCGCACAGAGTATGGCCTTCTACACGTACAGTCTGACCGGACAGTTCTGCCCGAACAGGCAAGCTCTCAAGCAAAAACTGAATAAATAACTTAAGGTATAAGGTAGTCTGAACTAAACTGACGTCGTCTTGGCGCGCTCTATCCTCCGAACGTCTTCTCTCTGAGAACATTGGAGAATGTTCTTTCTATTAATTATCGGAGACAGCGTGGCCGTGTGGCTTGTGAGCTGTTCTCATAATCTTAAGACTGGAAAGTCTAAAGTTTGGGGGCTCAGTTCCCCACTCGGGCAGTTGGGCTCTAGTGGGACGAACTCGATTTCGCCGTAATTGAGTGAACGTTTGTCAATGTTTTAGCACAGAAAAGGGGCAGATAAAAGTTTAAAATGCGGCGAAATCAAGCGTTCCACTCTAGTGTCCTTGAGAAGACACTTCGCCCTCTTTCCCCACTCCACTCAGGTGTAAATGAATACCTGGCTTCAGAACTGGGGAAGGGGGGATACCAAGACACTGCACTAGCAAACGACCTTTAATTGACAATTTGTGATTTTGTGCATTCAAACGTATAATGCATATAGTGAGAAAAGTGAGATTTTAAAAATTACATAGCATTGTAAAACAATTTCCCTATTGGGTAAATATATATTTTGATTTTTTTTCCCTCGATAAATTGGCGGAGATTTCGTGGACAGCCTACAGCCTCACCAATTTGGCGGCGTTGAGAGGTGTGATGGGCAAAGGGAGTCGTCGTCTCTCAAGGCGGAGGCTGGCGACGTAGCAGGAAGCAGCTACAGCCAGGACCCCGCAGGGAATCCACACAATGATAGTATCTTGGAAACATGGCGTAAACCTGGGCCAAGTTGATGTCATAAACTCCGTGTTGTTCTGACGAAAATGATAATAAACATGGAGAATGTGTTATGACAGATAGCCATGTGTTGCCATCGTTGTATCTGTCTTGTGTGTTGAAAACAGCGGCAGAAAAACCATGCAACTCAAACCCGCGATAAGTAAAACATTCCAACAGAATGCCACTCTGTTTCGCTAAATTAAAAAAAGAAAGTTCACTACCAGTTTCGCTTAATATTAATTTATACAATAATTAAACTCTTGTTACAAACAACCAAACCTAATTACTTTAAACTCAAAGCTGATCATTAAAGTAACCGGCGTGGCATTCTGTTGGAATTGCCGTCTAGAGACATTTTAAAAAAAGTGATAGGAAAGGAAATCAAATCAGCGACATAGAAGATAAGACTGTAGCTAGGAGCTGAAGGAAAGATTTACGGGGTATATTTGTATGCATGTAGAAGATCTGATCATCACTGACTTGTAATTTTCTCACAAAGCAAACCAGTATTTGATTTAGCAACGATTTTGATGTTTACCCTGTATGAAGGATCATCTGAGCTCAACAGAACGTAAATGAGAAGCATAGAGATAGTCTATGCAAAATATTTGTTTCTGACAATGAAATAGACTCTGTTAAGATTTGTTTGTTCGAGTTTGATTGAGTTAGGTTTAAACGTTTTTTTTCAGCGTAGTTACATTACATTAGAGACGAGGCATGAATCCTATATGGAGTGCTGACAGAAGGGTGCCTTTATTGACTGTGAAAAATTTCCAGACAGAAACTCGCCGCTAACGGGATTCGAACCCGATTCGCACCAAAAGACAAACGCTGTACTGGCTGGCTACGGCCTTTATCCCGTCAGTCCATATTTCAGTGAACGGGGGNGGGGGGGGGGGGGAGGGGGGAGAAATGGGGACTCACTTATGTGCGTGATACTACGTGTGTTACTGTCCTTCCTGAATTAAACGATGTATGATTTTGCGATTTACTCAAAAAAAAAACAACAACAAAAAACACAACAAACCGCCGCAATAGAATGTAGATCTGTGCAACCGTCGATGAAGACTTTTCCCGATATTAAAACATACTTTCATGTTAGAATTGGTTTACAAAAATAAAATTTGCTTCTTTACGCCATATACAACATTTGTATGTAACCACTTTGCGCAACAATGACAGTATTTACAGTTGAGATCATTGCCGGTTCTAATTAGGAGAAAACCATTGTATTTATTCATTTTGCAAAATTTACATTCATTTTGTGTTGGCATTATCTGAAAGTTCGCTTGCAGGTTGTCTAATTTATTTCTGAAAAGTTTTTTTTCTTTCTTTCTTTCTTTTAAAAGAAATATTTTTGGTTTATTGATTCTTTCTCTTGCTTTCCACCTCCGTTGTCATCATGAGACATGATACTGGCCAAAACAAAAATTACAGTGACAACAACACCCTCTCCCAAGAATAATAACAGAACTAAGATGAGAAAATGAGAAATAAGATGAGAAACTCAGTACAAGGAGGTGCAAATCGCCACACAAAAACTCTTACCCAGAATGGTCCTCCGCAGAACTCTTGAAAGGTGGCCATCTTGAAAGCTCCCTTCTCATTCCTGTGTTGATAGAACAAATTGTTCTCATGGACTTCACAAAAGAATAAGGAATGTCAATAAGACGTAGTTTTGTGACCTCGTTGCATCAGAAAGGGTTTCATGTTAGGTCGGAGTAGGACAGATTTGGAATGACCATTTGATATGCAGGGGCGTAGCTTCAATCCATGCGTCTGAAAAATGAACAAATTGTCGCGCCTTCTCACTTCGGTAGTTCGACTTCACATGTCCGTGGCGCCAGTTACGGTCAGTCAGAATGTGACATTGTTGAGACCGGCGATTCTCGGCGACTGTAGGTGTTAATCGAAAGAGGCGACTCTCGGCGACTGTAAAAAGTAAATGCTTGATATAGAGGTCTAAAGACTCTCTGGGCACAGTGGCATAAAAGATTAAAAGATTTTTATTTTCAATGCTGTGAGATTTTATACATCGCGAATAGACATAATCATAATAGGGTAATCGGAAAGGGTGCACGGATGAGTAGAAAAGCACATATAGATAAGTGTAAGTAAAATGATAAACAAAAAAGAAAGGATGTCTGACACTTCGAGACTAAGTGACTGGTGTACATGCGTTGTGTATCAGTATAAGATGTGTTGACAGCGAAAGACTGGGAATAAGAAACGGAAAAAAAAAAGAAAGAGAGCGAGAGAGNGAGAGAGAGAGAGAGAGAGAGAGAGAGAGAGAGAGAGAGGGAAAGGGGAGAGAGTAAGAGAAAAAGGAGTGAGAGTGTGAGAGTGAGAGAGAGAAAGAGGAAGAAAAAAGGAGAGAGAGAGAGAGAGAGA
>JAWQUT010000103.1:467207-477889 GCA_033807755.1 Ellobium chinense | reverse complement strand
GGGGGGGTACAGCTGGACATGACTTTGCTCATCACAGTGACCCATCTTATAACGATTGTGAAAAGCGCCCCTGGTTGTATACCATGTGTCCTATGTCTCATTCTCATGCGTGTATGTACATGAAAGCCAAAAATTTTCTTGGATACGGTCCCTAATTACAGGTCGCTACGCACGTAATAGTATATTCCGCACACTATCCTTTTTAGCCTTCAGCTGATAGCCTTGCAGGTAAATATGACACCAGATGGCAAGACCAAGGTGATCCAGTAACGGCGCTGTAATCCAGACACACGCTGCTGTAATGTTCAAAATAAGGATTACTGACAGTATGGTTCCTAAATTTGAACAACAAAAAATGCCCTGGACCACTTGGAAGGAATTGAAATATTCTGATCCTGTCTTTGACCAGAACACATTCACTCTGCATAGTATAATCCTGCAAAATAATGGTGACACGGCACTAAAGACTAAAGTACGTAGCTTACAGTACATCACGTCTACACTTGATTAATTCTGATATAAAAAACATTCATGTAATGTCATAACCCTGAATGTATCATCCTCTTCTTAGCAACATTTTCCACACTTTTTCACACTTACTGTAAAGTTGTTAGCCGAGCCCAGTAAAAAAAAACAAACATTAAATTTTCATGTTCCACGGTGTTTTTAAAAATCATTTTTTTTCTCAGGTTAAGTTTTAGACATTGCACAGCGACTGTAGGTGTTAATATGATTTATTTCTGAAAAGTTGTTTTGTTTTTTTGTTATTATATAGTGGTTGCGACAACTTATGAATAACTCTGTGATATTATTAAAGTGAAATAAAAAAGAAAATGATACTGAAACTGAACCATTTGGTGTTCTAGAAGAGAGGAACTATCAAAATAACAATAATAAAGACTAATATGTTGTATGCCAGAGAAAGGGATTGTTTTGGAGCTAGAAAACCAGTGTCCAAAGTTAATGAATAAGCCTTGCAAAGGTAACAGGACAAGAAAGACACAGAGAGAGAGAGAGAGAGAGAGAGAGAGAGAGAGAGAGAGAGAGAGAGAGAGAGGGGAAGGAGGAAGGGAAGGGGGGAAGAGGGGAAGGAGGAAGGGAGAGAGAGAGTATGTGTGTTTTGCAACCAAAAAGACCAGATAGATATACAATACAGAAAGGCAGACGAAAGGAATGAAAGTACAGTTAAAGAAAGAGAGCAACGGATAGACAATTTCATTGCTAAGCGCAGTAAAAATAATGGCCTACACGACAAAATTTCCATATCTTCTAGAACCGTGTCACATCCTTCCTTGCATTCTCACTTTCTTGTCTTTCCTTCATTCTCTCCAAGCTACATCTCTGCCAAAATAAATATGGAGTCTTCATGTTTTTCAGTCTTTTAATTGTTTATGGGTATACTCAGTTAAAAGTAATAGAGAGTTAAATAAGTCTATATGTTTGGTCCTCCATGTTTCGTTTCTCCAAATCACAATGACCCTATGATTTGTCTCTTAGTTTATAGTCTAGAGGTGCACAGCTACAGTAGTAGATTCGCAATGCATGCTCCTTACTGAAAAATAGAATAGAGCTCTTTGAGTGCCGCATGGGTATAGCATCTTTGCAGGTGCAAATGAAGACCCTCATCTAGATATTCATACCTGTCATGTTGGAGCTGCAGACTACGAAAGAGCGGATAGGCTTGCTGGAAAATGCTGAAATATGAGCAGCATTGCGAATGGGAGAAACAATCCTTAGGGACTCACCACTGAACAGACCCTTGAAGTCAAGCGAGAAGCTGCAGCAAAGGAGGAGATTGCTGGGAGGAACAGGTTCCATTGTAATCACATGATGATATGCACCATACTGTAAGCAGGAGAACCCCATATATTGATGTGGATGATGGAGCGACAACTGACTGTAATGACGTCAACTCAACAATTAAGTTTAGTCCATTGACAAGGGCGAAAGAACCCGACATTTTCAAAGGAACAGCGCTGATTTCGTGTGCAAAATAGGAAAAAAAATCTCTCATCTTTCATCGTTCTGCTAATGGGGTGGATAACATTCTTTAATGAGGATTAATACATTTTAATATATTCATTGCGCTGGGAGGGGGAGAGGGAGGGTGAAGGATACGGAGGTTGAGGAGGAGAGCTTCAAACAATCATTTGATTAGAATGTACATGGCTATTTATATAGCTGTTTACAAACTGGTGACAGGCAACACATTTTTTAGATGGACTTCATGCAGTGACAAACTGTCTGATGCCGACCTCCCACTGTTTAAAATGATCTCACACATTGTGCCTTACTTGAGTGCAAATGGCGACAAAGTCACTCATTAGATCATCAAAGCTGAAGGTTGTTTTGGGACATTAAGCTTAGCCAGTATCATTAGTCACATTCACTCTTTTTGCTACCTCATGTGTTGCCCTGCAGTTGCGTCCTTATCTCCATCCTAGTGGAGTGCACAGTAGTCGACTCATTATGATGGACATAACCAGCGTAGGAAATTTGCTCCTCTCGATGGGTCCTCTGGCAACTGAGTGAACTTCGACACTATCCACAGTTTGATCCTTATACGTTCTACCTGCAACGGGAAAGGCACATTCGTCACGGTAGTCTTTGTATTTCATATATATGATTTCCCCACCTCCTTCTTCTGCTTAAATTCAGACACTATGAACTGATTGTACAATAAATGAGTGCCCTGTGATCTATAATAATAACAATAAAATAACAACATCAACAATAATAAAAATTTTAATAATAATAATAATAGCAACAAGTAGTGCAGCAATAGAAGTAGTAATAAAGACAGCAGCAGTAAAGGTAGCAAACATAATAGCAACAGCAGCATCAGTAGTACTAGTGGCAGCTCTTTGCATTATTATTATTATTACAGTTGTTATTGCTATTGCAACTGCTGTAGCAGAAATAGGCTAGTAAAGTAGAAGAAGTAGTGAAAAGTCAGTCTCGATCCTAGGCATTGCTAGTGCACGGGATTCCCCGTTATTAAACTTTATCTGTTTCCGCTTAATACGGCAACAGATCCTCCAGACGTCCTTCACGGCATGTTAGGGTGACTGGCTGGAAGTAATCTTTTGATTAAGTCTGGAATTCAGTCATCAAATGGCGACAAATCTAGCTATTCTTCACTTGCTGCAAGGGTGCCGCTAAAATACTAGAGCATGTATGATATTGCAGTACAAACATCTCTGAATAAACAGTGCGTGTCCAAATTTGATATCACTGGACTAGAATTGTTGTTCATGGGTCACCGGCCTGAGCACCACCTTAACACAGCTATGACGAAGAAAGAAAATTAAACTATACGTCTCCACTTCATCGCTGCCCCGCCGGAGCATGGAAGATGGTGATTGCCTAACTAACCGAATGACGGTTGAATAGCTGGGGACAGTTGGGGTACAAAGTCCAGTTAATTAGGGATTTTAAAGCTATGTAACGTTTATAGAAAATTTAAAAAAAACAACCTGTTGCAGGTCTGTAACCGATAATGGAATATCAGCACTTGTATTGGCTTAGCCGGAAATGAAGACAGAGAGATGGCAGCATGCTCAGTGTCCTGAATGATAAGCAAGTCGAAGACATTTACTTTTGGTTGGACCCCTTTTCCAAAATTGTTTCATATGGGCACGCTTTTTTTTGTATCAGTTTCATTAATGCTTACTGTTTCAGGGCTAGGGGGTCTCCAAGACGTTGGACCTTAGTCTTGCATTGTAATGCCTAGTGTTCGTAGTTACGGCTTGAGAGAGAGGGCCTTCCCCTCCTCCCCCTTCTCTCTCTCCTTCCCTCATTTCTCTCCTCCCTCCTCTCCCTCCTTCTCGTCCCAACCGCCCATGTTTCACTTTAAGTTTGCGATGCACAAAAATTACTTACTGCAAAGGCCTTCTATACAGTCAGTGCTGAACAGTTCATCGCAAGGGAAACAGACGGCCAACCCCCTCATGAAGGGAGGTTCATATTTCGGTATACTAGAGGAAGTAAGAAACATACCATATCGGTTTGAACACCGTGCAGTGGATACAAATGAGAATTTCTAATTTTCAAGATTCTGAGCGTGATGTTTGACATTTCCTTGCATTAATTCTGACGATTGCATGCAAAGTATCCAAGGATTAGAGAGAGCCCCCCAAATAATACAACAAGCGCCAGTGTACTACTGTACCTCAAACGTTATCCTCTGAGTTTCTACGGGCATGAGACACTAACATATTACATTAGCTTGCACTGGGGTATAGAATCTCTCAGGTATAATGAAATTATATTGTTGCACATTAATATAGTTTTAATTTCAGAGATTAACGCGCTTTGCTTATCATCAAAATATCAGCGGCAGCACTGCGTGAGAGCGCAACGCAAATTTCTGTTGTTCGAATCGTCAAAAAAATACTTGTAGACAAGTATTGGGAAATTTCCATATTTAATAATTTTCTGACGTTGTGTGATTTATCCCTGCGGGAAAATTCTGACTAGGTGCATATTCTTCAGCAAGCTATAAAACTGTCGTTATCAAATACAGTCAGGCCTAAATGTGAATCGAGCTCGAGCGGCAAGAAAACTAGTGCACATAAGCCAAAGTGCTGTAAAATAATTATATTAGGCTACAGCATCGATTTTCATGTGAGCAGCTATGAAGCGCTATGAACTGACGCACTGAAGTGAAACTGGTGCTATATCGCGGCTCTACAACAACAGCTCTGTGTAATCCTGGCTTGGCTAATTTATGTTTTTTAATGGAAGGCTGAAGTTTCACTGTGTAGTGATGGCGTTCTCTCAAGATTCTGACTTTTGATTAGGTCTCATGGGTACACACCACACAACAGCTGAAGTTTACCGACTGAAAGGTTAGATGATCAAAAAAAGCACGCACATTGGTGTTGGACGACTGTGAAGTCCACGCACGCCCACACACACGCACCCACACCTACACCCTCACACTCATACGCTTATACACACACACACACACACACACACACACACACACACACACACACACACACGCACGCACGCACGCACACACACATACACACACGCACACACAAATAAACACACACATACCTTCACACACTTACACACACACATAAACATACACACACATTTACACACTTACACACACACACATAATACACACACACACACACACACACACACTAAGCTAGAAGGCTGACGTGTCCAGAGACAATAAAATCTGCACTTTTAACTGTAGATACGGCATTCAAATGATTGTATATTTCTTTCCTCCTTACATGGATATCAATTGCATGCAGTAGCGATTGTTAGCTGATGTCAAAACAACGTAGATATGTAACAACCATTCAAAGTATTTCTAGAGATCTACTGTCATGGCTATAGGCCATTTTATCGCTGACAGAATGAGAACTACGTTGTTTTAATTGCAGGCTTTTTTTGGTTGTTGCAAATAATCATATCATTATTGCATCGATATTGATGCAACTCCTTGTTAGTTATCAAAATTCAATAAGCCAAAAACGTGCTAGACTAGTCCAATGTTTCTTATGAAAAATGATTTACTGGTTCACAGACTTTCATAATAAAACTGCGCAATGAACAAGACACTAAGAAGCGCGTCGTCTCTGGAACACGAATTCTATGACATTGTCTAGTCAGATTTGTGAGATTATGTTTATTATAATCCTCATGCCTGAAAACCATAGTGTAGACCTCTAAATTTAAAAGTTTGTCTCTGTGGCAGATATTTTCCAGGTTATACACTTTTCAATGGAAAAGTGGGCATGACGCAGCCATATTGGATTTTACAAAACCCACTGACCTAAGTTTGCACATCCCGTGGAAATTTCAACTCTAAGAGTATACCTACCACTCATATCATTCATCAAAAAAGTATGTAGAATGCTTTTCCATCTCTTCGGTGAAAGTCCTCATGGATACAACGTTTTAACAGGTCCTACTCACCCTGGTGCAAAATTACTAAGGAGGATAGCCCCATCTGGACACAGGATCTTCGGTGCCATACCGCAGCCCACCTTATAGCTGTCCTATCTTGTTAGCTGGTTGAAAAGAAAACGAAATAAAATTCATGGCGTTATTAGTGTTTACTAGAAAATGAGAGACTTTTGACCTTTAAGTCAAAAAAAAAAAGTCCTTAAACAGCAAAGGCCCATGTCATCATTGATATGGTCAACTTCCTTTTATCACAATGCGATGGGAGCATGGAACAAGCTGCGATAAAGAGAAGGGTGCGATGAGACTGTGCTGTTTGCCTTTAACTTTTACAATAATAAATATTCTTCCTATAAAATGCTGCCATTAAGCAGAATGTGCAAGCAGGTCGTTTACAGTCAGATGGAGTCCACTGTACCATGTCTAGTCACAGATGCAATAATAAGACCCTCTTAAAATGCGTTACTGTTTTCATTTGGCGCAACTGGTGAACACAAAGGTCTGCACAATTACAAAATTTTTCTTTATAATGTTTGTAATGAAGTCAGCTTTTTCGAATATAATTATGATATGTTGTGTACAGTGCATGGCAAAGATCGCCTTTGCCGCGCTTAGTTCTTGACTTCTCTTTCCGATTCAGTTTCCTCTGTGTCCTCATCTGAAGATGCTCCCTGACACTTTAGTGCCGGAGGACATTTCTCTCTGTCCTGTAATGGTTTTAGGTACTGTCGTCTGCCAATATTTTCAATTCACCGTCCCAATCTTTGCTTCAGTGCCCTTGAAATTTAATGTCTTTGTTTTATTTCTTCCTACAGTCGGCCTTTTCCTCTCGGTCATCACTTTTCTAGGCAATGATGCTTGGGAAAATTACATTGCCCTGTTGGTGACATCATATAACGCAGTTGTCTGTCGTCTTATTTTTCTTTTCTGTCTATCCACTTTTCTTTCTCTTTCCTTCATCTACTATCTCTGACAGTCCAATGATAACTGAGACTCACCTACACGTGGTGAGAAATTTCATCTATCTTTCTAAACTTTGAATTAGAGATATAGTAATCTAGGTTTTTATCACTTATTTGTTCAGATGAATTTAAAAGATATGTAAACAAAAAAATTGCCAAAATTACAAACGAGAATAGCCCCTTATGGGCAGGAGATCTTAGAAGCCATACCACAGTCCACCTCACGTCTGTCTCATCTTGTCAGCTGGTTAAGACTTTGAGGCTGTTTGAGCTTTTATTTCAATCCTCGGGCATTAATGGTATGGCCAATAATTCTGTTACATGAGATTATAAACACAGGGTCTCAGCTGCTCACTATCTTCCCCTTATCCGCCTATTTACTATCCGTTATCTTCCATCACACTTCCGCTACCCCAGGAGTCATTCAGTTGTGGAGGTAGCGCATCTTTCGACCTCAAGACATCTTCTTTAGAAATTAGTCAAGATCAGACAGATTGTCTGAAATGTTAAAAACAGTAAAAAGTTAGAAAACGTAAAGTACTTCACTGTAAACTCATTTGGAAAAGAAGATTCTACACTTGACACCATATTATTATGTTCCCTCCCCTCCGCCGCCCCCAACACCCTCAGTATTTCGGTGATGTTGCAAACAATATGTATTTCTATAGTATTACACACTAGATGAGGCAAGGTACTTTTTTTAACAGCGGGATCTTTACAACTGGCTATTTTAACATCGGGATTTTGACAACAACCATACATTAGTCTGCTGGAAATCATAATTTAAGGAAGAAAGTCTTATCTGACGAACGGAAAGCTTACATCTTTATTATCGAACATATAATAGGTAAGTAGTCGTTTCCAGATTAGTGCCGCTGATGAAACATTTTTCTTGATGCCACAAATTAAATACACCCCGTTAACTGATAGTTTGCTCTTCATGGCCAGCTGGACGGCTCATTTGCATTGCCGCGAAGGTGCTAATACTAAACCAGCTTTAGATACCTGCCTGTTTGAAATTGTGACAGAACGTATTCCTAATGCAGTCTTTCTGAGGAAGGCTGTAATTCTCACGCTCGCCGTACCATCTCTCCAGCGCCACAGTCGAGTTTTGCCAATCACCTGGTTTCGGATCACGAAAAGGTTAAAATCTGCTGCATGAGTAGTAAACTGTCTTCAGGCTTCAATTTCTATTTAAATGTACTCCTTAGTCGCCAAACAAAATATTTACACACTGGTATCGATAAGACAAATGCTTGCCCAAAAATGTGAGTATGTGTTCAAGAAGAAAGATTGGGAGAGGGAGGGGCGGGCAAAAAGAAGGGAGAGAGGAAGAAAGTTATTGCCAACAGGACATTTTACTAGGCCTGTGCCAAACCCGGTCCAGGAAGTAATCTCGGGTAATACTAATCGCCATATTCAAAACCCGGGTACCCGATTACTCACGATTACTACCCAGCTGGCGAGATACATTAGCAATTAATGGCTTCTTCTATCAATATGAGTAAAGCTCGTTACCCGCCCACCCCAGGCATCGTACCCGCCCAGGCCCCTGTCGTTACCCGCCCGGGCTTCGTCTGGGTTTCGGGTTTGAGGTCAGTGACAGTGTGCTTGCGACGTGCTGTTGTTTATTGTCGAAACAGATCAACCCTTCCCCTCCCATTCCCAAGCTCCCAAGCATCATCCCCTTAGCTGCTCTAATGCGGTGATGAAGATTAGTTTTTTGTTCTTTGTTCCTTTTTTTCCTCATTTTCCAACAGTGAAAATGGATTTTTTTTTTGTCTTCTCAATTATACCTTTTTTATTGTTGTTCTTGTTTTCTTTCAATGTTTCATCATCTTAGATATAATAGTAGGTAAACCTTTAGACTTCATAGTATACTAAGAAATTGTAAAGAAAATGTTATTATGTGAAGGCAAGACAATAAAAACCAAGGGAAATAATATAAACTACATGTAGTAATATAAATAGAAAAGACCATAACCATTCGCAATTGCAAACTTCGGATTGTTTACGGTAGTGCGAACGTGTGTTAAAAGTCCGTACAGAAGTCTTCCTTATATCTGGACCGCTACTGAATTTTAATCTTAAGCAGCATCTTACGAAGAATGCCAAATCTCGCTCATGAGTTTTAGGAACTTACATGTATTTGCCTCACGAGTTGAGAGGAACGGCACTTCCGGTAATGGCGGTTTCACAGATACACGTTTTCAGTGTTAAATGAAGTTGGTTGGGAGGGGGTAAAGAGGAGAAATTTTCTTTTCTAGTCAACTTTAGAGGTTCTTCTAAATAGACATTTCCTGGCGTCCAACCCTTGTGAGACAGACATTCAGATAGACAATATAAATGTCAGTAAGGAAGCGGAAGAATGGACATACAGTCCAAAGGCTGAAACTGAAAACAAAAGTAGGGCTTTTATTGACCAAGTTGCAAAATGGGTTTTCAACATAGGTGTGTACTTGCAATGCTCGCCTCAGCGTTATTTTAGCCTCGACAAATCATGCGCCTCTATACAGTTAGGATGATAATAAAGATGGGGATGAAACGAGAAGGAAAGGCATTACCTATCAGTGAACCTTCTTTTCATTTTGGTGTGAGAACCTATAGTACACATTTTGACCAGTGCAAGGAATAAGTGGCAACGGAAGAAGTATGAAGAGGAAGGAAAGAAGGACGGAAGAAGAAACTGAAGAATAGTAGGAAAAAGATGGCGAAGATGATGAAGTGAAGTGAAGTTAATAGATGAGGAAATGATTAATAATGATGATGCTATTTAATAACAATAATAAATAGTAGTAAACAAATTATAGAAATAACGAACTCAGGAAGCTCACGACTATGAGAGGATGAAAAGAAGAAGAAGAAGAAGAAAAAGAAAAAGAAGAAGAAGAAGTAAAAGAAGAAGAAGAAGAAAAACAAGAGTACCAGACTGGTCCTGCGATGTTGTCTCGCCGATGGAACTTTCTCTATTTAGGTATTTTTCCCTTGATGCGGTAGTGGAGTAAGACAGACTGCATTTGTGTGCGTGGTTGACGGCATACTCTTCGAGATTCTCGTCCCATTCCTGGGAAAAAAGGCAAACTTCCGGGGGCATTAACAACACTCTTGAACGGTTGGTAAACGTCATAGATATTCCGCTTCCATTGTACATCTTTGTCGTTTTACGGAAAAAGACCGCAGACGTCAAATTAAGTCAAACTCACCTTTTGGCAACTTGGTAAAGAGCTTAATGTTCTTCGACTTCCTTCTGGGCTATTCTCTCACAGCTTTCATAGTTTCCGAAATCAGCGACCGCGAGCGCTATGCAAGTGACAATTTATGAAAGTATGCACATGATCTCCCTTTTACTGCAGATTGCTAGTCAGACCACTGACATCCCAATACAGGTAACCTTTTTGTGGTGATGGATCGGGCGCACTTTACTACCTCCCTCATCATTTTTGTTTCATCTTCTCACTTTCTTATCTTTCACTGCTTCGCTCTCTTTTTCCCTTTTCACATTATTATAACCCCAGCGGGCTAGATCACTCATTTCTGTGAGAAGCTTACAGTGCCGCGGTCCTAAACAGGCGGTTATAATTTGTTTTCTTGAAAGCACTTCTTTCACTGCCTACAGCCAGATACTCATTTTATAGAGAGGTGCACTGAGGAAAATACTTTCCCTAGGCACTTACAACATGGCCATGGCAGGACTCGATCCGAGATCCTGAGTCTGACACCGCAACTATTCGGCCACGTTGCTCCACACAATGATGTCTTAAAGTAGAATAGTAATGTGTGTGTGGGGTTAGG
>JAWQUT010000103.1:448682-456182 GCA_033807755.1 Ellobium chinense | reverse complement strand
TATTGGAACCATTTAAAGGTTACAACTTCAACTTCCCACACCTGTTACACCACATACATCATCATGATGACCAATTCACTTAGTCCTGAGTGGCATTAGGAAATATCAAATTTACAACGAATTCACAAACTACTCTTCTATGGCACACAGTCAGGCAGAAATGTAAATTTAAGAAAAAGATAATGAAATTCACCACCGATTACCTCTCGAGTTTCTATCTTGCTAGTTGTGAATAGTTGAGTCATGCTAACATAACTCATTCATATCTGATTCCTTTCAAGAATAACAGAGAAAAATACAAGAACCATGCCATATAATAAACCACGGTGGCTTTTTACTCAAAAGGATCAGCATGTCTTTTGCTACAAATTCAGAATGAGATACATTTATTTAGTTTTAGTCTATGTTATAATGGTATACTGATTCCAACCAAGCGATGTTGGGACCTTGGAAGAAAGATAATGCATGATTCATGCGTAACAATATAGGCCTAGTATTCTGTACCGATGGGAAGAGGGTTTTGGAAAATATCCCCTCGTAAAACCTGTCGTTCTTGAGGAATATAATGAGTTTTGGCAAATATTATACCTGAATTTTTCCAAAACAACATAAAGGACAAGAATGATGAGTCTGGTGTTGCTGACAGAATGTTGTTGTATCTACATTGTTCCAAATCAGTGCATTCCTGGGGTTTTCAGGCCTCAGACAGCATGTAAGAATGCAGTACCAGCACAAACAGAAAATGAAAGACACATTATATTTTGAGGTCCATGTCAGGACGGCAACATACAAATAAGTGTCCATGAAGGAAATAATATTCTGGAAATGAGCGAGCCGTTGTGAAAAAAGCCAGCTTTCGCTTTGCTCCAGATGGGCAAGGAAAGGGACAAGAGAAAGGAACTGTTAACAGAGCCCAGCCGAGAAAAAAAACAACTTAGGAGGAACAATTGGGAGTGAAATGTCTCCCTCCCCCCACGGCTAGATGGCTGATACCATAAGAAGGCTATGTCATCCCTGAAAACCCTAACATCACAGAATTTTTTCAGTCACAATTACTTGAGCTAAATGAACTAAATATCATGAACTCAAACTTCTGGGGATGGCTCAGATATTCGAATGTGTGAGGCATTCGAGTACTCTAGTATTAAAATACAACTTTAGGCCAAGAGACAGCCAATGGCGTCGCGTGGCCCTATCGAGGGTGCCAAGCAAGTCTATTTGTCACACAAGGGCATCAAATCAAGTCATAAAAACAAGGCATTAGTCTATTTAGGCTGCCTTATTGTATATATTATATTGATGGGGCTCACTCACTACAAATGAATGACGCAGAACACAGTAATCCTCATTTCAGAAATTATGAATCACTGTCTGGCTTCGACACTGCACAGAAAACATGTATTCTTGCACAACAGAATGCATGCAATACACTACATCAGTCGGATCTAGCCCGAAAATTCGAGATAAACCGCTCAGTTAGAAACTGTGTTTCAACAAATCTTAATTTTTTGCTAACAAAACGTGTAAATCCATTTGATCGGCTAAATATGAAATATAAAGCATTTTATATATGAGACATCATATCGTAACTCCATGAAATTTATTAAGTTTAATTTCGACACACGACATACCATTTTGTGTAAATACAAAGAATGGAACAGTTTGTCATAGGCCTAATGTCGTCATTTTTCCTGACCCGAATGCCTAGGTGACCGTTTCTTCTTTCCCTGGAACCAGCGATAACTTGGCTCCTGGCTCCAACGCAGTCTTATATGTGTCATTAGTGAATACAAGGGAGGTAACTCCTCTTACTCTGTAGAAGCTCGTGGTTACAGGCCTGTAATTGTACTTTCACTTTGTGGTCCTACGTGTACTTTCACGTGTACTTTCACTTTGTGGTCCACTTTCACTTTGTGGTCCACTTTCACTTTGTGGTCCTACAACTTAGGGGGTATATTTCATCTCCCCCTTTCCCTCTTTTGGCATGCCCTGCTTCCAGTAATAAGGGCTCCAGGGGGGAATTTTGGAATCATGGGAATCTGTTTCCATTTTACTTTATTTTACAAGGCACTATTTAGCCCTAGGCTGGAACTGCCAGGTCAAGGGTGTGCTCAGGCGGAAGAGGAGGGGTTTGGCATTGACCAGTGAAAAATGTAGGGTCTGTTTACAAATAGCAACCAAGCTCAAAATTTCAATGGGCTTGCTAGGGTTGGGTAAGTCTTAAAATTTGGGCCACATAATGGGCTTCAATCTGGTATGGGTCTGGGTGAAAGCTAAAACTTTGGGTTCAGAGGGCAGCTCAAAATGTTAATATAGCCCATAGAGGAAAAAAGGGTCCAATCCTATTAAGGTCTGTAACCTCGTTGCTAGTGTAGCCATTTTGAGATTGGCCTTGAGGATACACTGCGCTAATTACTCTGTCATTTGACTTTGCCAAGGGCTCAGTTGGTGTTTTTTTGCTGGCTACGGACTAAAAGAACTAACGGAGATCTGTGCATTACCAAGGCTGGGAAGTACTGACATTTTACCGACATTTCTAAATTCTCTATCTGTTGTCCATAATGGGTGACATAAATATGTTTTTCTATTGTGTCAATTCATACTTGTTAGCAGATTCAGGTGATGAGCTGGAAGATGGGGGTGAAAAGGAAGGGGGAGGGAGGAAACCGGATAAGGCCTAGACCAGTGGTACTTTGGCTCCAGTGACGCTTCCCCACGGGGAACAGGGATAGTAGTACGGCAGGTCCAAGGTCGTGAGGTCCATGGCAGTAAATTTTGAATTGAAGGATGGCGAGACTGCAGCGAAGAAAGCAGGCTATATGGCTCTCCTATAATACACTGTAGCTTTGATGACAATGACAAGCAAAGATTACTTGTTTATGTTCCAAAAGTCATGCAACATTGAAAAAGTAGGCTAGGACCATAGCTTTGAGCTGCACAATGCGCAGTTAGTGATAACAGAGAAAGCTTTCAAAAATATTCATTTAAAACCTCAGTTCAATTCTGCATTTTGTTGTCTCCAGTTACCCTGAGCCCTCATATACGTATTTAGCTGTGGACATGTGTACAAGACAATACCATAGCCCAGTCGCGGACATGTTGGTCATGTAGTCTAGAGACATCTTAATGACACACTCAGTGGACAAGTACCAACTTCGGCCAGAATCTCCAGCGTCATAGGCGACATAAGCTTATCACATTGTATTGTGGGCGTGGATTACGGGGCGGAGTGAGTGATGTGACCCTTCTGACCTTCTGTTCTCTTAACACGGATTTGTGAGGGCGGTGGATGATGGGGATGAATTGGGGAATCTGAAATGCTGGGGAATCTGTGCTCGTACATACAGTGCCCATGTGTTCCCATGTGAGCCCCAATTGCCTGCAAGCTAATGAATCAAGGGTAGTCATTACTTCCCGAGAGTCCCTCTTTAACAACACTGTGTCTCATTCATGGCCTTCCTTTTCCCACCTACCACTACGTTATCTTGCTACGCCAACGACCGTTTCCATTCAAATCTACAAAATATCCTCATTCCTACGGTAATGTTTTATGTTGGGTTTTCTTACCCTCCGTGATCAAGGCTACGTTCTATTAAGTTCACTGTTTGACACTGCTAACAGCCAGTTTGGTGGGTGAACTAAGATCACTTAATCTACAGTACTCTTAACACTCGCATGATCTGTTATTTGCGTGGGACATTCGCAGAGAAACATCATAGTTAAGTAAGTCTGAATTGTGATCCATCAAAACCGCACTAAATTAGTCACTTGAATGTCATCTTTGAAAGACTTCTGACAGGACCTTTCTCTTCAACTTCCATCTGAAAATTCGAGAACCTGAGACATCTGTTAATACTTATTGTAATTCAACCCTGTAGCGACACACGGGTGTATTTTCTGGATTCAGATGTTGATTTTTTTTTTTCGCTTTACAGGATATCATGACTTGCTCGTCTGTGCGCGACTCGTCTGATTGTTTGCTTCCTAAGTCACGGTGAGGCTGATCTGCGTTTAAGCTGCGGATGGAAAAATGTGCTGAAGTGTTTTGTTTTTCTTCGGCATGCCATACGTAGTTATCATGATATGTACCATAATCTGTCTGTCAAAACCTCAAACATTTCCAGCCAAAAGATTATTATAATAGTCTCATACTGCGTCAGTCAACTAAATTTAAACTGCCCGCACCTTTTGTCGTGTTCCTCTCACATTTGTGGCTCAGAATGAGCGAGTGTTTATAGAATTTGAAAGATTCGCTGAAGACAAAATTATTTTTTGATTAAAGGAAATATTTATGTATATTTTTCTTGGGCTTTGCTGGTATAAATATACCTCTGTAGTTTATACATCCATGAAGCAAAATGCTTGAATTAGACACAGTTTCTGCGCTCTTTGCGCTTTACAAACAGCAACAAACTTGCAACAGAATGGGGTTACAAATCTGCATGCTATTTCCAATCATATTCCAAAATATCAATGGAGTCAGTGGAATGACTCCTATGACCAGAAATACTCCAGTCTTGTCATTGACACCATTATTATATTATATGACTAAAGGTCAATCTTGTGCTAAACATTTGTGACAAAACACCAGGGGAAAACTACAACCTATATATCATTCTTCTCTAAGTTCGATGCAACATTTTTACATTGGACTTTTTGCATTAACTAATTCTCTACAGAAAAATGCTTAGTTTACCTGCAGTAAAGAGATACTCATCAATGCTATGGAAATAAGAGGGAACGAGCAATGTAACCCTCTCGGACCAGTGCAAATTATCCCTAGAAATCAATCGCCAGAAATCATTCAAAGAACAAGAGGATAGACTAGCTACTATATCTTAGAATACATTTGATTAAGAGAAGTATGATTTTAGGCATAGCGCTGATTATGTGGAGAAACATTCCTTCTATTCCCCCCGAATCACCACAACCACAATATCCATACATAACGTGCCATTTTTTAACCAAGTTCTTCATTGGAACATAAGCGAGGAATTAACACTTTCGACATACATTACCGTAAAAAAAGTTTCTTAAAAAAAATCAAACTACTCATATAGAAATGGCATAGTAGACTAAAGTATTCAGGGATTTATAGTCATCCTTATTGTAGCGGAAGATGCAGAGCTCATGTCTGACGTCATATCCTGCCTGAGTGACAATTAGTCGACCAGAAGGTGAAAAGACCACACATTTCGGTGACGTCAGTCCATCCTTCGATGTCAACACTTCCCAGAGTCTCCCATTTTTGGTGAGAATGTACACACCTGTGTTACACACGACCATGGTGTTGTCGTCCGAATCTGTACACAGGCCGTACAGAGAAACAAAATTGTCTGCTGGCAAGCGAAAGTCCAGGGAAGAGAAACACCGGAGTAGCCGCCCGTGGAAATGGAAGATTTTTACAGAGTTATTACCCGTGTCTGAGACAATGATTTGTTTGCTGGAGTTTGTAGTGACGCAGTATGGATGATCGAACTCACCGAGTCCGTCGCCATAGCAACCGAAAGTGTGGCTGACACTTCCGGTGGGAGTGAGAACCGTAACACAATGTTTGCATATATCCGTGACGATAATGTGGTCATCTGAGGTCACTGCCACACCGTAAGGAAATTCAAGCTCCCGTGAGTGGACAAAGCAGTTCTCAAGCTTCCCGTTAGGAGAAAACAGTTTGACTGCACCATTCACACTGTCAGTGACGACGATTGCGTCCCTGGATGTCATGGCTACGCCAATGGGGTAACACAGCTGTTCAGGTTTGGATCCTTTCTCTCCAAACTTGGACTTAAACAAGCCATCCTGACTGAAGAGCTGCACTCTATGATTCTCTGTGTCGGCCACCACCACGTCACCTAGATACAATGATGGGCAAGAGAAAGACAAAAACATATTAAGCTCTTTGAAACGCTTTCCTATGTCGAGTATTGGTTCTCATACAAAAATCATGATAACAAAGCCTCTCTGCGGACCAGTTAGAACGATCAGATATCTAGCATCACAACCTGGTTTTGTCAGAACACGATTTCACTGTAGCAGATTACCAAATGCAATGAGTACTTAAATGTTTGTTTTTTTTTATTCGGTGTATCCAAAATTAAAATGACAGAAAGTGAAAAGCAGTGTCTGACCCGTTAAGACACCTTCGCTTTTTTGACGGCCTGGAAAAGGAAGCATTATGTCCTTTCCCCTCTCAATCACTGGGAAAAGATTAACAAATCAATATAATTTTGTGGTCTGTGTATTGACTATTGGCATGTAATATGTGCGTCAATATAATCACATTAGTTATGATAAAGTCGTCTCGAACGTTCGTTATGGTAGGAACAACGTGTCTATCGTTTCACAATCCTTAACAATAACCATCTCAACATTTTTATTTTCACTGCACAGTTCCTTCCATATTATGATAGTCTTAGTTTACTATGCTTTTCCGAACCAAAAGATCCTTCTCCCCAAATACATAAACCCGACAAGAAGAAAACCTAAAAAGTCGAAAAGTGTTAGAGCGTGAGGACAATCACGTCTATGGTCGATTAAAATGTGGCATTCTGTTTTTGTCGGTCGGTTTCTGTCAACAACTCAAAATGGAAATGAAGGACATATTAACATTGTTAAAGAGTTTCAGTTGTCTGTCGGCCTGTGTGTCTCTTTGTCTGTCTCAGTTTTTGTGCCATACCTGATTTGGTCACTGTGACCCCGCACGGCATATCAAACTGACCCCGACCTCGACCTTTCCTGCCGAATTTCCTGATAAGTTTGCCTTGATCTAGCTCCGCCTTCACAGCGTTCGTGTCAGACCGCGTCAGGCGTTTAAGTAAGTACATGACGTCATCAGGATGGGCGTGGTTTGACGGAGAGTTGACGTCATCTGCCTGCGTCATCAGTCTGTACTGGAATCAGTGTGAATATAAGTTGTAACATAGTAAAATGCTGTCCTGTTTTTGTGTCAAATATGACAGTATACCAAATTGCCCGTCTAAAGACTCAATAAATCAAGTGCTATCCTCAATCCTCAGTTTCTTGCTGTCTTTCTCAGCTGTGGAACTGCCAATCGCAACGTCTTCTAGTTGTTGCACTGGTTCTCCATGTGTGCAACTCTGCTTGAATTCTATAAGAAACAAGTGAACCTGTGAACAAGAGAACAGCTATAAGTTAGTATAATTATAGACTTCAGGAAGTAGTCAATTTATATTTCTGGTCTATCCGTGCACACAAAGTCACTCACACATATTGAAACAAAGGGTGTTTTGAGAAAACCAGAAAACCAGAGGCCTTAAACAAGTTCTTTCATACTCTCATCATCACAGTGTCATGCTATGAATCTCGACAGTAAATTTAATGCATTCTGCAATGCACAGATAAGGGACTAGGGAAATGCTAGGAAGCAATGTGAGTGTAGGTACAACAATAACATAGTGAAATTCAGTCCCGTTTTTGTGTCTGATTTGACAGTATGCCAGAATTCCAGTCTAATCAGCTGAGTTCCAGTTACTCCCGTCC
>JAWQUT010000103.1:430073-441074 GCA_033807755.1 Ellobium chinense | reverse complement strand
GGGGGGGGGGAGGGCGTCAAGTGTGCCACCTTTGATTATAAAATAATGGAACCTAACTTGTTCTAACATAGAGAGATGGAAAGAGGGAGCAGAAAGTGACAGTGGAGGAAGGGTAATGCAATGGTGATTGGATGAAGAGAAAGACAGATGGTGTAAAATAAAGACAAGGTGGCATAGAGAATCGTGTGACCCGCTGAACACAAGCACATACACATACACATACACACACTCGCACCTTCATAAGCATCTACGCACACGCACACACGCACACAAGCACACAAACACATATACACACAAGCACACACACACACACACAACATACACACACANACACACACACACACACACACACACACACACACACACACATACACACACACACACACACACATACACATGTACACATACACGTACACACACACATATACACACATACATACAAGCCCACATTATATACACATAAGCGAACACTCACACACACACACACACACAAACACATGAACACGCTCTCGCACATAACAGTGATTTACCTATTGCCTCTTCCGGTTGTTTTTGTTGTTGTTGTTTTGGGGAGGGGCATTACAGTACGCATTATTGTGTACATATTGTTATATATTTGCTATGAGCCCGAGCCTGGCTTCCCTTGTTCCTTTGTTTGTCAGCATGTAACATGACATGTCATGTGTCCTCACATCATATTGGTAAATTCCCTGTCATGCGCACACAGAGGCATGCTGGCTTGACACCAAAATCTCTTAACGCTATCGACTCAAAATTCCCACTCTTTTCTCCCTTGCAGACCAAGCTAGCAGGGGAATTCATCCATCCATCCATCCATCCATCCATCCACATCCATCCATCCATCCACCCACCCATCATCCATCCATCCATCCATCCATCCATCCATCCATCCATCCATCCATCAATCCATCGCCCATCTGAAAAAAACAACAACCTGACCTGATAAAATGCCAGAGTGCCAAAGAGATGTAGAGTAACAAACCAATCTGCACAAACCCAAACAGCCACCTAAGATCATAAGTTTAGAATCCCGCATTAGTGGCGCCACCTCGGTAACGGCGGCTGGTAGCACCCGATCCCACATTGCTCAAACCTCACACACAGGCAATGGCTTATTGTAATAACTGTTATGACACCTTACCTCCTATCGATTACAACTGCCTACAGTGTCGCCGTATCGCCGCACGCCAGTACAGACTTAACCACTCTATCATAACAACTTCCTTCCGGGGCATTCCACGGTACACTTCCCCATCAGACGCCGCTAACATAAACCTTCCCCTGGTCAAATGTGTTCAAGTTCACCTTTAAAACTTTCTCTCTCTCTCTCTCCCTCTCTCTCTCTCTCTCTCTCTCTCTGTGTGTGTGTGTGTGTGTGTGTGTGTGTGTGTGTGTGTGTGTGTGTGTGTGTGTGTGTGTGTGTGTGTGTGTGTGTGTGTGTGTGTGTGCTGAGATTGGGTGAATGGGCGGAAGAATAACATAGCTGAAATAAAAACCCTGAAAACAAGACAATAAAATTATATCTATTCAGTCGGTGGGGAAAATGCTGGGGAGGCAAATTCACAGAGGAGAAGAAAGACGTCTTGAGACTCGACCCCGCAATCTCTGCTCACATCCTTGTGTAATTTCATGGCATCTAAGGCGAGAAATTCCGTGGAGCGCTTTTCCTGAATTTGAGGTGTTAGAGTATTGCGCAACAACCGCCACCTACCGTTCTTCAGTCTAATATTAAACTGTTAGCATCTTTCAGATCGGATTTTCAAATCAATGAAATACCAGGTTAAAAGGAATAATTCATGGCACTCACATATTTTTCTGTCCCAGAGTGCTCCCCCCCTTCCCCCACACTCTTTCCTTCGCCCCATCAATCTTCAAGACTTCCATTTTCCCAGAGGGTATCATCATCGTTTGAGAGTTATAATCAACAGCTGCTTGTCTTCTCACGTGTTGCCACTCCCTACTCCTATACTACTGTTAGTGAGTCTTCCCCTTTGTTTCACGAAGGTTCATGGTAGTCTTTTCATCTCTTTAAATTCTAACTTTATCCCCGATATTCTTCATTTAGAGAATTTACGTTCGGCTTGTTTGGAGTCTCCCAAAAGGGCAACTGCTCTAGGGGTCTACAAATACATCAAATTACCAACCAATATTTACGTCATCAGAAGATGCCTCTTAACTGTTCCTGAAATTAGCAGAAGCGTGAGAGGCGTGTTTATTGTTTATTGATTGTCATTTATATATATTCGTCACTTAAGAGACTGAATAGCAAGGATGCTTTTAATTACGTTAGGAGGCACTATCTCAACGAAAAGTTTATTATCAAAAATACAATACTGATAAATTTCCAGTAATGTGCATATTGTTGCAAATAATGAGAGTTTACAACTGTAATGTAGCTGATGTATGGATCGATTTAAAAAAAAAAAGAACAAAAGGAGAATGAGGGAGAGGATTACAGAGGAGAAAATACTCGTCATCATTTCTATCATTTAATAACATGCAGTAATCAACAATTTATGTAACATGTGTGGTGTTCAGCTGACAGATTAATTACAGTTTCAAGAACATATTCTCGACGATCTTAATTGGTCCTTCCTTGCGTTTTGCATCAGATATCTTTAAAGACTAAATAGTGTGCTGCAAACGTTTTTGCAACTAAAAATAATATTGCAACCTCTAAAGCGGGCTATATGCTTTTTTTAATAGTGGGAATAGTATTCCTCACTCAAGGGGAGCCACGCGGCGAACGAAGCATCTAAACAGACAAAATTCTTCCGCAACCGACCATTATTCTCCAACATCTTCAGCTTTTTTATCAGTGGGAAAATTATGGAAGCCAGATCTAACCAATAGAGCATGATGCATCGACACATGGAAAACGGAAATAATATAAAGAATATGATGCCCAAAACTTCCAACACACGTAATCTGTTGTCGCTGTCGACATGTGAGTTCGTATTCCACAAAATAATGAGATCTCAAATAAAAATTCTGGTACCAGCTTCATCTTTTTCAGAATTTTAAATCCGTTCTCATGATAATATCGAAATTCAATTAGGAGCTGAAAAATAAATCAATAACATTCCGATTTCATGAGTACATTATTTCAAGCGCCAAAGTTCTTCTCCCGTTTCACGATCATTATTTTGATCTGAAGTTGATACAAGGTCTAAACCCGAATAAGGTTGTGATACCATTATGGAGGATTCGTTACAACCCTATTAATGCACACGAAAATGGTCTCTATGTGTGTTGACCTACTTAATACATGTAAATTCCTGTTTTTTAAAAGGCATTGAGCCTGGTGTTTATAAAAGTTCAAAGAAAGAAGTATCTTTCCCCTCACAACCTTCCACTTACCACATGTGGTCACATCAATCACGAGCTAACTCTGGTAAGGATATGATACAGAAACTAAACTAGTCGAGTGCCTTGCACACCAGTGACAGCTCAAAGGAGTGACATAACAGCAACAAAAAAACCCTGACGAAATTACCGTATGAGAGCGACACCTTCAATAACTGAAATGAATAACATAACATAGGAATAACATACACTCACATACCCTGGCAGACAAAGCGTAAGGTTCCCGGACGTTATCCTTTTAGAATTTACGACAAAACATACCAGCATTAAGGATAAGAAACACGTAAAAAAACATGTAAAAATTAAATTTCAGCTCCAAATGAGGCACACACAGACATTTTGAGATCCTATGATTAGAGTTGAGAGCAGCATTTCAGCGAAACCCAAGTGATGGCTTGTCTTCATTGTTCTTCTTCTTCTCGCAACAAAACGAGCAGTCTTGCTAAATTTGGCATTGAGCGAAATGAATGTCACATATTTTTATTTATCTAAATTTTGGGTGAAGCGTGTTCCTAGATTTTTCCATAATTTATCCAAGACGTCTTTGTACAGCTGCCTTTCTGCATCACAGGTTATTGCTCTCGAGACATCTTAAGAATCCATGGACAACCTCGTCTCCTCGACCCCACGGACGATATTATAAATCTGTAAGAGAGAGAGAGAGAGAGAGAGAGAGGTCAGAAGCATTTTGCTCTTTAAAGTTACATTTGCGCCTCTCTGCTATTGTTACCTTATTCTTTTAAAGTCATGTCTGATTTGTCACTGTGTTATATCAGTTCCTCCTTAATCCCTCTCTTTCATTATCAGCTCTGATAGCCGAAGAGCTGACCGTCCTTACGGCGGAAACAAAACAAAACAAAACAAAACAAAACAAAACAAAACAAAACAAAACAACTACAAAAGAAACCCTCCATCAATCGATGAAGTGCAGAAAGTGAAGAAAATGTAAGGCGGGGAATGATAGAAGAGAATCAGGAATGAAGATAACAGCGAATGGCGAGGAATCATCGCAGTCATCACAAAATTTCTACTAAAGTATAATGGTTACGGGAAAACGATAAAAGATGTGTGCATGTAAATGTTTTGTGTATTTGTATGTATGTATAGGCAGGGGAAAAGGAAAGGGAGAAATGGCCTCAAATCAACACCGATTACGACTCCCAGTAACGATAAACATACTGACGTCACTTCCCCTCCCAAATATCCTCGCGTAGTCTTGGTGTTGGAAAATGCCAAATTCCTTTTTTGGTAAAATAACACACGCGAGTTTTCGAGCCAACCATCCAGCCACAGAGCTCTCCCATGGGGACATAACCCTGCTAGTGGCGCGTGAGCCTGCGCTGAATAAGCTAATGATCTCCATCATGTCTAGCAGTTGTCTCCCCTGGCGGGTTTCTGGGCAAACATCCAGATCGCCCCACAACGGTAAATAAGAGTCAGCAGGCTGATTGGCGGGTGGAGAAAGAGGAGTACACTGGGAGGAAGTGAAATAAGTACTTTGGAAATCACATAACTAACCTGGATTGTGGGTTTTATCACATCAAAGTGCAAAGCTGTAGAACGAAATAGCGAAAATGACAGAGACGGGAAATGAAAGCGATTAATATAGACGCTAGTTTATTACATCTTCCTTCCATACACTTTCTCTTCTTTATGTCTCACCTACTGTGGCTTCTCCATTTCCTCTCTCCCTACAGTCTTTTATCTCATCATCCGCAAGCTACACTCACCCATCTCTTTAATCCTCCTATAGTCTCTCTTATCTCTCCGTCCCTACAAGGTTACAGAAGCCTAATCCAATTTCCCTCTGAGCCAATAAGCTGTTTTCTCTACTGTCACTTGCAAGAAAGTCCACAATCTCTAGATCTTCTTTAATTATTTGCAGAATTCAATGAGCTTATTAAAAATGATGTTCAAAATATAGATCTTGCAGTTCGTTTTCGAGCTGCGAAACGATACATCGAAAGGTGTTAACAAGCTAAGCAGTTTCCTTAACGACAAGTGCTCCGCAGAGAAGGCCACACCGAAACCGAAGCGAATGACCAAAACTTCAGGTCTAATTTACAAAATCAGGAGAGAATGTAAAATAATTCGCAGGTAGGTTCACAAATCTAGGGCCCATTCTCCACAATCTGTCCAAAGGACAGATTTTTTACTGTCTTCCTAACGCATGTAACAACATGTTATTTTCAGCCAATTAGAAGTCTGTAACCTGTATACACACCTCTTTTGTCCCCTGTCCCATACTCGCCCACCTCTAGTGCCCTTCCCTATACTTGCTCATTTCTATACTGCCTTATTCACAGTCTCTCAGTTCTCTCCCATTCCCCGCATATCTCTATTATCCTCTGCCTATTAAAAAAACATCGCCCAGCTCTATTATCCCCTGTCCTTTACTCGCCCATGTCTAGTACCATTCCCTACACTCCCTCATTTCTATAAACTCCTCTCTGCAGTTTCTCTTCACTCTCTTCACCTACATTATCTCGTTCCTGTTATCCCTTCTCCTAAGCTCACTCATCATTATTAAATAGGGATATACATTTAATACTATACACACTCTTTGGTCTCTCTTTTCAATTGTATTCCTTACCCCTCCTCTTCCCCCAACCCCCATCTATATCTTCCACAGATTGGCGTCATTTCCTGTCTAACTCTAGTTCACTTCTGCTATTTCCCATCCCAAATGTCCTTGCCTAAAATGTCTCATCTCAGTATTCTCTTTTCGAACTATTCTGTTTTGTCTCTCAGCTTTCTTTCCCTAGATTGTGTCTACTCTCTCGTCATGTATCTCTTCTTCCTACTCACCCTCCATTAGAGACCCCCTCGCTCTACCTTCTCATTTATTATATCCTTCTTCCTACACTCTCTCTTTTAATTTATGTCTCTCCCTAGACTCTCGCTTTTATTTTTTTCTCTCTCCCAATACTGTCTCATTTATTTACCTCCTTCTCATACACTTCTGTTTTCTAGTTTTTCATCTTCCCAACACATATTATTATTATTATCATTATTATTATTATTATTATTATGTACCCTCTCCTTGCACTCTCTGGTTCTGTATTCCATCCTCACACAACCTCTAGATGCCCTGTGCCCTCACACAGTACTGACTTCGTTCTTCAGAAATCCCAACACTTCCTCCTCTCTAACATTATAAAATTGTTTAGATCAAGTTCAGCTCATTCCTATTAAAACTGAGTAGTTTTCAGAATGTCAGTCCCCCATCCCCCGCCCCCCTCCTGTTTTAGAAATCGCTGTTCGATTCTGGTTACCAAATAGAAGAGAACTGACTAAAATTTAGGCGGAAAAGTAAAGTTCAGATCAACCACTCAAAATAGCTACAGTCCAGATACAGATCAGTTCCTTCAAAATAGCTATTCACCTCATATCAATTTCACAAGTTCAGGTGAATTGAAGTGAAGTTCACGAATTGCGTTCATACGACCTCAGCCTTGCCCAGTCTTGCAATGTGGTTGTGGTTCAGGAAATTTCGGACTCGGTCTGAGACATAGATCGAGATTACTACAAATGACGAGAGTTATTTTCCCAGGTATGACATCCTGGGTCCTGAAGGAGCGTGATATGTTCCAGAGGTGTGTACTGTGTTCCAGAGATGTGTAATCTGTACTGTGCCACAGAGCTCAACATGACGTAGCCTACATTATACAATGTCCCTCATTTTGCGTGTGTTTTTCGTGTGTGTGTGTGTGTGTGTGTGTGTGTGTCTGTGTGTGTGTGTGTGCGTGTGTGGGTGTGCCTGTGTGTGTGTGTGTGTATGTTTATGTGTGTTTGTGAGTGTGTGTGTGTGTGTGTGAGAGAGAGAGAGAGAGAGTGTGTGATTGTACGCGTGCGTGCGTGTGTGTGTGTTTATGTGTGTGTGTGTGTGTGTGTGTGTGTGTGTGTGTGTGTGTGTGTGTGTGTGTGTGTGTATCCCAGAGGTCTGCAACCGAATAACATGTGTACAAGGCGTGTGGACCTTGTCCCAAACATGTATGTACTGAACTCCAAACGTGAGTACCGCATCCTTGAGGTGTAAAGATGTGTGTCAGCTTGGCTGATGTACTCTGTATCAGACCTAACTGTTGGACCCGGAGAGTGTACTATAGAGATCAAAGTCACGTCATGGCCTTGCGACCCCTCATTACAACATTCATTGATTCAGTGGCGCGAGTAACAGGTCATTAAACATGTAGGAATACACTGGGCCCTGCCCCTAGTCATCATAATTATAGCCCTCGGTTATAGGTTTCTTTGAAGGAGCATGGAGTTAACACTTTAAATGCACCAATCACACACCAGCGACTAGCAACCAACAGAAGTCTATGGTAGGTTAATTATCCAGTTGTGGGTAGAACAACACACATAACATGTCACACAACACACAATCATGACTTAAAAAGTCAACGCACCCAGGGACACCGGCGAATATACACACAAGAATGATAAGAACACATTAAATATGATCATCCATACCAGTATACATACAGGCATAATAAAAGACCCCAAAGCAAAGACACAAGAATACACACAAACATACAGCATAAACACAAGCATGCATAAAATCAAACAAACATTTGTCATAAAATAAAGCATACATACCTAGGATGAAAGCAGAGATTTCATTTATGTGTCCCTATTGATTATCATAACATGCAGGGGTTAGAACAATACCCTCCTCTTTTATTATTTGACAGCCCACGAAAATCCTGCCGTTCCATGCACTAATCCATCCTGATATGTATCCCTTGATTTCTACCTAGTAATCCTGAAAAGAACTCATGCCTTCATCCACTGATCACCACAGCTAGAACGTTCTTTGATTTTCTCTGTTTAACTCTGTAAGGGGCCCAAGAAATCACTTGGCTCTATTAATATGACACAGTGGAACTAAGTGTCGTGCCATCGCTGACCATCATTTCCATGCACGTCAAAAGAAAAGAGGAATCGCAATAACTACACCCAGTCCATCTCGATGCCACCACAGAAATCTTAGTTATTGTACTACTAATATATCTTGGCATTATCTTTCACGTAACTACCAATGAATTGACTCAGTGGGTGCAGAATGCAGTACGCTTCAAAATCTTGCAGCACCTCAAGGTTCATATAGTGTCTAAGACACCATAGAAAATAAAAGACAGAAGATAAGATTAAATTTCACAAGAAGCTCACTGTCGCGAACTTTTCATCACAGTTTACGCCAGGCTTGTAACGAACCACAGTGAAGCGAATAACAAACCAACACCCACCTCCCTCTAAGATAAAAATAGTTCATCTCAAGATATCAAAAACTGGTGTTTGAGATTGTTAAATAATCTAAACCAAATACTACCAACGGCAGTAGGCTAGGCTAGCGCTGAAAGTGATCCTAACCTTTGAAAAGATCCTACACTGTGGATAAAGTGGAGTCCTGTGGGTCACCTTAAGTGCACCCGTGCTCTCGGCCACAGCACTGGCCCATCCTCCCAAGCCCTGTCACATCTCACGGGATGGTCCTGAACAAGATGACGGAACTGGAGGTAGACAGTGAGGTTGGGTCGCTAGTAACCACTTCCTTCCCCACAAACTTCATGAATTACACTGGAGCTGTTGATGCAATATTAATGGCGGGGGAGCGAACGATGGGAGAGGAAGAGAGAAAAGAAAATGAAGTGACGCCATGGTGAAAAAAAATCCACGAGAAGCGAGGCTGGCACGCATTGATCGACCAGAGTGAGTTCGACCTGTGCTCGCCGCCTCACACGACAGAAAGTGCTCCGGCAAAATTTTGTCTGGAATGATTCTTGATCCACAGAATAAAAAGTTGTTTACGCCGAGTGACGTCAAAAACATCTCCATAGAAGATTCTGCATTTTTTTTTCTTGCAAGTCATGCCCACGTGAAATTCCATTGAGACTATGGTTGTATTTGTTACAATTCTAAGCTTTTCTTTTCCATTTTAATTATCTGTCAAGATAAAAAGACACATAATACAAAGCATAGGGAAAAACTGCAGGAGGGCTAAATGCTTGGAATTTTTGGGTTGTGGCATAACTGACACACGTTTGGAAAGGATCACTTTCAGCATTAAACGAACTCGCATGCGTGAGTAAACGAACTTCTTGGTAGGGCTTTTATCTATTTCTATTACATGTAATTATAGTTTGTTCCATCAGTCAGTGATGCTCAGCTTGGCCTCCGTATATGTCACAGCTCAAAATCTGTGCACATCTGTCGCTTAGAAGTAACACTATAAAGTCAAGGGAGGTAAAGCTAGCTACATTATATTCTTCCCTGAAATACACACTGAAACATGTATTCGAGACTAAAAAAAAACAAACAAAAATTAATCTGCGACCACCATGAAACTTCGCAGCTTTGACTGCAGATCGGCAAATACTAGAATTGAAACAGCACTTGCCTGCATGAACAAAAAGATGGTAAGAACTACATGAAAGATGACCCTTGTCCTGGAGCCCCTAAGTTGGCAGTGCCTCATACTAATATTGCTGCTTTGAAAGAGATCATCAGTCAAAACCCACATATAACTATATAGGCATTAAGTGATGAACTGGATCTTTCAAATGATACCATTCACAAGATTATACACGAAGAACTTGGCATGAAAAAGGTTCGTGCAAAATGGGTACCCCGCCTTTTAAGTGAAGAACAAACGTTAGTTAAGGCTTCTATGGCATTCCAACTAAGTGGGCAGATAAAGACTGAATTAGTCAGGTGAGCAAGGTGACAGACCAGTTATACTGTGTCCAGAATTCGGAAACCAGACGAGACTTTGCATTAAATTTTTCAACCACTAAGACCTTTTTGTTGTTGATATTTTACCAATGGACATCACAATGACTTCCTCGTACTATATCAACCCCATACTAATTCTGCTCAGCAGTACCGTGAAAGAACAACGCCCAGTGAAAGGTACTATTAAATCACATTAACCGCACGACAACTCCAGTCCCCGCAATACAAGGACAGCAACTCAATTCCTTGATGACGACAACAGTTCAAGCTCTCAGATACTCACTCCACAGTCCTGAGATGGCACCCTGCGACTTTTGGTTGTTCCAAAGGAAATGCTCGCAGAAAGAAAACTTCACCGTCCACAGAACTTAGCAAATGCCGTTAATTCAGAGCTCCGAATCATTATTATTTCCTGAAGACCACGGTGACACCTTTCAAAAAATGGCTCAGACGGCTGGAACTTCAAGCAAGGAAAGTGCTCTGAAAATGTCCGAAGTTCGTAAGGTAAATCCTTTTCATGATGTTAAGATATTGTCAGAATTTGTTAATACTTCGTACAGAAAGGGTGCCAATTCCATTTTGTCAGTAGGGATAAGCCCCCTCCCCCTCCCCTCTCCACCAACCCCGCCGGCCGTGGAGCAATCATTCCGGCTGCAGAGAAAGGGAGACACAGTCAGAAGCCTCTGATATACTGCTAGAGAATGCAGTTACAGAATATTGCCCTACCCACCATAAATTTCCAGATCTGGCACTTTATGACTTAGTTTTATTACCACCATCATCACCATCATCATCAACAACAACAGCAACAGCAACAGCAACAAGAACAAGAACAAGAACAAGAACAACAACAACAACAACAACAACAACAACAAG
>JAWQUT010000103.1:417573-425073 GCA_033807755.1 Ellobium chinense | reverse complement strand
TTTGGCTTAGCTATTTCATAGAAAAGGTTGACAAAATGTGCCAGTCTCATTACACAACTACAACAGCCCGCCTTAACGTATGCTTGTTCAGGAAGAGTCAAACTGAAGAGACATGCACGGGGAAAGACTCTATACTTATTAATAAACAGTTTGAATGCATACAGTCAAGGCGTCTGGATATGGCTTGGTCGCTGTAGGCCTATCATTTGTCAGTTACATATTCTCACAAGTTTTAAATGATCTTCCTTGACATCGGACATGCCGTTTTGTGGATAATGAAAACAGAATGCCGAAACTGTAATGTGTTTACCGTAAATCTAGATCTAGTTTTCGATAGATTCAATCCGCCGCGTTACTTCTCCTGATTCTAGACCTACAGACGCCCAGATCGGCTAGCCAGTGTTTTTGTTTCTTCCTGGAATCAAGGAGGATCTAGTTCCGTCCCTTAGGTCTTGCGTAACCAACGAATGTAAGGGAGATAATTTCTCTGGTTTTACATCTGTTTTCATGGCAGGGAGAGTCATTAGAGCATTAAAATTTTGATTTTGCCGTCGCTTAGTCGCAGCAAAGTCACAAGACGGGGCATCGGCTTTAAAAGTGTCCACACCACCATTCAACGCCACTAAGTGGAGGGAAGGTAAACAAGACTCACACACTATAATGTTTACTACAGTGGTGCACAGGCTTCGATCAAACAAAGTCCTGATTTATCGATAAGCTAAGACATGTAGACAATTCAATATAGGCCTTAATGTTACCCCCAATAATTATGTTGCTACGAGCAGGCCTGTAATATGCATGGATCTTGAGCATATCTGCATCATAGCCTACCTAATATGGGTGATGGCAAAGAAATAATGTTTTTGTGTCTGCTTGCCTGTCTGCCTGCCCACGGACTTCTTTTATGCCTAAATCTGTGGCAATAAATAAGGCTTAGAAAGAGAGTTGTGGGGAAGGGAGTATGGGATGGAAGGTAGACCCTTCAATATGGCACGCTTTGCCCAAAAAAGTTTCAGTAATAAGTCTTTGTGGATCTTCTTGTGGATGGTCGTCTTACTTTACTTCATTTCTACACATGATCGAAGGATAAGTAGAAGTTGTGTGGCTGATTTACTTGTAGACCACTTGATTTCTAAAGAGGCCAGGCCTATATGCACTGGTCAAAACAACGCTGCCTGCCCTTGGATTCCTTTTATGCTTAAACCTGTGGCCATAAATAAAGAATAGAAAGAGAGGGATCGCCAGAATTAGGGCGTGGGCACTTTTTTTAAACAATGTAATAACAAGTACCTTGAGTGTCATGTCTTGTTATCTATTACCTTTGGTCACACTGCACTCATTTGTCAGTGTAAGTACTGTAAGTGTAAGTGTGTATATTGGCTGTAAGCTGACTGAACCAACGGCATCCTCAAAGGTGGGTAGGTAGGTGTGTGTGTGTGTGTGTGTGTGTGTGTGTGTGTGTGTGTGTGTGTGTTTCTGTGTGTGTGCGCGCGTTCGCGCGCGCATGAACCTATGTACACAGTTTCACACATTCACAGTTCGTTAAGAAAATACTCGTTCACTATTTTAAAAGCTGCAAAAAACAAGGGTTTCTATTTTTGTAATTCCTGTCAGTTTATCAAAGTCGAAAGGAATGGGAGAGATAAGAGGCGCATGACTTATTAGCTTCAATAATGCGATACCACTAACTATGACTCTGACCCTAACTTCAATTCGGACCTCAGCACACTTTTGAAGAGTCCCATAATTCTGCCGCCACAGACTGCAAAATGATTTAAAATCTTCCAAACATCTACTACGAAACTAGAATAAGTCGCAGAATAACAAGAACAAGAACAACAAGAACAAGAACAAGAACAACAACAACAACAACAACAACAACAACAACAACAACAACAACAACAACAACAACTTGAAGCCACTAATTTTTATCACTCTGTTTTCTCTGGTGGAAAAAAAAGCGTACTTATTATTATAGAGGTCCTGTTTATATGATAAAAGAAAGTTAAAGCTACACCTTCCGGTCATAACCGTCGGAAGACAAGCCCCGACAACAAATGGCACTGGGCACTATCTGGATTCACATGGATTTACTTTCCCATTTCGAAATTAAGACGTTCATAGATCAGTTTTCTTGTCCGTAACGTTCGAAGGAAGAGTAACTAGTGATCTTCACAGTCACTATAATGCTGTATGAAATGTTTTACTCATGAAATTTGGACAAAAATAGTGTTGTAATGTGAACCATGTGCCTGAATTAAATTTACTGAAGTGTCCCATCATGTTTCTGTTTCTCCTTTAAAAAGTTACTGTCACTGTCAGGTTGGAGGGTTGTAGTTTCCGTTCTGAATCAATCCGAAGAAAGGGAGGTAGGTAAATTGTTTTGTCCTTGGGAACGGCCCGATCTTCTGCAATAAGTTGTGTTTCGGCAAAATTCTGACTTAATCTTAGAATTCAAACAAATATTAGGGCGAATTTTCTCCGCCCGTTTATTGAAAAAAAAAGCAAAAAAAAACAAAAACAAAACAAACTATATTTATATGTTTTTATATTATTACATTCATGAAACAAGACGAAGTTAAAAAATTTGCCCATTTTAATTATTAAAACTTTGCAGAGTTATCAGACCTAAATATTTATTTATAAATACTTAGTGCGTGCTGGTATAAGAAGATTAGCCTACTCTATGCATAAATTCTTTTCAACCACAACTTACTGGGCTAGTTTAGGGAAAAGAGAAAGATAGAGAGAGCCTTGAAGAGGCTAAAGGTAAACACTAGACCACACAAGGATTTCCACAGAAGTATTTTCAATAGTGTTAGACCTTCTGCCTTGACACTCCAAGCGTCACCAGCCTTATTTCTTTAAACATTCTAACAATATTCGATTAGTATCAAGTTATCGACAAAACTGTCCAGTTTCTGTCCCTCTATTTTTTTCTTCATGGGCTTCTTTTTCCTGCATCCTTGTCCCCATCAGGGAAGAAAAGCCTTTCTCACACCAGATAAGCGGCAAACCCTTTTCAGAGACAGGTCCAGCCTGACTGCCCGAGTCTCTTTGACTGTTTCTTTGTCAAAATACGTTAGGGTGATAGGAGCATTAACATTACTGCTTTCTCATTATATCCATTAATACTTTTTTTAGTTCTTTTTAAAAGTCACTCCTGGAGGCATGAAGTAGTGTGCATGCAAATGTGAAGACGATTTACGGTAAACAAGCAGTGCTATGATTACCAGTGACTGACCTTGAAAATGATGAGAGCGACCTCGCACCCAGCTTGATCTATGAGTTTGCTTCTCTAATTTCGTAAGCCTGAGTTTTTCCCAATTACCCTTTCAAGTAAATAGTGTTTGTGCAAAACTTCGATGGAATCTGAGCATTCAAACAAAAGTTAGGGCTAATTTACCGTGCTAATTTGGTAAATACAAATAGAAACTGATATGATAATAACTTCAATATGCATTTAAATAGCATGTGTAAAGTATAAATAAATACACACTCAGAGAGTTATTGCGGCGTCTAGTAAAGTCGTGTCAAGTGAAATTTGGCCTTAAAATATAATCAAAAGGCAAATATTCGAGTGGCAATCTGTAGCAGACTACACTCTACTAAGGATGAGCGATTCCACCATAATCATAAATCGATACGATAATTGAATGTGAATTCAACTACTGTGTAGATTTCCAGGTATGAAGATGCCAATAGCACCTTTTAAATAGTCCCTATAAAATCAGAAAATTGGCCATGGGGAGGGGGGGGGGNAAGGGGTTGGATTTTAATTTCAAAGGCTTTGATAGGTGCAAATATATTTGTAGACTCAGAATAGGTGAGGTTTAGTCACTCAGGTATAAAGTTTGTGGTTGTTGTTAGGTCAGTAAGGTCTACCCTGTTTACTGAGTGAAAAGGCCTAAAATATTAGGTTGTCTGCTTCACTGCCTAAGTTCTCAAAATCTAACTGGTTCAGGTGCATTTTTCTTTGTGTCAAAATTTGGAGGAAGAGCTAAACAACATATCTGGAAAGTATTTTGAAACGGCACCCCAGGATAAGTTAATGAGAGGTGTAAAACCTAATATAGCTAACAGTGAAATATACATTGGCATCTTCATACCTCCAAGGTCACAAATACAAATTTGAAGAGGGGCGCTAGATTACTGTAGTAATGTAGGTTCTTGTGTCGTCATTAGAATTAGAACACACAAGAGTGAGGATTCACATAAATGTGGATGATCAACGAATCAAAGTTACAGAGTAAAGATTTATATTTCATCCCTTTAATATACTTTGTTGAAAACATTGACTTCCCATCCGCAGTGATTTATGTGCACTTTATACAGATATTCCTGATTATTCATGATTAGCAACGCTGCCGCATTCCTTTAACTAAATTCATATGGTTCATTACATTCATGAAACAAGACGAAGTTAAATAATTTGCATATTTTAAGAATTAACATAGTTCTTCGCAATACAAAAATAATTGGTAACATGGGCTTTCGTAAGCCTGATCGTATCCTGATGTCGTTAGCAACCCTAAAAGGGAGCCCAGTCAGTTACTTTTCAACGCCTCCCCTCTCTCTTGCTCAGTTTCTAACCCACAACTAGACTAACTCTACTAACTTCTTGCACTGTTCACCTTTGTAGCGTCTACGTAAGGCTACACCCCGTCTTTTGAGATGGATATGTGGTATAAAGGGGAAGGAAGGTCAGACTCTCTTACCCCAGGGAGACAGCTCATTAAAGGGTAAAGGGTGAAAGGAGAATCACCTCAATTCAAAAAGCAATGCAGGCCAAGGGGAAATAATAGAGGGTCTTAATATAAGAGGGGGAATGGAAAAGACATTATATTATCCATTTGGATAAGTCTTAGGGCTGAGAACAAAACAAAACAAAACAAACAAAACAAAAGAAACAAAAGAAAACAACAACAAAAGAAAACAGCAACAACACCACCACCACCACCACCACCACCACCACCACCACCACAACAACAACAACAACAACAACAACAACTTTATATTCTTAGAACACTACTTTACATGAAAACCAGTGGCATCTGTAAGGTTAGAGGTGCAGCCAGTGCTTTGTAGGGGCTATGTGAAACACGATTGTAAACCCCTGATGTGAAATGCACACATTGGCCTCACAGAGACATGAGTTGGGTTTAACATTCTGAATCATAAACTAGTGCCTGAACAATTCTACGAACGAGATAAAGGAGTTTGCAGCAATAGTTAGATATTTAAGGAATAGAAAAAAAAAGTATCATAATGTAGAGCTAATACGAACTGATTCTTATGCCACGGTCAAGCATTAAAACATTTTGAAATTTCACCACAAATTAAATTTCATTCTTTCATTTCCCTACTGTGTAAAAACAGTCTACACTAAATGTCTACTGGCACTGTGTGTGGTCAACCAATGATAGAATGAAGGCATTTCAACTGGCACTGTGGTGAGCAATACGCATCACAAACTGACCTGCCCAACCACGTAATAGGGAGTGATCATTACACAGTTTTGTTGTTTTCTTTGAATGTTTACGTCTACATCAATCACTCGTCAACAGTCAAAAGCTACAACTACAAATAAAAAAAAACATCGTGTCCTCTGTGATTTTTTGACTCTGCCTCTTTGCGTCGTTCTCGGTATCACAAATTTGAGCCTTTTTAAAAACAACAACAACAACATGTTATAGATAGTTATTACTATATAAATATAAGTGATACTGCTGATGATATATATCATTTTTACAGCAACACTATTTGCCTAGAAGTGAAAGATAGATACAGTAATATCAAAACAAATACCACTAGCTGCAACAAATCATGATAACCCCACCACTACCACCAGATTACCATCACCATCCACTAAGAATGAAACTTCGTAAATAATATCGAAACAGAATTGCTACTTTGAAGATGTGAGTTAGTCCACTAAAACTTGGAATTTTAATACGAGGATACTACCAAAAAATAAAGATCTGTAAAGTATTTACGATTTATGCTTAATAGTTGCTAAGATTCGGTGAACTGGGGTCAATTTATAGGAGTAAATGGAATCTATATTATGATACAAGTGCAGTGTCTAGATCAATTTCAATCAAATCCTGAGATGGAATTGAGAATCGAGTACTGGAATTAGAACTGTCCATTCCTATAGTCTAACAAGGTCACTTGCCAGTTTGCTGCCATGTACCAAAGCTGTCAGGCTTCCCTAGGGGATTTTCGCTTTATAATCAGGGTTTCTACTTTTAAGGAAATTTCCTCTTTTTTTTAGGAAATTTCGCCATGAAAAGGAAATTTAAAAGGAAAAGGATTTCTCCCCCCTCCCCCCCNCCCCACCCACAAAAATAAAGGAATTTTCGCCTCAAGTAATTTTTTTTCAAATAACTTAGAATAATAATAATTATAAAGAACAAGCCCCACTATTTAAACTGCAAATTAGACATTGTTACTAATTATAATCAGTTTGTGCGAGAAAAAAACAAAAACAAACTTGACAAGCTTTGTATGAGGATTCCAGTCACATTTCAAACTCCCAGCAACTGCCACTAGAGGGGATGCTGTATAGGAGTTTTAGTGCCAGATTTAAAAGATTAAAAAAAAATGTGACGTTTACGAAAGGTCTTTAGCATTAACGAAAATTAAGTTTGATAGTTTGGCATTAATGATAACAATGATTCAGTTTCAGACATATTATTAATACTTTTTACCTCAAATATGGTAATAATTAGGGGATCCGGCTCTGCAAGTTATCACCCAGCAATTAGTATATTAATTTGTGCAAACTTTACACACAGCCGCATGTAACCCTGACATGAAAACCAGTTTCTTTCTTGTCTAATAGGGAGAGGCCGGAGAGTTGGAGGTGTGATAAATGTAAATTGGCGATAAGAAAATAGAAAAGGAATTTTGAACGGCCAAGAAGCATTTTTTAAAATGAAAATAGGGATAAAAATAAGGAAATTTCGTTCTACGGAAGTGGAATCCCTGTTTATAATCTAGGTTAACTACTACATAGAAGGAGGATGACAACATGTAGGAGGATTGAATTTTCTGCAGCAAAATGCCTTGATTAGGCGGACTGAAAACCAGATGACAATGATAAAGTCAGGAAGGACAGCTGAGAAGATCTGGAGATGCTCAGTACATACAACTAACAAAATGTCTTTCCTTTGGGGAAAATTGCCATTTGCCATTTCAGAAAATTGTAGAGCTCGTTTTTCTGTGGTCTTTTAAGATCCCAGTTTGCACGACCCAAGACCTGACAGGAATAGGAAATCAGGCAGTCATCCAATGGCATAATTATTAGTCCATGGGCCAACTACCGAAACCCTCCCCCCCCCTGCGGATTTTATGGGATGGGTACCCACGTCAAGCCTGATGTCTGAGGTTGTGATTTTTGCTTGTTAGCCAAAAATATTCCGCTGGGTGTAGGAATGGCACGCCTTTAAAGTTACCAACCTTTAATAAATCGCATCTCACACCTCAATTACAAAT
>JAWQUT010000103.1:367174-414105 GCA_033807755.1 Ellobium chinense | reverse complement strand
GGGGGGGGGGGGGGGGGGGGGGGAGGGGGGTCTACAGTGGGCCCACGGTCTATATTATGTTTGTTCGTGGTGGCTGACACAGAATCCATTTCAAATTGGCGGACCAGGGGTTGTCATTGAGATAGACGGCAGTCTTGTGGCTAAAAGAAAGAACAACATGGGCAATGTTGTTGAACAAAGGTGGATTTTCAGGACACGGTTTTTTAGAGCTTATCCCCGACAAAACCGGAGCCACCCTTCTGCCCCTCATACAGACCCATATTGCACCTGGTAAGTTATAAAAGTTATAAAAGTGCTAGGTTATAAACATGTTTTAATAACTATATCTGTTAATAATTAAGTGTTAATGCTGGAAAATGCTGATATACGAAAATGCAAAAATTTAAGATATATTTATAGAATAACCGCCAAACTGTGTTGTTTCCTTTTAAAAGTGGATTAAAAATTGAAAATTATAAAATTACTTCTGCATTCTTATATTTGCGGTGACACAATGTATCACTGATTTTAGATAGTCTAACTTAATTATGTTTAAGGGTAAAACATTCACAAATTTCATCACCTAAGTATCCTTTTCGACCAAACTCTTAGTAATTTAGTCACCTAGAAACTAGTATCCTACTTTTTATGACATAATAAAATGATTATGTCGTTGTGTTACATCGCACAGGAAGCATCATCCATTCAGATGACCATGCCCCCTGTGTCAACATCTCAACTCCTCCAGTGAACCCACCCTATCTTACCGTGATCCATCAACACAAGTTTGTTGATCCTGTGACAGGCGCCTGCACAAATCACGTTGAGTGTTATTGGAAAAACTGTAAGCGGAGATTCAGATGGATGGCATTGGCAGGAGTCCATAACACCATGCTGTCATCCCATCTGAACGAACTTCAGTGGCGGGGAGCTACATGGAAAGACAGGAGAGGATGTCCTACGGAATATCATAGCTCATGTTGGGCTGTGGTGCCCAACACAATAGTCCCTCCCCCCTCCCCCTCCACCTTTCCCCGTGTNCTTATTACTTTTTTAATTTACTTATTATCAGTTTTTTTTTTTTGCTAATTATTTTATTTATTATTACATTTCAATTTTGTTAAACATTTATTCATGGCTTCTCTCTTTTTTTTTTTGTTTAAATAGCGCCGCCCCCCACCTCTTTTTTGTTGTTTTTATTGTAATTTTTTTTCAACTTCACTGGAAGGGTGGGAGCAATATCAGCTGTTCAGGTAATAAATTATTATGGACGATTTTAACGAATTAGTGGTGTTCATAATATGTCAAAATAATGAGAATTTTTTTTAGGCCCTCACCTACTGTCTTAAAAAAATCTGGCAAACAGTGTTCTTATTAAAAAATATCGATTATAAGTATATCGATAATAATTATATATCGATACTTTATTCAGGACCACACTTCCAGTTTCCACACTAGTACCGGATTGTAGGGTACTTTGATCTAGTCTAGATCTAGTCTAATTCTTACGCTTTATTCTTCATCAGATTAAAACATTGCTCCAGTGCACGGCCGAAGTTGAAAACTTTTTCAAAGATGGAGAATCACAAAACGTGTTTCAGAAATAGAGTAGGCCAAGACCACAAAGCGTCAACAAGGAATATAATATGATAAATGATAGACTAAGTAGGCCTAGAATTACAGGGATCAGTCTGCTTTCGAAAACATGTAGAAACATTCCTCATCAATCTGTGCCTGTAAGACTGTATCACTGTATAGTTCATATGAGGTGAGAATGGGTAGTGTACAGCTGAAACCACGGATAGGGCAGTGTTACCATTCGTAGGGATTTTCCTCGTAAAGCTGTTTTCCCATATCGTTGGAGAAAAATTGGTGTTCGTAAGTTATTTGGAAAAAAAAACAACACATGAAATGGAGGGTAAAATGGGTAAGATGCGTGGTTTTCTTGTTTTTGACAGTAAATTAATATTTTTTTAAATACAGAATATACTGCGACTACATGCATACGAAAATAAAGGATAAAATAATTAATCTGCCTGTAGGGGAAAAGCACATGAGTGGCAACACACTGACCGAGGGGGTTGTACGGTAGGGTTTATGTAAACTGGGGTGAGAAAAATTGAATGCTGTGCTGTGTAACAGCACTGGCTGCACAGGCAGCACTGTCATGTTCCTATGCAGCCAAATTTCATTTGTTAAAGATGCCATTTTAGAGTAGGGCTCAGCTGTGTATTTGTCGGATGCTTGGTCTGCTAGTTCTTAGACCACCTTTATTCCTAAGAGGTTAATCCTGATGAACTTACAAGTACCCAGCTACACAGTTTCAATTCCTTGTTCAGTTAAACCTTGTAACAAAGCCAGGCAATATAGTCGGCTATCTCCTGGGACAGGACCGCTCTTTTAGCTACAAGATCGGTCCTATTCCGTGATTGTACCATATAGTCTAGTCTAGTCTATAATATATGAGGCAAGCAGAGGATCATAGGGCCGACCGTCTTTAGGGCTAACTGTGCATCAACACAAATGACAGAGTAGGCCATTGATAACTTTTAACTGACTGTTTTTCACTTCTTTGTGATCACCAGGAACCCAAGACTGCAGATGTAGAATTTCCCTACTCCAGTGCATGCCAGTATGGGTACGTAAGTAGTAGCGAAGGACTAATACAAACACACTTATTGTGAAATTCACAGGATGCCTTAAGCTGGTTTTATTATGAACCTAGCAGTCTAACCCAGTTTACCAAAATTTGGCAGATTGTGCTGATTTACTGGGAATATGGTCTCATATTGGTAAGATATTATCCGATGCAACTGTATTTTGGGGACTTGCAAAGGGTTTCAGAATAATTCAACTTTTAGCCTGAGATTGTAATTATAATACAATTAATACATTTGGGTGCATTTCATAACAACAGTCATCATATCTGCACTTTTCTGCCCTGAAGATTCTAGACAGATCGGTTTGCACAGATATGATAATTAGATGTGTGCTGTTATCCCAAGGCAGGCCAGCATATCTAAATTTGGCATATATAAGTCCATAGCCTGCACTTGGAATTCCTTCCAAAATTGTGATCAGAAAACCAGTGGGAGTGGCATTTATTAATCACCATTTCCAAAACCAGGTGATATAATTCACTTATATTTCTGTGCTTTTGGAGTCACATTGGAAATGGGTCAGTCATCATTTATTTATCATGTGCTGGCAGACGTTGAGCAATGAAGGTGGAGCAGCATGCCCATGAAGACTTTTCCCCAAAAATTTATGAAGAAAATTATTTCTTAATAGTATTAAAGAAGACCTATATAAAAATGTCTGGTTTTAAGCATTTAATAGTGTCAGAAGATACCTTTGACTTGTTACAACTCATTCTCTCAAAAGAAGGATTTGCTCAGATATTTTGATCTAACTTTGGATGACAGAGTAGGGAAGTACAAGTCGCAATTTTCCAGAGGTGAAAATGGTATGTTTAAGGGACAATAATCCCAGACTAATCTATAATATGCATGCATATTAAATATATCCTAAAATGCACATTTCTTGTTGCACCTTATTTAGTTAACTACAACTTGTATAATAATACATAACAAATTGTGTAACAGAAGGGATAAGAATAGGGGTTTTGGGAGCGATATTATTTTTCTTATGTCACAGATGTTGAATTTGCTTGATTATTATCTTTATTAGACTTACTGCGAAAGGGACTGCCATGGCTGAGAAGTGTATTCACAAAGCAAACTGACAACAGGTCGACTGATTTGCAGAATAGAGCAACAATTAGACAGCAACATCATAGAGGTGAGCATGCATCCAGAAGAAGAAAGCCACTAAAAGATTAACTTGGTAGATGGTCAGAATCATCTAAAATAATTTATTTGGGTCAGTGCCAAATAACTGTAATATAGAAAGGGACAAAGGGGCTGAAAAGTGGACAACACATATGAAAGAAAGAAGAGACATTTTTTTGACACATTAACCACTTTTATTTCAGGTTTCATATATTTTATAGCTGCAACACTCTTCATCAGTGAGAGAGGTTAATTTTCATACAAAACTACAAAGTGTCAGACATAACTGTGATGACAGAAAAGTGTTAATAAAGTCTCTATTAGTGAAGAAATGTGAAGTTTAACTGCAGTATGAGTATAAAAATCATAAAAGTAAGCCAGATATGTCACACTGTGTACTTAATAACATACAGTTTATTTAACAATTAGTTTGGCTTTGTAGTCACAGTGATGTTCCACACAAAATAAAAAATTAAAGTTTTTACAGATGTTGTAAATAATTGCATATTATATTGCATATTATATCTATTACTTGGGCTTATTATTATACTGATCCTAACAGATCCCTTAGACATATAATATACTGCTCACAATAAGTAGGGGATATTTTACATTAACCATGATTATTTTAATATGTTCATAAAATTTGGTTATTTTGTTTTTGGCATATTTATTGCGCACTAAGGGTGAGTAGTATTCACAGTAAGCTGTTACGTCGCAATCATAGTCCTAAATGTAATGGACTAAGTGAGAGGGCTGGAATACCAAAATTAACAGTGAGAACATTTCATGGGAATAAATGTTTTTGGTGAGTAAAACTTTGTCAGTGGTGTTTAATTAATGTTGTTAATGTGTATTATTGCTCATTTTAGTGAATGTGATCATATGCAAACTATGGGATGCAGAACATTATAGATAGAGTCATAGGAATGCTTCACGGTTGATAAACACAAGTTCAAGTTGCTGCAAGTCAAGTCTTCGTGTATCACAGTCTGTGATCAGCTGGTTGCATAGAAGATACCATCAATTTAGATTTGTCCATGATGTGCCTCTCAGTGGACGCCCTAGGCGAACATCTCGACACGAAGACAGGCGTCTTGTGAATGTCGCCATAAGAAACTGCACAAATAATGCAACACGTTTGAGGAACCAATTTCAGCAAATGACAGGCATAAGTCTGAGTACACAGAGTATTCGAAGTTTCCCCATCGTGCAGGCTTCATGGCCCATAGACCTTACGTTGTTCTTCCTTTAACACAAAGGCATATCCAAGATCGTTTAAACTGGTGCCGACATTACCAACGCTGGACTTTAGGGCAGTGGTCAAGTGTTTTATTCTCTGATGAGTCAAAGTTCACCATAGACTTAAATGATGGCTGTGTTCGAGTTTGGAGAAGAAGAGGAGAGCGATACCAGCCTGACTGCACTGTGACTCATGATCAGTATGGAGGAAGGTCAGTGATGGTATCGGCCGGAATAAACGTGAGAGGCAGAACCAATTGGCATATTGTTCAAGGTTGAGTTACTGGACAGTACTACCTGGATAACATGATAAGACCACATGTCCATGTACTTTGCTCAGCACCACAGTGAAAACTTCATCTCTCAGGATGACAACACCAGAGCCCATCGAGCATGCATTGTCACTGAATATTTGCACAATGTTGGAATTGAAGCATTACCTTGGCCTGCCATGTCCCCAGACCTTTCCCCAACAGAACATGCATAGGATATTCTCGGCCAGCAGATACAAGACCGTCCACAGCCACCTATAACAATAGCACTGGCAATTACACTGCAAGAAGAGTAAAAATATTCCTCAATGCAGTTTTCGAGACTTATCAGGATTATGAGAAGATACTGTAGAGAATGCATCACAGTGGAAGGCCATCCAACCCGTTATTAACCCTTGTAAACTTTCAGTAAGTACTCTTGGGGTAAATAAGGGGCGATAACCCATTGCTTATTCAACAATACGGAAGGAAACTTCACATGCTGATTCCCGCGTTCTTGTGTAATAATAACCGATAATAATAGAAAACTGAAATTAATTTCGTGCTAAAGAAAATAAATTATACCCAATCAAAATATCCCCTACTTATTGTGAGCAGTATACATTGTACAGTTATCAAATTCAGTTATTTGGTCTTTGGTGTCAGACATCATGCGTCCACAAAGTATAAAAGGTTACATGATTTCCAATATACAAGCAACGCGTTCAACAGTGAAATGTGCAATAAAATATTTACATTCAACAGTCACTTACAAGATAATTAATTTTAACTTAAACCCAATAATGTGGTTGGCTCATGCCTAAATGAATAAACTTGAAACTTGAAATGATGAGGAGAAATGGCGATCATCAAACACATAGGGCATGTAAATTTTCAGTGAACATGAGAAATAAGCACTTTTCTTTCAGGTCATTCTTTTAATAGAAAGTTTTGTAATTTTTATTTAAAAGGTCAGGTGCCAAGGAGGGAAGGATACAGATAAAAAAAAAAAAGAAGTGGGGGGTGGGGCACAGCACTGTGCACCTCTCTGCATTGGTCTTTATTTTGGCTTTGACTCCTTCTTAACTTCTTCTGTGATTGTCCATCTTTCCTCCTTCTTACTCTCTCTGTGACCTCTTCCTGTTTAAATAAAAAGCGGGAATTCAGAGCCAAAATTTATTAAAGCAGGAATGCCATTGAAAGAAATAGAGTTTCATAAGACATAAAATAAATTTGTCTCTTGTCGCTGTACAATCAGCCTTTGATCTAGATCCTAGTCAAGCATAGGGCATAGGCTTTTCTTCTCAGCTGTGATTGCCAGTGCGCCGCCAGCCATGAGGCAATACAGCATATTATGTGCTGGAGGTCACGCGGTTGGCAATGAAACGTCACACCTATTGTATTACGATATGGGCTGCCTCAGGCAATGAGTTTACAGTCCATTATTTATGACACTACGCCCAGAATGCATTTATTGTAGTTCTACAGATATCGTCATCACAATTGTTGAAATTTGAATGATAGCAACAAATCTCAATTTAAAAAGCATTTATTTATTTCTGTATTTCATTGCTTCATCTAGGAGAATGCATTTTGTAAATTATGTTACGAACAGAACTACAAGAACAGGAAACAAGCTGAATGTACACAGGAAAACTGTGGTGGACGTCACAAACAGATTGGTATTTGTTGAACATCACTATAGAAATAAATCTAATGACAAAATTCAAACTCAATGTATTGTTGAATTCCTCCATCGCCAAAACTCCATCACACATTCATTGAAAGGAAAGTAACGATACACAAATGCCTCAGACAAAACTGAAGAAGAAGTGACCGCTATTGTCGTATCGTGGTTGGACGTCACGGTGTGGCGACAAAGTACACTAGTTCAGATGTTAGCCCACACAGTAGGAATTGACGAATGGTATGTCACAATTATCATCCAGCGAAAGGTGACACTTTTATTGCCCTATGTGGGTTACATGTACCCGTAATCTGGCATTTGGGTCTTCGAATTTTTTATTTGATAAGGGTGATGTCTGACAACTTGTTTTGAAAATGACCCATTCTTACTAAATTAGCCCACAGAAAAGTTCTTTTTTTGCTTTACAATCATCCTCATTTATTACTCTAAAATGTAGTTACCAAATCCAAATGTAAATTAAATATATGTGCCTGTTTTGTTTGTTTTCCTGAGGTCCGATTCCAGGTGTCCATTTAAAATATGTAATAAATCAGTCAAATCATAAAAACACATTCAAAGTTTGAAAAAAACAAGTGGTACACCTATAATCAACTTGTTGATGCTGTTTATTGCATGAGTTTGGAACAACCACAGACAAAGAAAACACATACCAGATGAAAATTAACTGAGATAATACGATTACAAAAAGGTGTATTGAAATAAGAGAGCTTTTTGGCACTGACTCATTTACAAAATCATGATCACTTGCAATAATGTCAAGGCTTCATTAAAAGGAAGTCTCATCCTCAGGTTCAATCTATAAGTATGGTAAAAATTGCTGTCCCAAATACTTAAAGACTAAGCCTATAATAAATTTAAAACCGAGTGAAACACGAACAAATGAAGCATGCTGATAGGAGTCTATTTCTGATGTAATCAGACTAAAGTCTAGCCAGAAAAGTACTAAACCTTCACAAACATCCCGTCTTAAGCAATGCATGATAGCGCACCCCCTTCCCCTCTTCCCCTCCCCTCATCCACCTCCTCCCCCTTGCTAGACTAATTTCCTATTCTACAAATGGAAGTGCCATTGCTGAGGACCTAAGTACTGATCACAACCAAATTCAGAATGTTTGAGAAATGGGTATGCATTCAGTGAGAGCACACCCAACTGTAGCTAAAGGCCTCAGAACCATTTCGACACTTACTCTGGCAAGTCATCAGAATCACTCCAAAATAAAGAGCGAACAAAAAATTACAAAAACGTATCATCCTGATCATGATTTTGTAAATCCTGACAAAAGCCTAGACAGGAATTTATATAATTCATTATAGTGAATTGGTTGTTACCAATGGAGGAGTAATCAAAAGTAGTTTGCCATGTTTGCCATGGAGCTTGCTAAGTAGCTTTACCTTTTCCGCCACACGTTATTTACCTATTATATCCGCCACTCGTGGGTGTAATACACCCAGTGACTCAGAAAGACTGGTTTGAAAGAGAACATCATATCCGCCACTCGTGGGTCTACTACACCCAGTGACTTTTTAAAGAGAGGATTTCTGTGTCTAACCCTATCCGCCACTCGTGGGTGTAAAAGACCCGATCGACCTAGGCCTATCAGGAATGCCAGGTTGACGTTGAACGAAGACAGCTCAGAATGCCAATAATAAATCCACGATTTTCAGGCATCCTGCTATAATTTGCAGTAAACATGCACTAAACATATCGCCGGCTATAAAAAGTGAAATGATACTTAATTTAGAGAATCAGATTTGCAACCTGTTTTACGTTTTATCCTGGAACTCGTTTGGCATCACTTTGAATGGTATGAAACTGGCATCAAGGCAACACCAAGTAACATCGAACCAAGTATTCGAAATGGAGGCCCTACAAAAAGTATTCGCCATGAGAGAGTAAGTTGATACAATCTACTCTTCTTTGCCAATAATATGAATAGCAATAGCAGAATTGTGCGTATCATTTTTTTTTCTAAAGAAATCGGTTCAGTATTCTGTTTGAAAGATTATTTTATGGCTTTACTGTATTTAGGTGTGCGTGCGTGCGTGCGTGCGTGCGTGCACATTTACTGTTGAATACATAATTTATCATACGTGAGACACCTAGATGTATGAGATGTTATCCAGTACTAATCAATTATCATAGCAGATAACATTACACTTTCTAAGTTTAGTTTTGATTATTTGATTTTCAGCATGGTATTCCCGAATGGTCTTCGGGCCATATTGTCTGAGGAGCCTTCCTCCAACGGAGCAGAGGGCAGGAGACAAGTCTATAAGAGACTGTATGGTACTTTGAAGGTGAAAACATCTTGCACTGGCTCTTCTATTGTACTCTACTCAGTTGTCCTACGTTTTAGAATCAAAATGTCCCAGATAGATTTATTGCATTTGCCCCATTTTGCTATAACCACTGCAACATCATCATTCTTAAGCTTGTTATCATCATGATCATCTCCATCATTATTGACCTTCCCTGTCTCGCCATCATTATTTTAATATTTTAGTTGGCTACATCTGCGCATTAGGGAAAAAAAAGGTAATATGCAAGAGACAGACATTCTAAACATGCACATACAATATATTTCATGAAAAGTTGTGTTTTATAGAAGAAATAATGTAGTTTTAATGTTAACTGAAAGTTTAACATCAACACTTATGGTAGAACCCTAAAGTTTCATTTTCAGAATAAACCTGCTCAGAATAACAAAAAACAAATGTCTAATCAACTGTTCACTGCTCACTTGGCAGTTCAAGAACAACATTGGAGGGACCAAATGAAGACTTGTGTTCCCAGAGGAGCTGAAGAATTGTGTAAGGGAAGTGACAAGATGTGAGGAGGAGGAAGATGGTGGTGCTGGGAAGTATGAATTCCAGTACGAAGAGGATGATAAGGTGAGCCAAGATGTATCCACCACGAAACTTACAGCACAACATTCCACTGTAAATTACCCATAATATCAAAGTCAAAGATAATATTTACATGCTTCAAACCATCATTTCTTATTATCAGTAATTCAGCAATACTGAAATTAAATAAAAGTTTAAAATGCAGCAAAGATATATAGAATGTCAAGTATTATTTTACGTCGGCTATGTCATGGTATCTAGAGGCATTGAAAAATAGCCCACTTTGTTCCTTGAAACCCATGGCCTGGATTTCTAATTAAACCAGCTCAGCAAGCTTACCCAGCACAATGACAGGCAGCTGAAATTAAAGTACATGTCTGTCTGTGTTTCACTGAAACCATAACAGTCACAAACTTACAAGGTGTATTGCATTGCGGTGTATAAGCTATAGTAATTTTGTCTTTTCTCAAATAGGCACACTATGTCACCATGGAAGAGCTCATTAAGGCGATCAGCGCCAAGCTGGTGAGGGAAAATGAAGAAAGTCACAAAAAGAGTATAGTGAGGCTTTATATGGAGACTCTGAATCAAAGGAAGAAATAACATAATTGTACTGGAAATGAAATGTCTTGGATCAACTATATATACAATACAGAGCTGCCAACCAGTACGAAATTTTCGTATTTTCGTCTGACCTCAGTACGAAAATACGAACCGTACTCTTAAAAATACGAAAATCAACAGTCAGTATGAAAAAGAATACAGTGAATGCCTTCCGCAACGAAGTCGGGCGCTTAAAGAGCTTTCGTGTACTGAAAATCATGAAAATGAGCTGTTTTGGTCATGAGTACAAGTACTCGAGTCTCACAACAAGCGATTGAAAATCGTAGAGTACAGTGCAGTATACAAGCCTACTGGCATTCCGTTTTGCGGTAGAGTACACAGCAATATCGATGCTGACGCGCATTTTTTAGTTTCGCTTTCGCCGGCACCGTTTGGCGTGTATGTTAGGTCTCGATCCCGGCCGCATATCAAAACTGCTAGATCCAGAAGAAGTTTAGTTGAAACTAGAATTCTCTTACAAAGATACCAGCCATGGTTACCAGCCACAGGAGGCTTTATGCTATATTGTTCAACCTTGCGGGCGTTTGAGGCTTTACTTTGATGCCGGATGAATCCCGTCATGCGTATGCATTGTGCCATACCCAGAGTGCCTACACATTACCTGTGTAGGCTATGTTTCATTTGGTCTGTTAGTGTATACTGTAGGCCCTCAGAGCATCAGATGACCTACATTTGGGATGAGCATAGTGTACTACTGTACTATAATAGTGTTGGCTCTAGAGCCAAGGTTAATGACCTTTACTGTACTACTAGACTAGATCTAGTAGGCCTGACAGAGACGGCTTTCAAAGCCCCAGTTTGGAAGGTTTAGGGTTAGCTCTGGACTAGTCTAGATTCTAGATAGATTTCTATTTCCTGCTCTACCAGCAGATGACATGCTTAAATCTGAGACTGAGACTGCAATTTAAGATATGAATATGAGCATTCTACACTTGGATACAATTACTGCTATTAATGCCTCTGGTGACATATGGCAACATTTTAGCAGGATATAAATCATTTAATTTTTCTAGTGGGCATAGTAAAGTGCTACAGTCTGTCCTCTGATGATCTGGAATTTCAAGCTTAGCAGCAATTATGTGGTGAACAAGTTCATTTTGTCTTACAAAATGAGGGCTTTCTTGTGTTATTATTGCCACTATCTTACATATCTTATCAGTTTTTGTTGTTGTTTTTTTTTAATTTTGGAGGAATGGGGGATTTTTTTTTTTTGTTAAAAGGAAAAATTCACCTAATCAAAATAGCACTTAGATTTCAGGAATATGAAAAGGATTTGGAAAGAGCTGTTGGTAGTCAAGTATATTATTTTACCACAGTGAGTGACTCCCATTACCTCAGTTTAAAGCTGAAGAAAAGCTTCTTAGTATTATACGGAAACAGTAGCTACCTACAAGCCTAAAAGTATGACTAAACAGCCAAATAAGAAGACATTCATTTAAATTTCGCGAGATTATTTTTCTGCACCGGTGTGAGTATGAAAATCAGGGTCAGAATATGAATTTTTGATGCCTGGAATATGAAAATCCAGTATTGGAGGTTGGCAGCTCTGACAATAGACAGTCAATATTTCTCTCCATCTCTCTCTCTTTCTCTCTGTCTCTCTCCCTCTCATTGAACCTTCTCATTGCATGCCATGAGGATGTTGACACACCTGGAGCTTTTGACGAGCACTATAAAGAAAAGCACCATGTAAGCATAGTAGTAGCGTTAACATTCACCTCCATACTAAAATGATAAGCAAATTTAAGAAACAAAGAAAGAATCTTGACATTATTGAAAAAAACATGACATTATTGAAGTGATAACACATAATATTGCAAAATTTGCTTGAACCTGTAAGCTGCTCATCATATGGATATAACACCAGCATCTCTTTCTTCTTTTCCAGGCTCATCATATCACTCTGGAAGAGATCTCAGGAATTCCTTGGGACACCCGGCCACCTGTTGGGATGGAAGGCCAAAAGGACAAAGAAAAATTTAGATCTAATAAACCCTGAATACTTGAATCTCTTGCACTTAAGTTTAGTGTTTGGTTGAGTAGACTACTTGATTAGATGCTTATATGATGGTGGTAGCCATGATGGCGGCGGCAATGGCAATTTGATAAGTGGTCTTGAGGAAGTGGTGAAAAGAGGTGATAGTGATACTGATGTGGGGCTGATGATGATCCTCCATCCCTGACTCGTCTTCCCTCTATGTTTGTGAACTTCACCACACCTCTGATAATGTCATTCCCAATAAAGAGGCTGAACGCATCAATCGGATGGCGCACTGTGCTCGTGCTAGGCACCCTGTCTTTAGGAATTTTCAAAATGTTCCGTGCTTGTGTTTTTGAAACCAGTGGTGGTTCACTGCACCACACTGCAGTTTTGGCCTTGTACCACGTCAGTGTCTCATCTTTCCTTGTGTTTGGCAGATCAGTCATCTCCATTGCATCGCCTGTCTCACAATGTTGCTGGTTGTCTTCTGTGACGCCGAACAGATCAAAACCCACTGGCTGGAGATCAGCATATCCCACTATCCGGAACTGTTCCCGTTCTTCCTCCCTCTGTCTGTCTTCCATCATCCTTTCTTCCTCTTCATCATCATCATCATCATCATCATCATCACTATCGGGATGGTCCGCATCATTCTCATACTCTCCAAATACTTCCTCCTCCGATTCAGAACTTCTAGCTTCCTCTTCCCATACAGGATGGCCTACATCGTCCAATTCTAACATGCCAGATGTTCATCCTTTCCTAAGACATGATTCAGGCTGAAATAAAATCATACGCTCAATTGACTAATAATTCAGCCTGATGTACGTCAAGCAATAGCATGATTGGTTAACTAAAATTGTTTGCAACGGGCCAGTATGGAGTTTAAAATATATATACTGTATTAACACGATAGCTCACCACAAATTTGCATATTTATGTTTATGTTTTGTGAAGAGAACACTCTGTTTTCAAGCGTGTCTGTGTTTACTGTCAATTGTTCTATGGATTTCAAAGTTTTTTTTCTGTGTTTTTTTTTTTTAAATCGAATCTTACAAAATATCTGAATATCTGTTCAGTCATCATCAATATCATCATCATCATCAGCAGCAGCAACAGCATTTTCAACATGATCTTCATCTTATCACCATCATCAGCAACAGCAGAATTATCATCAACATCATCATCATCTTCTTCATCATCTTATTCTAATAACCACATCACCATCATCATCATCATTAGCAGCAGCAGCATCACTTTTAGCGTGATCTTCATTTTATCACCATCATCAACCCTCATTAGCAGAAGCATTGTTATCATCATCAACAATCATCATCATCTTTGTCATTTTGTTCTTATCACCACAACTTTAATTTTTGTTGTAAAAGTATCATAAATCCAACACAATTGATTTTATTAACTTTTCTAATCTGTTTTCTATATTGTGGAAAGTGTTGTTGCAAGCCTCTGCATTTTAACTTCCTTCCTTATCACGTAAATCCTATAGTATTTTCACTTGCAATTACCATAGATCGATTATTCTAACTTTGGGTAATGAGTTAACCGAGTACGAATACCTGCATGAAGTGCCAGCGAGTAGTCTGCTGGCAGACAATCTAGATTTCAAGACCCAAACACTATTGCACACTTTGGCATGAGTTACGAAGTTGCAATCTGAAAGAGCTGCACGATCGCTACGACAAGAATGGTTTTCTCAATACCGGAAGAGACGGATATGAAGCGCGCGAATACCCGCGGGTGCTTTCGACCCTCTTGTGGCGGATAGGCCTATCAATTGCTTTTCGCTATATAGAGGCCACTGGGTTGATTACACCCACGTGTGACAGAGAGACTTGGTTTTGGTTGTTTTGTAAACAAATTCCTCAAAAATAAACAGTACAGTAACAGACAAAATCTCAGCTCACACAATGACCACAAATGACTAATTGAAGAATACACAAAGTTTGGAGGCATAAATTTTATTTTGGAAGGAGATGTGTTCACTTTTTTGACATGCACGGGTGTTTTACACCCACGAGTGGCGGAAAAGGTTAATGTTAATGGTGGTGTTTGTCTTGATGATAATAATGATGGTACTGTTGACAGATCTATTGGAATACTGGTAGCTGTAAGGGTGTCTTAAGTTTATCCTTAGTTTGGAAGGATACTGTATACAGTGGACATAATTAAACTGAATAGGTGAAGAGCAGATATTGTTATTTAAATATTTATCCAGGTAGGAAGCAGGTGAATATATTTATATTTACAGTATTATAGATTGAAGAATGTGCTCACGATTTATGTTCCATTCCACCAAAGTGAGCAATTGATTAAGTGATTAAGAAGACTGAAAGAAGAGGAATGAAAGACAACATGAAAGGGAGAAAGATGATTTAACTTCAAGGGAAGAATGTAAAACATTATTTGACCTACCTGTTCAGTAAGCAAGGACAAATGTTTTGTGCACTTTTAGTTTTTTACAATGCATTAGTATGTGTAGTTGTTGGGAAATGAAGAGTGCGCACTTCATTATGCAGCTTTATGAGTAATGCCATCTGGTTCGGGACTATGATGTACTAAGTTCAGTATTTTAACCTGACAGTTTCTGAATAGTGCCGGCATTAATTGAGACTAATAGTCATGGGTTTTTTTTAATCATCCAAGAGATGTAATGTGTGTTAATTTTTTTGTTGGTAATCATATTATTAGTGTTGTATCCCTTGTCCCTTTTTTCCCTGTTATTTCTGGAGGAGGTGGGGATAAAAGGGGGGCGGGCATGGGGGAAGAGGAAACTGCCTTCTTCAAAATTTAAAAAATGAGTCAGTATTCTCCAGTTTATACTTATAGGTCCCATACTCAAGGGTCATGGGAAGTGGGAGAGAAGGATGGAGCATTGACCAAAGCCTCCATTATACTTAACCATCAGTACATAGTGGGTTTTGCTGTCTTTATCAGCGCTGCTGTTGGTCATTGTATTATGGAGTAATGACACACCACAATACTTGTGTCTTTGTTTTGGCTGCTGTTTGTGAAAGAGACCAGCAAGAACATATTTTACCTTCCACTTCTTTGAATTACATTACCATACATAGGTGCTTAAGGCCATCACATAATATGGGGTAGGGTGTTGGAGTTGAGTAGAATGCATACATATCTCTGTCAAATGAATTGTAAAAGGAGCAAACTAGTTTCCCGATTGGATAAAATGCTTTTAGAATAGGTATGTTTGAATTCAATGATTTAATTTGTGTAAAAGTGCAAAAAAAATGTTTAGAAAATTTCATGATAAGTGAGTGGCATCTCTGCTGCTGTTGTTGTTGCTGTAAATGATGATTTTTCTCCATCTCCAGTCAGTACATCCTACCAGCCTGATAGTTCACAGATGAATGATGCAACTCCAGAGAACTTATCTGACCTAGAACTAGTTTACAAAGATCAAGGTATTAGAACAGTAATAAATAGGCTTATACCTATAAGTCATGTATTCAGCTAATCAAGCTACTTCAGATTATTATTATCATCCCAGCATATGAGGTGACTCATTGATTTTCGCTGCTTCCTAGGGCATATATGATGCCAGTGACATTTACAGACATGGATCACTAGCATTTTATAACAGCTTTCTCTGCCTGTAGCCAGGGATCCATTTGACAGACTGGGGAAATGAGAATACTGTGAAGGAAATGCCTTCAAGGCATCATCTACAGTGCAAATCATTATGGTGGGAATTGAACCCATTATCTTCAGATCTTGAATCCAAAGCTGTAACCATTTGGTCATGATGTTCCATGCAGCTGTTATTCTTGCTTCATTGGTGGCAGTGATAGGGTTGATAGTGGGTGCTGTGATTCCTCTCTGCTATTTATGATAATGTGGATGGATAGTTTTCTTGAAGATTCATCTTTATCTGTTCCAGTATAAAACTTTCCTAAGATCAGTAATATCTAGTTGAGCTTCAAATTCTAAATAAAAATAAAGAGTGACTGATGGGGGAGTAATAAAAGTGTAAAGAAGAATAGTGCAGGGACTCATCAATGATAACAGGTCATAAGAGTTTCTGATATTCCAAACTGATTTTCATGGCTCTTTTAGGCCATATTTGTAATTACTTTTAATCCCTTTTGAAGGTATTTTTGCAGAAGTATTAAGATTTTAATACACTTGTAGTTGCTTTCTCTTTGAATTTATCATAAGAAAAATAAAACAACAATATTTATATTATAACCTATTGTCTCTGATGAGCCCCACATATTCATTTCTGTACTTTTCTGATTCTAGTTTTTCTGTTCATGTGTCATATTATGTGGTCTTGTTTAGGGGTGTTATTTTGGCTCCACAGGCTACCATGAGATGGAATTCACCAACAGTAATGAAAGTGAACTACATGAAAGGAGAAAACAGTGTCAGAAAAATCCCGGCCATGAAGATTTCATCCCAGTTAAAAACTTTACCCTACACCACCTACCTGAATGTTGGCATGACAGTTTAATATTTGATTTAATCATAACCGTGATTAGTCAGACTGTCAGAGTGGCTGTTGGATACACCAGTGAAAGGAGACCACAAAACTATCCTTTATATAACAGGAGAGGGCAGTCTGGTGTGACTGCCTTTGGCAGTGGAAGAGTAAGGTATGTGAAAAGGAAATTCAAAGAGCAAGATAACAACAGATGCCCATGTAAGACATGTAAACAAAGCCCTCATCAAGCGAAACAACACTGGGGGGAGTTTTGGGTACGTACAGCCCAACATGTTGTATTTGACAGTTCAGAGGCGAGACATACTATGTGTAATCTGTTCTTTGATAGTGATGAGGACAGATATGATTGCCCCAGTTTGGAAGGGATAGAGGTAGTTGACTCAAATGTTGAGATGGACTACTGTCATTTGAAATGTGTAACACATGATGAAGATGTATGCAACAAGTTGGAACAGATGACAGATCTATACTGGTCGCTACACCAGAAGCTTACAGAGAGACAAGGAGCATTTAATGTGGACGAGGGGAAGACAGCAGTAGTCATATCCCACCCACATGGACTGGCTAAATATGTGACTGTGGGGGAAGTGACCGACAGAGTGGGAATTTACAAGTGGAGATACAGTGCTGAAACATGCACAGGATCAAGTGGAGGTCCTGTCTGCCTCCTGGGAGTGAGAGTCAAGGAGTTTAGCCAGCCATGGCCTTACAATATCACACACAGTGGGTGTCCACAGAAAGGTCAAAATGAAAGTACCTCATGGTTTGATTTGATGTAGATTATGATACAGAAACAATGAAAATACACTTGAACATGTTTAATAGGAAATTTTCAGGACATACTAAATGAGCTTACCCTCAAACAGCAATTACAACAATGTTTTAAAGAAAGTTAGTGTTTTTCAAAACACTTTCCAAGTCCATGAGTAATAATTCACCAGGATCAATTCTATGGACATTAAGAAATATGCATCAATGGAGACATTTTGTACGTCTCATAAATTGTGCAACAAGGATGTTCCAGTGTATGATGGATTATCCACAGTGAGGAAAAATGCATGAAGAATTGCCCACCTCAGTCTAGCTCAGATCACAGTTTCAAAGATAATATGTGATGAAGGATCATGCTGTGGTTGTTTGTTAATGAATAATAAGCTATTGTCTGGCTTTGAGTTGAGTATATCAGGGTTAGGTGGGGGGATGAATTACTGAAGTGAGAGCAACTATGATTTTATCTGAAAATAATATTGTAGTGGATTTTAGAGGTGTTAGGTAATAAGTGTTTCTCAGATTAATGCTAAGAGCATGTAATATAATATAATATAATATAATATAATATAATATAATATAATATAATATAATATAAGTTTCACATGAAGTGGTTTTGATATGAATGTGTTCGAGTTGCTTCATGATATGATTTGATTTAGAGTATTTCATGGGTTGATTTGATGTAGTTTCGGTTGTATTTGTCAGTGATGAAACACAAGCAAAATAGCTGTACCAAATTTAACAGAATTCTGATATCACCATCACCACAACAATGATAAAAATACAATGACAGTTACATTAACAATGTTACAGCATCGCCAACAATTTGAGAAAAGAAACCTTACCTATAATTAACTCACCAAAATTCACTAGACAAACTTGAAAGAACCTGATTCACAGTATTTTTTTATTAAAAGATGTGCAATGCAAGGAAGAAGAATTCAGTTGAATTCAGTTTATTAATTTGAACATCGAAACATATGGGTAATCAAACATCGATATGCATGGCATGTACACTGAAACCTCGTTATACCGCCAAGTAAGGGGCAAACAGAAAAATGGCGGTATAACGAGAATGGCGGTACAACGAAAATACTATGTAGAACAAGGGAAATAAGTAATTTACCAACATTGGACTAGCTAACATGTCTAAAATAATGCAGTTATTTCCCTTCACTTATTCTCTTTCACAGTCAGCGCGAGTCTTGAGCGTTTTTCTGCCATCAGGTAAACAAAACAACGTTAAGGACTTGAGTTGATAATGATAAGAAAAGAAGTTGACTACTACACATTACACATCCGGGTCGGAGAATCACACGAGCGCTAGGCCTACGTCATAGATCAATGTGTGCTGTTTGCATCGTACCCCACGACCGGTGCGAACCAGTTGAAGCATCACTGCGCGCGCGCGCTTACGTTCATTCGCAAACTCTCTAGGCCTATCCTATTGAGCGAGAGGAGATTGAACTGTGGCCCGCCTTTTCCACTGCATGCCCATGTTGTTTCTAGCTTTTTGGAAGCGAAGTCCTGATAGGCCTACTGATGGAAGTGCCCCACACAAAGCAGTTGGGGATAAATGTAACATTTAAACTGTTGGCGGATGGCGGTATAACGAGATTTTTAGTGACTTTGTATAGGTGTCAGATCCTCTCCTATTGTCATAGCTGCCTGACTGTTTGGCATTTTTCCTTGTTTGTTCTTGTGTTCCTCCTCTGGTTTTCTCCATCTCTTCTTCAGCATTCACTAATTCCTTGTCTTTTTACAATGTAAAGATATTCCCAGATTACTGGTAAATTCTTTCCTTCCTGATACACTAGAGTTAAAATTCATGGGACTACTATTGGCAGATGTAGAGCCGAAATGTGTAATGTTCATCTACTTGTGATGTATGTTAGAAAGAAAGAAAAGATAACTAAAAGGCACAGCCACAAAAAAAACCCCACAATTTTGTACTGGTAACCTGTTTAACATATTGCTGTGTTTCTAATAGTAATACCGTATAGAACCGAATAATAAAATACTGTGAAGTACCTACTGTAATTTTTTTTTTTTTAAACTGCAAATTTTCATTGATGAAACGTCAGAAAATCTGCTTCAATATTATGCAAGTTTCCAGCCAAAAAAAGTTGGACTAATATTCTGAAAATCAGTACATCATCCTCTTCATGCATTGCATCACTTGTTCTCTATTCATCATTGACCTTTGTCCCCTTCCTCATCATCATTGTTGTAAACTCTTCCTTTCCTCACCATTCATCAAAGCCCTTCCCATCATCTGCTATATAGGTTTTTACCTTTCCTCTTTTTCTAATTTATCACAAACTCATTATTGTTGTACTGTCATCTTATGATTATTGTTTAGTCCTCCTCATCACTGTTCTTTTTTACTGCTTTCTTATGATCCTCTCCTATTGTCATAGCTGCCTGACTGTTTGGCATTTTTCCTTGTTTGTTCTTGTGTTCCTCCTCTGGTTTTCTCCATCTCTTCTTCAGCATTCACTAATTCCTTGTCTTTTTTTTATCTTCTGCTTTCCAGTTGTCCTTCTCTCGTCTTTTTCCTCACCTTTGTCCACTCTCTATCATAAGCATGCAGATTAACACCGTTCTCTTTGCATAGCTCTTTATATTAATGAAGTTTCCCCATCTACACTTGCCGGTCAGTATGATCAACTGAGCAAAAGTATGCCACAGTTTGACATGCTTGTTTTTTTTTTTTTGTGCTAATGGTAACTATGGGAAACATCACTGATGTTTTAGGAATGTCCCATCGTTACCATCAGTGCACAAAGCTAGAAAGCATAGTGCATACAGCACCTAGTATTTAACTGAGATTGTTGTCAAAAATGGTTAGGTTTGGGCTTTCATATTGGTTCTAGAAAGACCAGTCACAAAGGGCATTTTGATCCATTTTGAACTTAAACATTTCAGAGCACAATTGTTGTTGTTTTATGCTACATTCCATATTGTCTGTGACGCAGTAACAAGTTTTCATCAACATTTTGATGTTGATACACTTTGTACAACAGTTAATTAGACTTTTACAATTGCAGGTGAAGTGTCATTTTGTGGAGCAATCATTGGTTGCACCAGTGGCTTAGGAATATATTCAGTATTGCAAGCATTTAATGTAGATCCAAGTAATACATGCATTAATTTTTGTGAACTAACTTGCATTTGATGATCTACCCCTATTTGAATTTGATAATAAACTCTTATTGAAAATCTGGTTTGGTGTTGATATTTTCCAAAAATATCAATTTTTGTTTGCTGCATTCACGCCATAACAGAAATTCATTCTTAACTGTAAATGGAATTTGAAAGATAATCTGAACATCAGGCACTTTTTGTTGCTTATTATTATCACACATGGAATAGCAGTGCAGTTTTTCTGATAAAGCAGAGTAGTTTATACTTATTCCAGCCATGAATTGTTTCAGTTTGAAGAAAAATGAATTGTATATGTAATTGTAACAGATTACTTCACTAAAATAGATGTCTTCTAAGTTATCTATGACCAAGTTGAACTGAGAAGAGAAATGCTTTGACCGATTTCATGACTGATAAATAATGTACTTGAGGATAGTGCCAAAACGTGGAGTAAAAAGCTGGCAGCTCTTTTGATGAATGAACAGACTCATTTCATGTTGCAGTTGGAACATGAAGAAACGAAACAAATAAATAGAGGCCAAAGAGAAAGAAATGGAATTGAATGCGAAAACTATTGTGGCGGAATCAAGTTGAAGCAGCTTATAATGGAACAAGCTAGGACAAATATTGAAACTTCACCAGTTTCTTTCTATTTTCACTGATCCATGTAATCAAACAAGTCCCTAGTAACATCCACCTCCTCTCCTCTTCTCTCCTCTCCTTTCCTCTCCTCTCCTCTCCTCTCCCCTCTCCTGCCACTCTCTGAAAAGAAAAACCAAATGACCAAAAAAAAAAAATAACCAAACTTGTGAATGAGACTGTTTGAACGCTGTGTCCTGAAAATGAATTTGAGATGTAACTGATTACCAACATCTGTGCGCAAATCATTTTACGCTAAAATGGTCCACACTAGAATTACCTTACTATACTAATTTTGTCATATATTTATTGAGATGTTATTAATATTATCGTTTTACTTGCTCACTCAGTATGATATCACATCATTTATTTATGTCTCGGCAAAATAGATCGAAAGGTCAGTTTAGCCCAGATCAAGGAGTATTACTGGATTTATAGTAAGATCACATAATCTAAGGGTGTAGCTGGGTTATTTTTTATTTTTTTTTTTGGCAGTCTAGCACTTATCTACATCCAACCAACTTTCTGAAACCGTCGACAGTCGACTTGTAAGATTTCGCATATGTCAAGACATTTACAACGAACTGCCTTGGTACTAGATATACACAGGTATTATTATAGCTGTCATAAACCTTTCTGCATACATTGGAACCTATGGAAGGACGGTTAAATTGATGCAGCATTGGGATTATTCTGCATTAGCTGTTCATTGTTTCAGTTACAACAGAAGCCCAGCAACTTGAAATGCCATAAGGGTTTCAAGGAAGTATAAATACTTCTTGTATAGAAAATCAGTCAGTTTTGATCTTAAGTCTGCTGGAGGCAAAAAAAAAAAAAAGTCAGTTATTTGGTAGCTAAGAGAGCCAAGTCTGGCACCCGTGAGAAAAACCCGGAAAGGATTTTGCCGCTCTTGCGCAAAAAGAAAACAATAACAGTTGTCCACAGTGAGTAATCTAGTTTCGCCTCAGATTACTTTTCGACCTTTGTTTAAAAATAGTTTCTCTCGTGACACAGGTGAGACAGTATATGGGGCCTTCAGATCAGCGGCGAGGAAAACTAGGTAACCATGACAAAGTCGTATTATGTATTGTGAATGCTTGTAAATGGCTTGTAGGTGAAATAGTATAAGTGTGATATTTGAAAATTTTACAAAATATTTCAGATTAGTTAAACCGTTTTGAATAAATACGACAATATCGGAAATCTCAGATTCATAGATTACATGGACACTATGCCCTTGATCACATCTTAAATGATGTGGCTCAGAAATTGTATGGACTGTATTGCTTGCAGATTCTGAAAATGCAGGTTTGCGGTTGGGTAACAACTAATAACAACCACTCAGACGTACGAAATGAACAAGGTTTTAGATAAACACAATGGCAATGATTCACGTAAGTGTCGTAAGGGGTAAAGGGATCCTGGGACGGCTCAAGGACTACCCTAGACTTCTGAGCTGCGTTTCTCAGGTCAAGTGTGAAATGGCGTCATGTTGGGAATAAAAAATCAGATAGCCAATGAGCCGAGCCTCGAGATTTGTGGATGGAGCTTAGACATGGAATCAGCGTTGCTTTAGGGAAGACTTCAAAATTGAGATCAATAAGATTGCCAAATTGCCTCTTTTGGAGCGAAATACCAGATTATCATAGCATGTCTACATACATTAGGTATGCGTTTCTGTTTCTTTCATATTCGTCTTGTTATTCCCAGAGAGCCAGTCAGCGGAGTCAGAGATTTGTGCGTAGAGTTTAGACCGTGGCATTAGCGTTGCTTTAGAGTTAGACAGTGTACAAGTTCCATCCCATGGGTTGTCAGACTTGCCTTGGCTCTTTGAGATTTTTGGCCCTTTTTCAAAGCCCTTTGCTCCCAAATAACTGACTGGTTCTTTCCTCCTTTTTGGTTCCTATCGACTTTAGATCAAAACTGACTTTCCTATACAAAAGGTGCTTGCATTTCTCTGTAACTTTCCAGATATGATTTGGCTCTTTTTTTTTTTTTTTTGGCTCATTTGCTTGTGCGATTTGGCTCCGCTGAAAAAAAAAACAAAAGTCTGACAACTTTGATCGGAAGCTCACACAATCGCGGCTTTTATCTGTGGTTTCGAATCTGCCGTTGGCACAAATTAACTTTCTCTTACAAGCGATCTCCGAGGGACCCTTCTTGTGAAATGTCCAAATGAAGCAAGAATCAACGGTGGTCTGAATGCTGATGAATGACAGAAAATGAGCCAAAGAGGTACTCAGTTATTTGAGAGCCAATGACTTTTAAAAAGAGCCACAAATCCGAAAGAGCCAAGGCAAGTCTGGCAACCCATGGACTGGGACTTGTACATTGTCTAACTCTAAAACAATGCAACGTCTGAGCTCCACCCACGGATCTCTAGATTCCGCTCATTTGCTGCCCGAGACTAACATTGACAAGGCGCATCCATAGTAAAGCCACCACGTTAATGGAAGGGTTTTAAGGGTGTGAGATGTAATGCTTTTAGATTCTGAAACTGCAGGGTTAGAGCGGGGTAACTGTCACGATATCAGTACAAATGAAGATGGTTTCAGAAAAACAAGATAATGCCTGACGGGAGGGATAGGGGGTTTCTGAACAGATCAAGGATTTTAAGCCACTACGTCATTGGTGGGGTTTTGAAGATGTGCACTGTAATGCTTCTAGATTATGAAATTGCAGGGTTACAACCGGGAAAGAATGACTAAAACACTACAAAACGAACAAGATTTAAGAAATAACAGTGACAATGTCCGTCAGGAGTGAAAGGGGATCTACGGACAGACCAATGCGTTAACAAAAATATTAATGAGGAATCGTTGTGACAACATGCGAGCACCACAGTGGGACTGTGTATAAGTATGATGGAGCGCATTAGATATTTTGGGCTGGGAAAGATGAGAAGGGGAGACAGGAGTTGAAGCTATAGCTACGATTCATTGTGATTAAAACAATCCAGGCAGGACAGGAGTTGAAGCTATACATACGACTCGTTGTGATTAAAACAGTCCGGGCAGCACCAGAACGAGCCCCCTACGATCCCGTCCGCAAGGGTGTAATTGGCTATATGCTGGAATGATCTGTCCGAGCCCGGTGCAAACACCCACAGTGCACAGACATTAAGTCTTCTGTGAGATGTACTAAGTGCCAAGTACATCTCTGCCTCAACAAAGAAAGGAATTGCTACATGATCTTCCATGTGAAATGAAACAGGCTGACGTTCCCAGTGTGCCGCATTCGCATTTGGCCATGTTCCTTTAAGTCCCACCGTGCCATGTATGGCACATAAAATAACATAAAATAACTGACGTCATAATTTTCTTCCAATTTTGACATCAGATCTTTATTCTTTATGCCCCCCCCCTTTTTTTTTAAAGCTAGTTTTGAAGTTTCTAGAATTTTTGGAAAAGAGGATCTACCCTGGGTCCTAGAGGGTTAAAGGAAAGCTGCATGGTCCTACAGACCATGTTAAATCATACAATACCCTGTTGTTCCAATAAAACAGTATTTCAAGTGTCTGTCAACATGATATAATGTATCTGCCTGCCCCAGACAACCCACAAGGTTACATTATGTAAAGTCCGAATTCTTACACCCACTCCGCGCGTGGCGGCCATAAGCTTACGTCACGGCCAAGCTGTCTAGCCAGTGTCCTGTAGATGGATGATAACATGTCGGTATGAATCTCCTAATTCCACTGTACGAGGTAAATGGCAGCTGTGTCAAACAAAATCATTCCGAGGCAATAAACATGCAGAATACTTTACCTGGCTTACACGGTCAAACTTTACTTTTGAATTTGGACGACCAAAACTTTAATTGAAAGCTGAATAATCCATTGTCAGATAGAAGTGTCTGTAGTCGCTGGAACTTCAGTGGTGACATCATTTTTGCCATAAGCCACTGCTTTTCATTTGCGTCTGCAGACAGAAGGTCAGCCGGCCTATTGCGCATGTGCGGAAAAAGCAATCAGCTGTGTTTACATGATCTCGAGCGAGGCCGTGTGGGTGTAGGTTACCGGTAGCCTAGACTAGTCTAGTCTACATCTCTAAATTATCAGGAAATTCGATTTCTAAGTGTGCAGTCTTGTTGCATAGTCACTGTGTTTATCAAACTGATCCACAATCCCACATTTGTCGGTAATTGCTGAGGTTTAGACTATATTCACAGCTGACCCAACATTTATTACGCGCTTTCTATCTTATTCTTTTGATATTTTATGTCTGACCCGTTTTCCAATGATTGCTGTTTCCGCACATGCGCATTAGACCGGCTGACCTTCTTTCCACAGACGCAAATCTGCTTTTCGGGGAAGAGAAATAACTCAAGACGCAAGAGCAAATCCCGGTCACTCCAGCTCTCTTTATAGGTTACAGACCTGTAATAGGATTGGACCCTTTTTTCCTCTATGGGCTATATTAACATTTTGAGCTGCCCTCTGAACCCAAAGTTTTAGCTTTCACCCTGACCCATACCAGATTGAAGCCCATTATGTGGTCCAAATTTTAAGACTTACCCAACCCTAGCAAGCCCATTGAAATTTTGAGCTTGGTTGCTATTTGTAAACAGACCCTACATTTTTCACTGGTCAATGCCAAACCCCTCCTCTTCCGCCTGAGCACACCCTTGACCTGGCAGTTCCAGCCCAGGGCTAAATAGTGCCAGGTAAAATAAAGCAAAATGGACACAGATTCCCATGATATCAAAATTTCCCTCCTGGAGCCCTTATTACTGGAAGCAGGGCATGCCAAAAGAGGGAAAAGGGGAGATGAAATATACCCCCTAAGTTGTAGGACCACAAAGTGAAAGGACCACAAAGTGTAGGACCACAAAGTGAAAGGACCACAAAGTGAAAGGACAGTTACAGGCCTGTAACCTATAGTGTCATATTACACACACGCATGGCAACAGAATGATGCTCTTTCTTTGCCAAGTTGGTTCGGTGGGCACCATAGATGTGTCCAGAGCTATAGTTTCGATTGTCAGTACACTGAGTGTCGTTTGATGTCACAACTAAACCAATAAAATTTTCAACAGATATGTGCAAGAATCCCATAGGTGAATGTGTTGCAATTGCATACACAAAATTTTAACATTATTCTCCGTTTTTTTTTCGTGTAAACATTTTTTGTGATTATCTAAACCAATTTAACTAATTACAGTATATTTAAACAGATCTCTCAGCCAAAGTTGCAGGATTAAGTCTGGATAACAGGTCATGTTTTTCTTTTTATGTCAAAAGCTTTCAGCAAAAATTTAGTCTGAAATCCCCCTCTCCTTCCCCGTAGACCAAGCATGATTTGTAGGAATATTTAAGAGGTACCATTATTGACAGATAGAGCAAAAAAACTGCGCCAGAATCACCATTTTCTTACTACTCTTGTGTTCAGTTCTTGCTGCAGTTCACACGAGTTTGAAGTCAAAGGAGTAGCGTGACTATGTTAGTATGACATTTTTTTATTGGCTGAACTTGGTGGCCGAGAACTTTATGGCTTTCATCTTGTGCCTATTTTCCAAGATAGCATATTTGATTATGGCTGCCACCACTGCACTGCTTAGCACCACTTGGCCCTGGGTTTGTTTACGTGTCTCTTTAGAAATTAACTGTATCATTGTTTATAATAACACTTTGTTAGTGCCAACATTGATGAACTGATAAATACTTTTTTTAGCGAATAAGTTAGCTTATTTGGCGTGAGACCTTTCAGTTTGTATCATTTGGAACGGTTTCAGTTTGCGCTCTAGGTCTTGTCTACATGGTACTATTAACTCTATGTTTAGTCATTGGTGAGTCGGTCACAGACGTCATCTTAAAATTTATGTTTTATTGAGAACATTATATATATATATATATACAGTATATATATATATTTTTTTTTGGCCATTAGTTTTCTGATGTCGCCTGGCGAAAATTGTAATTATAAGAAACGTAAGAATTTTATGATCGTCGGACACGATTCTTTACACTTCCTTGCCAAGTTGGACTTGAAACCGATGTTAGTATGAAGACAAATCCAACACCAATAGTTTCAGCAAAAAGCCCAAAACTTAACTCCTCTTGAAAATACCAGCTAATATTGATTTCCTTTCTTTGGTGTTTTTATCTGTTCAAACTATGTGTGCGCCAGGCATGCTGGTAATGTTTTATATATATAGTTTTCGGTTTACCACATAGGTAGAAGCACATTTGAGCAAAATCACTCAATCATGAGCATACATTTGAGCAAAAAACACACAAACAAAACCACAAAAAAAACCACAACATTCTTACGAATAAGCAAATTGCATTTGTTACGAATGAGCAAAATTAAACCGTCTCTATGGTTGATATTTAGAGGATATACGGTAATAGTTTTTCTGAGTATAATTCAAGAGTGACACATGTTTCAAGTCCAAATAAAATGCAGGACGGGGGAAGATGGAGCATCGCCACTGATGGAAGTTCTCAGTTCTTAAAACTAAACCTGTGAATTGGATCAAGTAATAGGTATGAAAACAGAATCTAAGAAGCAATATCAGTTTTACACAAAGACATTGAAAAATTAAAGATTGACACTCACGACTGTAAATAATTTTTAAAACCAGTTTTAAAATATGACATTCTTTTAAGAATATATTCTGACCGATACTCCACCACCTCCAAGTTGCTGGCGAGGGGGCAACAGAAGAATACCGTAAAACTCCCAACGGAATACTTCTGGCTGAGTGAAGATATAAGATTAAAGGTTTGCTCAAATGAGAATCTCTTTTTGCTCGAATAAAAATCTATTTTTGCTCAAATATGACGTGCTTTGCTCAGATGTAATGCAACCAGCGCATAAGACCACTCATGAGAGTGCGCGTTACAGATTATATGCATTATCATCATGAATATTTTAGATTTCGCCCGCACCCCCCTCCCCTCGACCATAGTTATATGCAGGTGCCCTGTAAAGCTGATACAGTTATGTTGTCTATCGGTTGCTCGACGTTCATTACGTTAGGTGTCAAGAACACGCGTGACTGTAACTTTGTCACAGGCTTGCCCTCCGTCTGTGTGGATGAGTGTTTGTGTCCGTGATAAGAACAGGTTGCTGTGACGCCCGCTACCATGGTGAGTCCATTCCCTTTTCTCTCAATGTTTGTTTCTGCCAAAGGTTTTCCTTTTTTTCCCATAATCTCACCGGAGCCCTCAATAATACATCACTATGGGCTCTTCTATCTCTCTTTCATTATGACCGAACGTTACTTTCTCCATATCTCTTTAACACCTTGCCTGAAAGTTCCAGTTCTTCTCTCCTGTTTAATCTTGTTTTTCACTATTGAACAGACTTATTGTTATGCTACGATGTAGAGTATTCACTACCAACGGAAGTGAGTTAAAACAGCTCATATAGGGGTACTGATTCCGAGCTGACGATTTGTAAATAGAACTCAACCCTACGTCAGTTCCCAAATAGATCCGGTGACGGTTGTGTAAATGTGTAATGTAATGTTTCGCTTGGTAAAACATACTTTTCCAAAATGTTAATGCAATGAAAGACTTCTTCCTGAATATTCTGGTTAACTAAACAACTCAAACAGAGGATTTTGATCGATACACTCACATGTCAATTAGCAACTAATTTACAGATGAACAATCAGTTGTTGAATCATTTCCTTTGTGTATATATCGTACATTTCTACAAACAAGACATGTAATTCGTCATATATTATTATGTCATTTTGACATAGAACATACCTCATTTGGGCCAGAGCCTGTCCTTCCCACCTCCCGGTCTCCACTTGGAGATAATGATTGGATGTTCGAAAACGAGCCAGTTCAATTTGGTCTATTTTATTGAGCAGGGACAGATAAGGCTCCAGGAAACGCATGTCTCTAACCGACTCATGGGTAATAACTGCTGGCGTCAATCTTGCCTCTCCATAAATACATCTACCAATCGTCGCTTAAAGCAGGGCTCTGTACGATTTTACAGTTTGTAGGTCAGTTACAGTTTGGAATGTAAACATTTAGGTGAATCCTATTTCAGTTAACATTGATTTTATTTTTTTAACCCATGGGAATGCCTACTGATTATTATCGTACAAAGGTGACACGTATTTTCGGCAGTCTAACGAAAGAAACTCCAAATGCCAACTCCAAACACAAAAACTAAATTGAAAACGAAAATAATTCAAAGGGTTATCCAACTTACCTCCAAAAAATAATGTCTATGTGGGTTAAAACCCTATTCCCCGGGGATACAGAGCGATTGAACACGCTGACCCAGTGGGTTCCACCATTTTGAATCTGTCATGTATTTTCGGCAATTATGTTCCGGTGTGTGAGGTGGCCGTGGCAGGGTGCGTTCAGACACGTGAATCAGGGAAAACTTGAAGTACAGATTCAACCGATGAATTCACAAATGTGCAGACATAAAATCTGTCCACCAAAAATTAGTTAAAGTTACAAATTCCAAATTTTAACTCAGAACCGTTGAAATTGTGCAAACATGACAAAAGAAGGTGGTCAAGTTGCACTATTTTTCCATAGCTGGCTGATGATGACATGGGCAGATATACGTATCAACCAGCCTAACAACTTTGAAAGGAGTGCAGAATGAGACATGTGTCCAATGTGAGCATCCTTGGTGATCACATTTGACCCACTTGACAATAATTAGGAAGACTGCCCCTTGCCAAGCTTGTGGTGAAAATCGTTTGCAAATGCAGCAGAGATCTTCACTGGATATTTCATCATCACTGCCATGATCTGAACAATATTTGTTGATGCTCCTATTGTGGAGGTAGGCCTACTCTTATATCAATGTCTAAATGATTGTTGTCAAATCTAGATGTTCATAGCCTTATCAAAATTGTATGCCTTTCTCAAAAAGCAAATTTACTATCTGCTCTTATTTAGGATATCACTTCCCAGCTAACACACTATCTTGGCCCAATATGGTGGTGATAATGGTAGTGATGATTATAATGCTAATGATGAATATAATGAAAACACAAAAAAAAGGAAGGCAAATTTATTTGACATTTTATTAAACCACATCAAACATATTCTGATAAAGCTAAGAAGAAGAAAGGCTTAAAAGAGACTTAAAGAAAGAGGAATGAGACAAGATTAAACCCCCCCCCCAAAAAAAGGACCTAAGCAACATAGTGACTTGAAGACGCCCTAAATGATATTTGCCGTTATCGGGAATTCCCGATATGGCATCACGGTGACAAGAAAGACCCTAACAAACGATGCTGATGTGAAAAAAAAATAATAAGATAAGTGCTCAAAAATGGTCCGTTAAATCGAGATAAAAAAAGTATTAACTAAAAGTCTTTTAAAACCACTACCTAAATTATCTGTTCTTCAAACTCTTACCATGTTCAGTTTGATACGCAACATCGTTGCTCTGCAGAGTCAGAAAACACTCTTAAGTACGAAACAAGTACTGACCGCCTGCTAGCGGAAGCTCAAGGGAAGCTCCTCACAAAACAAAAGTGTTGACGAAAATGGGTGACTGCCGAAAATATGTGTCACCATCTGGTGTAGATTGTTTTAGCATAAAATGACGGTTTCTGCATAAATAAACAATCTGAATCTCAATCTGATGTGCACCTTTTCAAAACTGACAGGAAATATCTGCTTACTTGCAGTATTACAGTGTATATTGCAATATGCAGAGCCATGGGGCACTAAACCGACTCAAAAGCGATATTCTCAATTTTAAATGGGCTAGCGTGTTTCAAGCCCTAGCGAAATCTTTGGTCAGTCCCCTTCATACTGAAGACAAGACAGTCCCAGAAGCGGATGCGCTGAGTTACCTGAAGCCCGCGGCTTGTCTCTTAAATAGGTCTAACTAATAAGGCTGAGACTAAAGCAGCCTGTTATTTCCTACCGGTGGTAGCCAGGAGCTCATTGCAGCTATCAGTAATGTTTAAATCTATGCCACAAAGGCTGTCTTGAGGCGCACAGAGAGAGAGAGAGAGAGAGAGAGAGAGAATAGGAGAGAAAACAGAATGGAAAAAGATGACTATGTCAAGAGCCCGAATGACAGTCAACAAAAGACTCGGATTTATAACGGATCCGTGTGGCACAAAGGAAACAGCACTTTAGTCCCATCCAAGAGATGAATCACGTACCGCCACTGATCAAGCCTTACTTGCGAAAATGAACCTTCCGGGCAAGTAAACTTTGTGTTATTGTATTGATCTTGTCTTCGCCACGCTCTTTGGACTTTTTTGATGTAGTCTAGTTTGATAATGAAAGCGAGTATTCTAAAATCCGGAAAGTAAAAAAAAAAAAAAAAGTAAAAAAATTCATGCAAGTTTGTGTAGGGTTTTCAATAGATTCATTAATTATTATAAGGTAAAGTACGCTGGAAAACGTGCTGGCTCTAGATGTTTGTGTACTTGTTTACAAATTATCCCGTGTATGGAATATTCCTTGGATTGTTTGAGCACCAGCTAGCATCGACCTGGCTCATGTGAGATAAACATTGTGAGTTTGGCTGGGCGGAGGTTCGTAGAGCTAGATCAAGTGTTTTCCAACCTCCCTGTAAGCTACTACAGTATCATAGCCTGGTACTGCTACCCGAAAGAGCGGTCGTTATTGCTCCTCAGTTAAGCTGGCCGAAGATGTGAATTGGGTAATATCCACGAGCAGAAGACTTGTATCGCTGATGTGTTAATTTGTTTGTTTCCTCGGGATATGGAGAAATGCATCCATTCCTGATTTTGCAAAAGAATCTTGAGTAAAGTTTTAGACATATTGACTGGTATGTATAATAATTATCTCATGCACAGGAACTGTGTTGTTAGAAAGAAAATTCGCCATCTCACTCCTTCTTTATATAAGTAAACTTTCATAGTAAATTTAAGTCCACAAGAATATTGTAAACAGCATTTTACTGTAAGTTCAATGGCTGCTCAAATTTGTCACAGACTAACATAGACACATTCTTTAAATGGGTCATTAGATGATTAAAATAAAATTGTTTGCTAGACTACATGGAAATCCTTGTGTTATCAGTGTGATGCAGTAGCAGTAAAGTGAACCAGTGAACGGCACACAACTGCACTGGATGACTATATTTACGTATTTACCCAGTGAGACGGTGCTCGACAACTTTACACTGCATGGTGTCACCAATGAACAGACCGCCGAATTTGACGGTTTAACCTCATCCGTTAAAATGATGAAATGTGGGGAGCGGAATAAACTTGCCCAAACATTATTAATGGAATCTTGCACCTTTGGTTAGCAGACACTGACGCTAAACCTCCTCTATCAAACTCATTCAAATTGACGTTTCCGAACAAATTTTACGTACAGAAGTTTTGGAGTTTATCGCGTTCGAATATGGCGTAGTATGTCTCAATGTCTTAAACTTTGTGGAAGCAATAATAAGAATTTATTGTAAGTGATTATGTCGTCAGTTGGCTCAAAGAGGCAGATCAAATTACGCTTTCGGAACCTTCAAACGTCGAGTACAAATATTATTAGTTGGGCATTCAAAAGATATTGTTTTTCCTACCGCAAGACATTAATGTGAGAGTGTGGGTTTCCTTTGAAGTATCGCTAGGGAATAATAATGAAAAAATACATACGGAAGCAGTAACAGCTATTTTCGGTTGTTGCAAGTCACCACAGGTGACGATAGGTGCTTACTTCCGGCACGCTATTGGTGCACATGGGAGAGGTAAGCGGATCGTTTCATTCTAAGTGACAAAACCAGGAGGCGGCTCTGATGTTGCTACCTGATCAGCTTTGGTGATTGTACTTGAAAGAAAGCTTTGTAAATTCCATATCCGACTCAAAGAAAATAGCAGTATGTTAGTGAAGATTTAGAATAACGGTGGACTATCACAGTGTCCACACTCTCTGTTTCTCGTGTCGAAATTAGCATACAGATTATTAAGATGTCCTGCTAAAGTTAATGTTTGGTCTATATCATAACGAATGACCTTTTATTTTTAGAGTTTAAAACAGATTCAAGCCTGAACGGTGGACATTTTTTTTTTTCATTTTTGTTTCTATGTTGAAGAACTGCTATTTAATGGCGTGTGTTTGATCTCATATTATTCTGGGATTGATGATTCTGCTGTGGTTTTCGCTTCAGTCTTTCAGTCACTCTTACTTTCCCTCTTTATCTCTTTTTCTCTGTTCTTCTCGCGCTACCTCTCTTTATCAATGTATATGAAGTGTTATCCTTCCCAGTCTATTTCTCGCCCTTTTCAAAAATAAAAAAAAATTTAAAAAATCTCAGCCAGCGTAGACTTCTATCACCGTCGCCCTTCCTGTCTCTTTCTCTGTTTCTAGTTTCTTTTCTATTTCTCCGATTTTCTCTCTCTGTTCCCTCACAAATCCTCGCCCGCTCACCACCCCCTCCCCTCCTTTCACCCGGAGTTTAGAATCCTAATCAAGTCCCCTGGCTCCCGTGTTTCCTAGCAACAACAACAAAAAAAGAAATTAGGGCTCAGTTACTGGCATGGGTACTTGTGATTCCAGTGTCATCGATAGTCGATATCGATATCCTGCGGTTACAGTGATTCTGGGAGGTGTGGCTAGCCACTGCGGTCAGAGATCAAAATAAAGTTCCGCTGAATGTTCGAAACACAATTCCAATCAGTTTGACTAGATATTGTGAACGATGACATTGGCTTAAATCACATCTTGAAACCGTCAGGAGTTATTTGTGAATCAAGAAGTTCAGTGATTTATGAGTCTAAAAGGAAAGTGATTTAAAGAGTATAGAAAGAAAATGAATGTCGATAATATTGACTAACCCGCACTTTTGGAAATGAATACCCATGCTGACGATGTGTATCGAAAGAATTCATTTTCAGTTTCAATAAGGCGCCGGCTTAAAAGAAATACCGCGAGAACCAAAAGAAGTATGTATTCGTTCTGCCATCTTTACCCCGTTGTAAAACAATATTCTAATGATGTCGCGCTGTCGGTGACCTGTCCAGTGAAATTAACACGTCTTCCTGTTTACTGTTGGTCCAACACCCACACAGGAGATTGTTGTTATCTGGAGAATGGGTCCTTGTATCGAAAGTACTGTATGGCAAGTACATACCTCTAACCAGAGTCGCGGAGTCGTAATGATTGATTACTGTGTACTGTACAAGTATCCCTAATGCTATATAATCAAGCAGAAAGTCCGACGTCGGGCTTTCGGATGTTTTTGATCTGGGCCCAAAGAATGACAGTCATTCAATTGTCATCTTCTACAGGTATTTGGACATAGTGGTCGGAAAAAAAATGGATTAGTTCCGCTAAAAAGAAGAGATAGACTAGTAAGTTGATCTCGCCTTGTTGACCAATCAGCAGGTCTCAGGTGTTTTCCACTATAAAATGAGCTAGGGTAAGACATAATGTCTGACAGATTGGAATGGTTAAAGAATTTTTTTTTTCGAGCACTCCAGGCTCGTAAACTGGGCTCTCCTTATTTTGTGAGCGTGTGCATATTTTATGGCGGGCAATCTCTTCAAAAACACCAGAGAGAGTGTATGCAGCAACGGTTTCTTTCCCCGCGGTTTTTAGTGCATGGAAATAAGTGGTAAGAAACCTGACTTTCGTAAAAAGATAAAACAAATATCAGTGTATTGGAATAGTTGTTTTAATTGTCACGATATTTAGATCTTCTCTGACGTTAGTTTCTATGACCATACTCTATGACCCTTACATGGCGTGACTAGAATAATGAAAGACTACCAGACTCAGTGAAAAATGCTCGACTTTGCCTCTTTGATGTTCAAAGGAAATTTGTTATCTCTAAAATCATGCAGGAAGTAGACACAGAGGGTAAACTCTTCGCAGAGGACATCAGGCATCTTGTTTTTTTTTTAATAAATCTTCATTCAGAGTAGGACAAGGATGTGCTTATAGCAGGAGAATTATGAAGAAGTGAAACACTGGAAAGCAAAGTAATAATCAGACGAATATTATGCACCGGTACAGTGAAGGTCGGTGTTGGTGCTCTAGGAGACCGAAATTCCGCGACCTGTCGATGTAATGATATCATCTAAGTCATTATCTTAGCACTGTGTTCTTTCTCAATAGTGATGGTTACTGGAACATGGTCTGGCAATTATTTCCATACCAAGCATAGATCTGGTACCTAGACCAGTGGACATTGATGTTTGGAAGTAATCCCAGCAATCTCTTGATGTGTGCACGCGCGCGCGCACGCACGCACGCACGCACGCGCGCGCACGCACGCACGCACGCACACACACACACACACACACACACACACACACACAAGGAGCAGTCGATAAGATGCCATACTTTTATAGTATGATTTCTCCTAGGGCCGTAGATTATAGTGCCCCCAATCATGAAGTTTTATGTAGCCTTTGTTATATTCATAAGTGTACTTACGCTAGAATGCATTTTTGTCACTAATTTGTTCTTCTTTTGCTTTCATTTCAGGGCAGTCTCATCGCATCAGACATGGCCAACTGACCAGTTTATCGGACTATAGTATAATCATCATACGTTCTCTGGATCACATAGGGAAATTTGGATCAAACAGCTTACATCCTTCCATAAGATAACATAAGATAACATAGCATATAAAATGAGCTAGGGTATGCCATGCCATGCCATGCCATGCCATGCCAACATAACACAAAGCACAGAAATACAACGTGACGTCACGTGATGTAACCTTGAAACATTAAACCTTGACTATAATAAAATAATATAACAACTGCAACAATACTTCATATTCATTCGACGAAGTTGTGAAGCCCATAAAGCCATGTCCAAAAAGAAACAGTACAAGTTTTCCGTTGAGAATGATCATTATTAAGTCTCACTGAACACTTGGCAAAACTCTCCCACTAGCAATCCGCCTCATTTAGTCTGAATGTTAAGGGGCAACTAGAGAACTCAGTATGCACTTTGAGTCAAAGCAAATCCGTCTACCCATATGCGAAGACAAGTAGATCGCTTTTTGTAATGGGGGCAAGGACTCAGCTCATATTTACCTGTCCAAGTAGGTCACATTATGCCATCCAGAGTTATCTATGATGCTATCTGATAGAATGGTTCCTTTTCAAATCCGAAAATTCGATTACCCGAAGTTGAGATGGAAATATGAAATTTTCAGCTTCTTAAGGTAAAGGTCAAATTGCTGGAATGCTTTTAGCTCTTTTCCTGGGCTGTCAGATTGCCTCCTGAGTGAGACACTGTGCAGCTATTTTAATGTGAAAACCATCTAGCTATGTGGCGTGACCAGAAAAAAAAAGACTTCCCCAAATTTCGCTGGAGCAGATGACCTGGTTTTTGAGGCAAGGCTTCATGGCCTCAAGAGGTTGGTCCATCACAGTCACCGGAGCTTATCCAGGACGGAGCCACTCAGAACTAGCCTTGTATTTCTTATTTAATCAAGAACGGAGTGTAAAAGTTTCTTTCGAAAAGTGGATATGAATATGAAACAGTCTACTTGTCCCCATCTTGTTCGTGTATTCGATGGAAGCATGACAAATCCTGTTCCCCGCCCCCTTTTAGTGAAACTGGTTAACTGCTGACTTTAATTTTACCTGTACCGACTGGATCAGTGAATTCGTCAAAGAGGTGCGCGGTTTCTTTCGCGTTCCTTCCACTTTGCGGAAGGAGTATTGGAAAGTGCCTGAACACATCTTTTGCCTTGGACTTACCTTGGTAATCTGAGGTCTAGGGTCAGAGACATGTAGCAGCTGTGCAATAGATTCAGAAAGATTCGCTAAGAGTGGTGCAATTGGGATTAAGGGGTTATCAGTCATTCCTTAAATGGCAGTCTTAATGAAAGAACAACACCTTCTCTCTGTCTAACTTGTTGTGCCAACTGTTAAGCAATGTCCGTTTGAAGAAATGCTCATCATCCTTATGAGTGAAATTGACACTTCAAGATGGTAGATACCTGAATTCAAGAAGATTTTCTTTTAAGCATGATAACGACCCAGCAGAAATAATTCATCTTGAATCTTTCGCATTTTCAGACTCTGCAGAATCCATTATTTGTGTGCCTGCTTTTAAAAGCTTACATAAAGCATTCCTAAACCTGTATTGTGATGAAAGAAGTCAATGGCTGCATGCTTATTCAATCAAATTTAATCTATCAAAAGCTTTTTTAAGAAAAAAAACAGTTTTCGTTTTGTCCAAAACTGTCGTCGATCAGTATAAAAAGAGATGGTCAGATTCACGTGGGCTTTCAAGTAAATAGAAGCAATTAGGCTTGGGTTGCACAGATCATCTGGCCTTCGCAGGACTTGAGACAATGTCTTCACTTTATTTTAGGTTTGAATAGTTCAACATCTGGGTATTGCACGATTTGCTCCACACATCGTTATCTTTCAGAAATGTTTTTAGAAGTCTGCATCCACCATTCAGGGTAGAAAGGCCTACATATCTAAGTTCTTTAGACATGTTGGTTAACAAAGATAGTTCGTTAAAAGTCACTTACTTAAATATACTGATGAAGAAAATATGCATTTTCTTATTCCTTTTACGACAGACGGTGCTTCATTTTCAATCGTTCCCATTATGAGAAAACCGCCATCCACATTAGTATTCACGTTATACTTTAGAAGTATAAATATTTTTTTTTTTTCATCTTTCAAAATAAAGCTGTCATGGAAAGACAAAGCTTGTAAGTAAATTGTCATGTTTCGGTACAAGTTGATAATTTTTTTTCTTTTTCTTATGTTAAGACAATACCGAAATGAATGCGTTCACGATGCACACACATCGACGTTCGTCGTAATAGTACAAGTTACCAGGCATATTATCTGATATTGCCAAGAAAAACTCGTGAAATTTACAATTTTCACAGAAAAACCGTCAAACGTCAGTATAGTCCGTAAACTTTGCTTTGTGCAAGCTATTCATCGAATTACTCAAGAACCCGCTGTTAGATTTCTCTGAATATTTGCATCAACTTATACTTTCTTATGGACGTTACAGATATTATTTTTTGTCAACAGAATAATAACGGGTATCTAAATTCCCTTCTTTAATCTATATAAATTGGATCATTCTGGGTTATTTTTATGAATACGGAGGTTTACAGTACAAAAATTAGACTTTAGAGGGTGAAAAATCGACCAGGGGCGTAATTGTGATCTACTAAAATGGAGATATCAAAATGATCAAATTTAACGTGACAAGGCTAACATACACACAAACAAAAGGGTGAAAATAATGCAATTATGTATTAGTACCCTCACTTTTAGGTGAAGTTATGACTCACAGTGTCTTGTTAACTTTCCTCTTCCGAATCACTCATAAACGATATCATATCATATCCCAGCGCATGCTGGACTCGCAGTGCGGGGTTCGAAATCTTGTGATACAGGTGACCACGCCTAGCCTCTTTACAAAAGTAGTTGTACAAATGTAGGGTGATCCGTTGCAATGTTAAAAATTTTATCTTCAACGACATATTTATTTAGATCTACCAATGTGCAGACAAAACAGCAGAGTCGCCGATGACTAATGTACGCCTAAATGAGAAACAGTATGAGCGTCACACATTAATGCGTTCAATAAAGGTGCTCCCTCATGCTCATGAGTACATACGAAGGTTTTTACATGCACATGCCATTGTAATGATTTTAGAAAAAATATATAAAGGAAAAAAGTGTACACGAAGTTTTGAACGGAACATGGAAATGATGTGTTCTATTACGGTAAACATATGATACTTTGTAATGTACGACGTGATAGATTATCGAGAATATTTTACTAATAATGATAAGGAAATTTCTAAATTACCAAATGCTGATAATTGAAATCAGTATTTTCATAACGTCCAGACTCTTACAGGGGCTGATGCAAAATTTTAGTTACATCTAATGGCAGGTTTTTGAGTAATTCGGTAAAAGGTGTGCACCAAAGTTTACGTACTATAGTTAGGTGAGTCACAATCCATATCTGTAGCCTGCGAGTAGACAGTGTAAGTCGTTCCCTCTGGGTCACATTTATGTGCTGGAATTCAGAGGAACAATGTCTTTATGTCCCCATCAAAATTCATAATTAGCATGGTCAAAAGTACTTGATAAAAATTGTGCTTTAACTGAAAAGTGCATACTGAATTGGTTACTTCAGACAAGGATGTGAGTGTGAATCACTTTCAGCTTAGCTAAGAATTATGTCTGCTTAAGCAGGTCACTACAAGTTCTCTATTATGACGATAAACAAAAAGGGAGTATGCAAACGATAATGCCCACAGAAGAAAAACATGCCTGCTAGTGATGCCAAGCCTGACTGCGCGACCCATGTCATAGAGATTATCTGTTTCCAACATGTTTCCAAGGATGTAGCTGCATCATCATTAAAATGTTGGCTTCTTAGGCACATCATCTCTTACGCCGTTCTTCTTAAACCAGATTTTTAAAGCTCAGAAGCTTTAGGCATTTCACGAAGCTGAAACTTCCACCATTTGACCATGAGATTAAAGAGAAAACGGATGTCTTCGCAAGGATGTATGACGTCACTAACCCTCCTTCTGCTGATGAAACTAAGTGCAAGCGTACTCTATGAACCTAAAAATCTGACTATTGGGGTCATGCTGTCATGGTCAGGAACGGAGACCTCGGAGGAGGGTGCGGCGGCAGCTGTAAGCATTAGTATACAGGTGAGATATTGTGTGCAAGAGAGATTGACGGAAAGAGTAACCAAGAGGGAGGAAGAAAAGTAACAAAAAAGCACGAAGGGTCGGAAACATAGAAGACCAGCCAGATTATGAAACAAAAAAAAAACTAACTCAAACGACTCTACGTTAACATGACTAGGCTGTCTCGCCCAAGCTGTCTTACATAATAAGGTGTATCTTGCAAATGTAAACGTGTTTTATAAACGTGCTGGATCTATGTTTCAAATAACTACATTCACAAAGCTGTCGTGACGATTGTTCCGATTTGATTACAAGGTTCCACAACAGGAACCACCTGCCAATAACTAATGATACCACTGTTCCTCACATGCAACTAAGGACAGTAACGCTGATAATAACAAAAGATAATTTAGCTCAAGTATGTTAAATACGTGCTTCAGAGCAGCAGATACAGCAACATTTTCCAAGGAGACATGAACAATATGGAGTTCACTCGCCCTCTCGTTCAATACAACTGCTATACAAACGCACACAAAAACCAATGTACACGGAGTTCCTAAAATTAAAAAAAAATCTGGAAGATTTTGTGTGTAAATAACCTGAGGCACATGCCAACGTTTTGACAAGGTAATATTCATTTAAGGGGAATTAGAATGGAATAAAAATGGTTGATATTTGCCCCTCACCCCCCTAAAAAAATGCAATCAAGTAAAACATTCTTTTTGGGGACAAAAATGGAAATAACAGAGCATCGATAAGAAGCTCAAACTTTCGAACAAAATAATTCGTCAAAACGGCAGATGCTTCACATAGAAAGCAATTTTAAATAGTATTCTTATACTTTACCATAATAACAGCGAATAAGGCAACATGTTAAGCTTGTAATCAGTAACAAAAATGTGTTTTTGAACGTGACAACACGTCTGCTTTCAATGATCCCTCCCTCTCTCTATGGGTGTGTACACGTATCATCGGTGGATGGACTTTACCTGTTTACGCGTGAATCCTAAGTGTGGGAATCTGGAGGTTTAGTTCGTTTCACGGAAAAAAAAGGGTTTTTTTTGCAATAGAGACTTTATTTTTTGGCGAATTTTTCTTAAATTTGGCACTTGAGGTGACGTTTAGCAGTCTTAATTGAATTAATAAATTGGGTTCTGTCCGATATGGGTGGGTAGGTCATTTAGTGACTACAGAATGGTTTACAACATAGCATCAGGGGATCACGATTGCTGTGAGTAATTTTCGTCACATCTCTTTACTGTAAAACTGTTAAATCTATATTACACTTACAGAGACAAAGAGGAAACAAAGCCTGAAAACTATATGGATCGCCTTGGAAACAATTAACTACTTATTAAATTGCGGCATACAAAGTTTGTAAATAAAAATCGGTCGATAAACATTAAAGTTATTTCCAAACCCCGCTTTTTTTTTCCTCGTGAAAGGAACTATAAATGTTTTCCTCAATCTGAAGCTATTTAAACTGCAGTAGAAAGTACCTCAGACATGGCAGCTGGACACAAATACAGCACTGATGAAGAGGCACGTGTCAAAGTTTGTGGTGTTGTCGCCAAAAAGATGTCAGTTGAAGAAAAACATAGGCAATATACTGAGTTAACAAAGATAAAATACATAATATTCCGTGCGCAAACAGAGGGGTTGCATTTTTTTTGCGCACGGCACACTATCCCTCCTGCCAATCAGTATGCAAAAATCCGAGGGCAGAGAGGGTGAGAGGGGGTATGTAAGCTTCTCGACTTTGTTCATGAAATCTGGTGGACTTCAACAAGTGCCTTTAACTACTAGCATAGGCCCAGGCCCGTGGGAAAGTCTTATGACATGGCACTAAAATCATGTATGCATTAAATCTTAACTTAAAGCACTCTGAGGCTGCTTGACACTTATATAATATGCGTATATGTGTCTGAAACTTCGTTCATGGGGACACTCACAATTACAGTTTTATTTAAAGTTAGGGGCAGGGAAGGATTAGAAAAGAGATAGCACACAAGAGAGAGTTTCTAGACTTGCTAAGTTAACCTTAAACCTGCCCCCAAATCCTCAACTAGACGTAACTGTCCTGCCCAGGAAATTTTTTGTGCAGACGGAGTTCTGTGTCAACATAAATTCAGTGCAGTGCATTTGGCATAACGCAACCTGTTACCAACGCCCGTCACCGGTCACATATTTATTGCTTTTAGCACGCTAATGTCATCGACGGGTGTTGAGTTTGCTACAAGAAATGTTGAAACGGATTTTCTGTTAATAACAAAAGTTACATTGTCGATAAATAAAGACAACTTCAGTTTACCAAGTTACAACAGGGTCCCCCCNCCCCCCCCGAAGTTCCGGAAATAGCGGCGGCGTCTATATGGCCGTTGCGACTCACTTAGTTCTTTAAAACGTACATGACTGTCTTCATACGCGTATTTAGAAACTCCTTTTTAGAAGTTATAAATAGAGTCTGTGATTGCAATTCTAAAGTTCACAACAGAACACATTTCAGCAGGATCTAAAGTAGAAAGATATAGTTTTATTTGTTATGTATTTCTAAAATTGATATAGTATAATATAGAATCTATGTGTACTGGCTTTAATAAATAATAATGCCCAATTAGTCCCATTTCGAATCTTTTGACATGGCGTTTAAATTTACAAGAAAAAAAAATGGGAGAGGAGAGGGGAGTGCTGTATACTCTGATAAAATATGTCCATTTTCCATTCTTCCATTTTATTTGCAGATACTGTATTTACCAAACACGTTGATTAAACCTGCGGCATGTTTTCATATCAGTCTTCATCATCTCTTAAAAATGAAGCCAAAATTAATAATGGAAAATTACTTGTGATAGGCACTGAAGTTTTTTTTTTTTCTAAATTGTTTTCATTTCCTTGCCAGAAAATCAACGAATCTCCTGAGTTCCAGTTTGTCCTGGATAAAGGTTATAAGTTCCAGTACCTGCTGGACAACGTACCTTGTGAACCTTCAGACGCCTTTGCTGAGATGATGGATCTCTTCATGTTCAAACGTAGTGGAAACAACATACCGGGTTTGGTGCAGGATGCCTTTGTTGGTAATGTGTTGTTCTTTAGGAGCGCATGCAAGCCCTCGTTAGTTACTTATACATGTATAAATCAGTGCATATTTCAACCAAGAGGTACGAACAAAGCTCCCTTAAAACAGCCATGCACAGCGTCTACCAGCCCTATTTGTCGCGGAGTCTGACTAGATGATTCGATGTAATTGGATGTCACATGTCACGTATAAGTTTTTTTCTTTAGTGGGTTGTAAAATGCCAAAATGGCCCTGCCTCTTCCATCACTTTAAAATACTCCCCCCCCCCCCNGCCCCCCCCCCCCCTCCTCCTCCTCCTCCAGCAAAGAAAAAAAAACCAAAACAAACCCTCAGCCCCTATAACCATGAAGCTTTTAGCTGCATCAGCAAAGAATACCCATTCGTTGAGTGGATTAGCCGTGCAACACCGAGACAATCATGCTGAGGGTACAGCGTAACTGAAATCAACGGTTGCAGCCGATGATGCGAAAGTCGAGATAGAAAAGAGTTTGAAAACCTATAGCATGGATTAAATATTGCACAGTCTTTATAGAAAAAAATAATTAAAAACCGAACTTACATAAAGAAAAAAAATGTTGTACACCTTCAGTCCATCAGACATTTCTTTTCAAAATTGCAGATTTTTGTTTTGAGATCTCTGTTTCACTAGGACACCCTTCGCATTCTAGCACTGTATACTGATAATACCTCGCAGGAGTGTCTTGATTTTTGCAGGTCCAAGTTGTGACGAAGTGTGTCAGCCAGGAGGAAGGCTGGCCCGATACTTCGACGTTATCATGATCTCATATGGCTGTAAAAGTTACCTATTCGACAACAAGAAAGAGGTGAGAGCTGCGTTATGCAACATTATCAATATCTTTTCTGATGACCGTGTTACAGAGTCGTATGTAGGTCCACTGTCATTTAATGGATTTAACTGCAAGTAATGGAAAGGAAACCAATATTCTGGCTCATCGACTGACAAGATGTAAAACTCTAGGCAGGATAATAACCATGATTCACAGGTTATTGGAGTAGGTATAATAAAAGGCTTGGCGGTAAGCAAGTTAATAGATGCTATAGTCTCTCCCTTGCTGAAAAGGTGGACAACAGGCTGTTATTTTTTTGTCTCTGGCGCCACGGGATTGACCAGATGCAATAATGCCTGAACGGCACACGCACTGTAATTTTCTAAAGGGACTGACTTTTAAAAGTTTCCACGGCGTTCAACATTATGGTATGATAGCTGCGACTAGAGTGGATATTTGAATTCTTTCTACCATAGTTTCTCACTCGGTCATTAAGTAAATCTAAAATTAAAATCTAAATTGCTTGCAACGTGATACAGTCTACTTTCTGTATTCAGCAGTTTGGGTATTCTACATTTATGTCAGTTTTGAACTATTTTAACAATGAAATGGGTGAAATTATCTTCAATTCCATCCCCACCTTCCACAACCCCTTCCCCATAGTAACGATAATTAATGACAAACACTGGAAATGGAAGTGGGATTCTCCCAGGGCGTTTGGGCAGTGGGTTAAAGGCAAGGGAAAAGAAAACAACCTTGAGGGGCGTCCCCAGATACTGTCAAATGAAGCATCTTCAATAAATAATAATTCTAGGACTCTTCCGAAATGTGAGTAATGGCTAATTGTTGGGGACAGAGTTATAAGTAATGTTAGTATTAGTGGAGGAGAAGTACCCTTGAGAAAAGTCTTTGGGGACTCTATTAAAGCCGCTTTCTCTTCACTGAGCATGCTTCTAATCCTACCTCCGAGGGTTCCGGACGTTCTATTTTCTGCATAACTGAGCTTGAGATTTTCTTCTGACTCTTGCAGTATCCAACATTTGGCCGGACCACGCCCACGTTTCATGACATGAAACACTTCTTTGCGGACGTTATTCAACATTACCAATGGCCCCGCGTCACAATCGTTACCATAGCAACCCCGGTATGGCAGGACACCCTTGTGCAATTTGAGGTGAGTTTCGTAACTCGATTTCCACACATCTGGAATCTATAATATGTGTCAAGGTGGACCGGTTGGGCTGCTCTTCTCTTCAGCTCATCATACGATGACCAAACTTTAAGTGTAAGAAAGTATATTTCTGCTTAGGCCTTAGTCAAATTAAATCGACAAAAGTAAGAGTTCTGTGATTTCTGTAACATTTTTCTATTCCGTGTAATTCTCGCTGTCTGCCACAATAAATTTTAAATGGCATCCAGAGCTTTCATCCTTGATGCGTTTTGGTGCTTGTCACATATCCTTTTCTCAGTCACTCTGAATTTGTTGAGATCAGTAGATAACTTCGCTCTTCACAGATCTAGACAATGGCAATCCCTTTCGTAGAAGGGAGATTTAGTCTCGTTCATCCATCTTCAGGATCTTGGACAATCCAGAAAACACACTGATTACCTTTAATGAGGACGATATTGTAAGGCACCTGCTGCTTTTATGTATTCATTTGTTGTTTCTGAAGTTCAGCACCATTTTGATGCTTTATCATTTTCATACTATATGTGTTTTAAAAATATCTGCCATGTCATATTTTTGACAGATGTCGACAGATTTTAAATACCAAACATATTCTCCCTGGATTCATTTTACTCAGGTGAAAATTTTACATACGTTTTATGCAAATTACTGAAACGAATTCTTTTCTTGAAACATCTATATACAGTATTTTGATCAAATTTCCAAAACTATTTTCTAACTTGCCATGCCACCACATGTGTTCCTAAAATATATAAACACACAGTGTAGACATACTCATGGTCAAATACCTTTTTAAAGCATTTAGTAAAAACTGCCCTCGATATGTCTGCAAATATATGGGAAGTCGTGGATCCAAAACACAGAAGTAGGTAATAGTTACATCACTTCCAAAAGGAAATCCTGAAATCCCAAAATCTCCAAAAGAGGTGTTAAATTTATGTGCTGAACTCATTTCAACACAATGACGGCAACACTAGCACTGCGTAGACTCCATTCGAAGTGTTATTAGATACATTTTTATCTACCCATTAGTGATACAGAATGTGACACACTTATTTTCGCTTTTTGGAATGTTTTCAGCTTGCCCATATATTCTGATAATGTTGTCAGAACGGGCTTAGAAAGCTGAACACGAAAACCTGCACCTGACCTTGTTTATGGAATAAAAATATTATGACTGTGTACGTCAGCACCAGATTTTAATACGACCATCGATTAGAAGGACAGTATTGGTGTGGCTGAATTGATGCATCTTGTCTTTGATAAAGTACTTGTGAACTCTTCCCAGATAGAAACTTTTTTTTCGCTTTAGAATATTGTGGGAGGCAAGATTTCCGGTAATTTGATGTCTAATGGCTACAACAGAATCCCCCAATTACCTGATCTCTAAATATACATCTAGCACAAGACGAATACGGATTTATTGATTTTCAGCAATTGCTGAAGGCCGTATTCGGTGCTTTTAGACTCTTTTCCATGGATTAGAAAACAAAAGGTATGAAGCATACATAGAATATAAGTGATCTAGAGTTGGCAGTGGTTTAAAATAATACAACGTCATGAGCAGAAATATAAAGTATATAAACACACTGCATTTATTTCATCTCATTGTTATGTTCGGATGGATTATTTGATTACCAAGTCACTACAGACACATCATGCTCCGTTTACGAAACAAACCAACCCATTTATGAAAGTAATTAACGATTATTCACGCTCTTATTTACGCATTGAGGGCTTCCGTCTCTTGTCAAAGGTGCTGCTAATGTTAAAAAAAAATACATTGTTAAAAGCAATATTTCACTGGTGATTCGAGATTTTCTCCCATTGCCCCCCCCCC
>JAWQUT010000103.1:322884-354645 GCA_033807755.1 Ellobium chinense | reverse complement strand
GGGGTGGGGTGGAAGAGAAGAACTTTGGAGCACTTATGGACCTTTCCAGAGGATATGATGTTTCCAGCAACAAGTAACATGATATTTTCATGTCATTGTGAGAACAGCCATTGTACTTACTGGTATACCCAGAACTATGTAGGCCTATATATATCTACTGTTCTCTTGTTTCCGCGGTAATGGCAAAATATTCCTATATACCCAGGATCACAAGTCCGTGGAGTCCCTGGTCAGTGTTTGCTCAGGCATATCCTATACATCGGAATTCATGTCCCGGCAGACTGGCCCTACTTCATACCACTGTCCAGTGGTCATCATGGGTGTGGCGGGCACCTGGGCCCTCAAGTTCATCAAGAAAGCCAACGTTCACATGACGGAAGGGGTCAAACGAGAGCTCAACTTGGTGAGGATGTTTCAATCGTCGTTGGTCTTTCAAATAATCGATAAATAATGCAGCATAATCGAACCTAGAAATTTCAATTCCAAATAATTTGTCACATTTTACATCAAACCAGAAGAGGTATTAAAGCAAGTTACTAAAAAATTAATACACTGTATAAATGTATCATCGTAATCTGATGAGTCAAATAGTTTGAAAAACACAGCCTTGAATAGGTTATCTTCTGCCCAGATTTACCAGTTGAGAGTTGGAGGTATTATTACATGATAAAATTCAAAAGTAGAGTGCTTCGAAGGCTACATGGTGGCTTGTCCTATCGTTTCCAGCAGCCCACTCAGTGAAATGTCTGAATTCTATGTGCAAAGAATGTGGCTGAAATTATTGGATCTGTGGCCAATATATTCATACATGTTCTGTGTACAGGATTGGCCAGTCATGCCAACTCTTTGCCTGTCGTCCTATCCAGGTTCGCTCTCTGAAACACCCTAACATCAATCCATTTCTTGCTGCATGTGTCACACAAGATCACGTGAGTCTGATGTGGCTTTACAGCCCCAAGGGAAGTCTGATGAACCTAATCTACTCAGGAATCTTCAAAATGGAGCTCATGTTCCAGCTGTCTTTTGCCCAGGATATTGCGAAGGTAGATGGCCTTTTGCAGTTTCACAATCAACACGGATACCATATATACCATAGAAAACGTCGTAGTTCACATGAAAAAAGGTCAGAGAAAAACGAGATCATGTGAAGGATTTTTATATAGGCATGACAAGATCAAATTTCCAATGAAGTTGTCAGGGTCTTAAATATTTGAGCTGGGCTGGATCATGAATTTGGAAACTGTCGTCATTTTGTTCAGAAGTTTAAGCCACTCAGAAGGAAAGTATTAGAATTCTGTGTGAGCTAAAAAAATAATCAGCGGGTAACAATTTTGATAAATTAATTAGGTCTCCATATGCCAGTGAATGAAACTCACCTCGTTACTTTTCTAATGTGGAATATGACTTTCTATATCAGCATGGACGAAACGTGCAGAGTAAAGTTTATTGATACATAGTAACAGTGGGCTCGACGCCTTTGTGAAAAGTATTTGGTTGCCATGGAAAGACTGATACCCTTGCAATGTTACAAGCAATACTTCAGCTGGAAACAGACGGTTGGCTCCCAGAATTAAAAGGGATAAATGGAGGGACCTAACAGTGAAGTAAAAATCAGTGACACACATAGATCTGTTAATGATACCAAAGAGAATGTCTCACGTTATTTTACAGTTGTTTCTCTTTTGTCATTCCTCTGGTAATAAACAGTTTACCTGAAAGAAGTTGGAAAGTCTGTCAGAGCACCCGCACACGAGCACTTGGTTTACACAGAAAGATTTGAGAAGAATACGATCCCAATTTCATGTAGATGAAATGGGAATAAAGTTCTCGGCCCTGTAATGAGGATAGGAAGATTAGCACATTAGTCTAGGACACTCCACTTTCATGATGAGAGGATAGACTAGAGTCCAACAATATACGATTTTCGTTTTTCGCGAATATCTCCGGTTTGCTTTGATCATTCCTTACCAAATTTTGCATTGCCCCCTGTGTCAGTTTGTCTTAACAAGAAACTATTTTTTGACGGTTATAGAGATGAAAATAAAAGTTTCCTTCATAAAGGTATATAAAAAACTCGACCGAAAGGAAATCGTGAAGATAAGGTGGTTTACAGCTTCATGGCGACGTGATGACACGCAGCTTCCCTAAACGCAAACATTTTTATATGGATAATTGCAAAGCATGTTTTAACAAGAGCTGTGTTTGACTTGGTTTGGACTTGGGTAAATGCAATAACTAAATATATAGCATTTAGCCGGTATGTGAATGATGCAATATTGCTTATTGTGAAGAATAGTTTTGATATGACTGTCCCGTTCAGCTGATTGGTCGTCGGGAGTGCCAACCAAGATAACTTCTTGTGGACTGGAATTGGAAGCCCAACTTTTTCACGGCCGAATGAAGAGTTCCTTTTGAGACCCTGAGGTCTTGCTCGGTCTCAAGGCTGCGTTTCAATATTTTGAGAGTGATGTATATTTTGTCCTCAAACAGTTTCAACATGCATCTTTCTATGACATCCATGTCGAAGTTGTCAAGTAATGGTTTCCGGTCTTTTTCACTGGATCTGTCATTGCTAAGGACTGGCAGCTCGTTCTTCCAGCGTCTGATCGTCGTTGTTTTCAGACCCAAACAGGCACTGGTGCGTTTCAGAGGACTGTTTAAAGACACTTGAAGACTCTTCTGATTAGCTTCACGGAAAGTTGCATTGACCGAATTATTTGGACTTGCTCTTATGTGAATCTGCCGTGAAAAGACGACTACTGTGAATACCGTAAAATGTCTGTTCTTTGAGGCATCGTCTTTCCTGAGTTTTTTATATACTTTAATGAAGAAAACTTTTCTTTATCTGTAACTGTCCACAAGTGAATAAACATGTCTCTGTTAAGACAAATTGAAACAGGAGGCTATGCAAAATTTGACGAAGATTGGTCAAAGCAAATGGGAGATATTCGCGAAAAACGAAAACCGTATAATGTTGGACGGACTATAATACCATTTGTAGTGCTGGGTGGTGCTTTATGATCTCATCATCTCAAACCGTTATCTCGCGCTGCTCAATGGCAACATTTCAGATGACATTCTTGTCAGGTAATTTATCTACTTGTAAAGTGTTTGTCAGTTCTGAACCATTCTGCTATGTAAAACAATGGTTCCATTGGTGACGAAACTTACACGTAGTACAGCCAAAAACACTGGGAATGAGCAATTTGTCCACAGGGTCTCGCATTCCTTCACAATTCCGACATTGGTGTCCACGGACGGCTCAAATCATCCAATATCGTCGTGGACAGCGGACTGACCTGTAAGCTCACAGACATCGACATGCCCAAATTCAGGGAAGGAGAGAGAGATATTCCATCTACAGATCCCATCTACTGGTTTCGTAAGTGAATACTCCCAACAGTTCCTGAGGATTATATAAATTAGATCCTAAATTTAAGAATTCAATATATGTCAGATTTTACCCACTGCTTTTCCGCCGACAGTGAGAAGCCATTTATGAAGCGAATGAGGTCTATACATGACTTCCTTGTTTACGTCACGTGCTGTAACTCGGCGACGTAGTCGATATGTCACAGAATGGACAGATGCCAAAAAAACAATAAAAACGTGCCATCGAGTCGTTAATCAAAAGCGTTTAATATAGTCTAGATCAGGCTAGAGTGCGCACTGGCTATTCATCCAGTTGCATATATTGCACCGTGAACGTTTTTTTTTCTATTAATTATTGTACATTGGTGCCAGTAAATAATTTTCTCAATAGACAAATTGATATACGAACACCATACACATTTTCAGCCTGGTTAGTCCAACGGTGGAAAAGATATTACCAAACTTATTAACTCACGAATTTTGAATGTAAGTATAGGCATGTCGCTGTATGATTGCCAGTTGTTCATTTGCCCAAGAGATGAGGACCCAACTCACCATCTCTCTACAGAACAAGTGTGGACAGCTCCAGAGCGTCTGAGATCGCCCTCAAAGAAAGCAACTCAGACAGGGGATGTCTACTCTTACGGCATCATTCTATACGAGATTATGTTCAAACGACGGCCTTACATTACAGACAGTCACATGCGGACCAACACGGAGCCAGACTGGCAGGGTAGCATGTCTTTTAATACGTGCACGCTACATTGCCCCATTTCTCTCTTGTTTAGGAGCATTACATTCTGCTTTCACATGCTGAGTTCTGATCTCTATACTCCTCCTCTTGAAAGTTCCAAAAACCCCGAGTCATTTCATTCGCATCATGCCAAGCCCTGGCTGATCTAACACTGGTTTACAGTAATTCTGTCCAGGTGTTAAACAGCAGTCTTGCACATATAATCCGTTATCTCTTCCATAACAGCAAACTATCACTATCACACAAACCCCATTGACTCTTTTCATGGGGAGCAACCTTTCCATTGGCCATCAGGCCCGCCCACTTATCGATGCGTCACACCGTTTCACATTTCAGATATATGGATTAAGCAATTTATCTGTTTATTTATTCTGTTACGTGTAAGATAATGTAACAGCATGACTTGTTCTAAATACAATAATTTATTATCCTCTCAACAAATAGTTTAAGCTTGTCTTGAGCTGACTCATAATCTATATTGGGCATGTTACATGGACCCACTTTTCTTTACTCAGTTCTCTACTTGTTTCTGTATGTGTAGTCTCATCGTTCAGCTTTCTACCTTTTGTTCTTCTTTTCTTTCTTTTCCCCTTAATTGTACTCCTTTTATTTTCCACATCTGTGCAAGAGACTTTCTTTTGCCTGAACAACCTCTTCATTATCAAGTCATATTTCCTCACAGATGTGATAGCGACTGTCAGAGAACCTCACCTGTACCAAAAGTACGAAGCCCGCAGGAGAGAATCTGTCTACACTGTCCAGGAGGAGCCAGGCAGCAGGGGCGACGAGAAACCCACGGTCACACGCCTCTACTCGAGAAACATAGCTACTACTCTGAGACAAGAGCAATTGTCCCCACCAGCTCTCTACCGGTACATTTCCTCTGTAGTTCATTAGCAGCTGAATCTAGAGAGATCCCGGATATAGACGGCAAACCAAAGTCAGAGTGACAGTGCACAACCACCGCTGTTTCGACAACAAAGTGTAGATTCTTTGCATAAGCCCTGGTGATCGTTCTATCTAATTCCTATCGAGCCATTCTATATTGAATTACCGATCACCCAATTTTAGGAGGGGGCGAAGAGGGCAGGGAGGGGGTAGGAGGTCATTCTTCCTTTGAAAAATAAAAGTCTCAAATTGGTTTTTAATTTTGTAGTCTGCCATTGATCAAGATATCAACATCAAGTTCAGACCCGTTCTCTGTTCCCTCTCCTGCAGACACAGCGTTACGCCAGATGGAAGATCCGGCGACGTCATGATCCCTATTCGATCCTCAGAGTCAGAGTCACTTGGAAAATCTTGGAGCTGCTCCCCTAACTGTGACTGTGCCCGACTGACTTGCAGTGTTGGTCCATGCGAATGCAGCCATCACAGCAGGCGTTGCCTTCGGTGTGTCACTCATTACCGTAAACAACTTCCCAGAGAATGCCACCATTTACCTCAGGTACAAAGAGACAGTGACATTCTCGCACGTTCGCGCAGTCACTCTCAATGCAGGCCAAGGTCCCACTGTTCACAGTGCAGCTCACAGTCTCACAACTCACAATGCAGGTCATGGTCCCATGATTCACAGAGCAGCCCAAGACCCTACAACCCACAGAACAGCCCAGGACCTTACAGTCCACAATACACTTCAGGACCTCACAGAACAACGGAAAGAAAACCACTGTCTCATGGCAATCAGAGAATCTCCAGTCCTGCAGAAAATATCACTCACAGCCGCGGCCAAAGTTGGAAAAAGCATTCCTCATATACATGTACATCAGAAAGACAGAAATATATGCATGAAAACGACGAAGTGCAGCAAGTAGAAGGATCTAGAAGTGACAGTTCGAGCTTTTCAGTTCAGCAAAGTATGCGCATGGGCACTGATCAATACAGAGATGTCACGACCGATCAAGAAGTGGATAAAGCTAGGAAAGATGGAAAGGTTCATGGTAAATATGTCATTTCTCTCAGAGGAATGTTTGTGGATGTTGTCTCCCAGGGTACATCTCCGTTATTCTTGACATGTGCAATGCTGAGTATTAAAACGATACAATACTGACACAACTATTAGTAGGTCGAGTGTGTCACAGAGTTAATCTACCCAGCTCACCAAGAGTTGAAGATATCGTAGATGTTACATTATTAGATTAAATTATTAGGTATAATTTTTGTTTAGAGTTTTAAGCCTGTTCTGAGTCATTGTTGGAATTGGTGTCTGAGTTCAAAACCTAAAGATGTAGCAATTTTGTTTTAAAAAAAGTATGTCTTTTTATGTCATATCGCGTCAGGAAAGCTCATTTTTCTCCGAAACTTAGTGTAGAGGAATACAGACGACGATATGCGTCAGCTCGGAGAGCTGCAAGTGAAATGATCAGTTTCAAATGAATAATCGTCAACGCATTCATCATGTGCACACAAATTTAGCCTCTGGGCCGCATTTGAATAATTCACTTTGTGTACAGGAAGTACCCTTACTTAAGCCCTAGTCTATGCTACATGACTTTTTCTTTGTGTTAGGGCAAGCAACTGATGTCAAATTCATGTACGATTTATGAAATTTACGCTACTGCAAGACAACCATCTTTTTTATCTGTTTTTGTTTCGTCCCTCCTCCTCCCCTCCCCCACCCCCAAACAACAACCGAAAAATCCATTGTGAAGGTACTTTGCCAGCTGTACGGTTTCAATGTACGAAACATGTGACAACTCCTATATATGAATCTGATCACTCCATGACGGCTCAACACAGAATCCTCCTCGCTCAGCCCTACTCCTGCTGCTGCGTTGGTCAGTCGGTCAGGCCAGTCACACCCGCTGTTGTCAGCGGCAATGGACAGACACGCGACAATCTCTGCGCCTCTGACAGCCACTCTGCGGCCACTTCCTCTTTCCGCGCAGTTTTACGGCCGGAAATTCCCACCGCGCGCCAGTCTCACAAAGGACAGTCTGGTCATGATGTCACGATGAGCAGGTCGATGGAGAACTCTGTCTCCAGTCACGACATAGCCCACAGTTCTCGCAGCATCAATCGAGATTCTCGTTGGGGTGGATCTCGCGTTCTTTCTCTCATACAACACTGCTGGGCCGAACTGCCCGAGGAGCGCCCATCGGCAAGCATGGTCCTCAAAAGACTCAGGAGCATATCTTCTGGCAGGTGGGAGTCGAGGCAATATCCTGGAGTCTCCCAAGATAATAGAGGTTAAGGCAGGGTTAGGAATAAGAGAACACCCTTGGGAGAATCCCAGGATTTTGCCTACAGGTTAAGATCTCAGGATCTTGATTAGAAAAAAAAAAAAAAGATTAGAAATTGAGTTAAATGAAGAGATATCGCTCAGATTGCAGAATATCGCGGCATTACATAAATTTGGTCATATAGAAACTTTGATGTCAGAATTCAGAATTTTAGGGCAGATTCTGACAGCTTTTGAAAACTGGATTTTTATTTTTTAAAATTAAAAGACCGCATATCCAGTCAAAATATAGGGATATATGGCTTTAAAAATAAAACTTCACAATCAATATTATGCCAATTCCAAATTTCCAGGAGTAACAATTGACACAACTGGCACAGGCATCAAAGCAACAAGTATTCAGTGAAATGCAGAGAGGCCTGGTTTAGACAGAAGAGCCTTTATCATAGGAACAAGCAAACCCAACGAGGCTTGACAGAGCCTGTGATATCTGATATAATTTCATATCATACCCTTGACAATACAAGAAACAAGCCTGGCATATTTGTCAAACCAGTAAGAGGTGGACAGATTAAACTCGTAGTATATTATTCTATCCGGAGGCGGATCCAGTTAAAGAAATACAAGAAAAAAAAGGGGGGGGCGGACCCCCTAATCACTGATCTAGCCCTGGTGGGACTAACGCTATTGAGTTTCAGTTTCAGCTAATTTTAATTTTGGCACTTTGACAAAATGCAATTTTTGGCACATTTTGTTCACAATTTTGGATCCGTTCCGATGACAGTATCTGAATCAATGTGCAAACTCAAAAGTTCAAGCAGATAAACGTTTTTATAGAAATTATACTAGGTCTGTATATACTAATAACAGGCTACCTTGTACACACCATCTGGCTTCCTCGCTTCATATACACGTAGAATACATAGCCTACAGACATCATATATAGACGACATGGGTCAGTGACATAAGGGATTAAAGTTGTCATATCATGAAGGGATATACGCATATTTGGGCAAAATCCACTAACATAACTCCGTCTGTGTTTTCCTTTCATCCTGCAACATATGAGCAGATCTTTGTCAGACAACATCGAGCAGATCATTACGCGGTACAGCGAACAGTTGGAGGAGACAGTTCATGAACGGACACAACGGCTGGAGGAGGAGAAACTCAAGTATTTTCGGGTGCTCTGTGAGGTCATTCCACAGTAAGTGACTTCCACATTTGTGAAATCTAATCATATTATTAGTAAAGTTAAAAAATGTGGTCATATTAAACTGACGACTATCCCCTCAATAGATAACGTCCTCAGTGTCAACATACAATTCGTGTTGTTGCACTGAGTATCGGAAGTCCGTAAATCATGCCAGTGCGTGTCTTGGTACTAATGACTCGCTGAATCTAGCGGTAGAATGTGTTCTCGTCAAATGCTCTTTCTCACTTCTTCCCAGGTAGATCATAGTTTGTTCTGCCACAGGATGCATGAAGAACATGTCAGGTCAAATTTCCATGGTTTTAACAGTTAATGCATGGCTACTACAGAATCCACCACTCGCCTATCAACTGGACTTGATAGCTGCCATCAGTTTATTTAAGCATTTGGAAAAAGGTTTAAAAAAAAAAAAAACACCAGGCATGATGGATGTAGAGAAATGTAAAACTGGAAATTAATATTTCGCAAAGATATTAAAAAAAAAAAAAGATCTTGAGCAGAAACCTACACGACGTAATTACAGTGGATTTATGTCATTTTATATTTTCAAATAGATCATTTGATTTTATAGACTTTGGATACACGCCTTGATGTTTTCAGGAAACAAAATAATCTATTTAGGAAACAACCTAGGGCAGCGTTTCTCGATCCAGATTTTCTTTTACCGAACCTCTCTTTTGCTTACTGACGGTCTGCATAAAATACAGCAACCCTTGTCAAAGGCATTGTTAATGTCAAAATCTGACAAAGTAGCGTGTTATTAGAACGGACACAAGAACGTCTGAGTGGAAGGATTGTGGGTCGCACCGAAGAACGCGTGATTTCAAGCACACGTATATATCTCGATAAAGTTTAATGAGGTATTTTTAGACGGGTCAGTTACACCACGTGATCTAGGGATTGCTAGGATATTTTGATAAATGACGAGTAATCATACATGAGCAGAGCATGTAAACAAACCAACGTGTGAGCAAGATTTCCCAGGTCACGTGATGGAGCTGAAAATACCTAATTAGAGCAGCATGGCCAGATGGCTTAAGATCTAAAAACAATGGGCTGTGTTTCTGGCATGGTCATCTTGCTAATGTTCTTAAAAGAATATTTCATACACATTTTTTATTTATTGTAGATACAGAATCATCTTGTCGAGTTTGCTTATGATCTGTTAGATAGTTCGTAACAAATACTGACGAAAGAGCGTTTTTAATTTCTTTTCTGATATGAAACTAAAGCAGCTGATGTTCCTACGTGTTTAGGGAGTAAAATTTATTCAAGAAGAATTTCTTTGCTATAGCCATTGCTAAAAGTTGTCCAAAGCAAAAAATATTTAAAACTTATACATGAAAATGATGGAAGGCGGAAAACTATCTGATAGTTGGCCCAAACGTGGCTGTCCATTCGTAATGTATTTTGAGTGTGCATTCTTGCCGCGTGTGTAATTGTGCATTTATAGGAATGCATTTTCCTTTCTTCTCGTCCAGAAAATACGTAGGTGATCTCGTCTCTGGTGGCAAGGTGAAGGCCGAGTCATTCTCCAATGTTACCATCTTTTTCAGTGATATCGTGGGCTTTACCAGCATTTGTGGCAAATGTTCTCCTCAGGAGGTTAGTTTGGAAGCAGTTTTGTTAACAAACATGAAACAGGCGAGGATGTCCGTGTAGTAACCCAAACCAACAATCACGATTTGTTTTATTTTACTTATTATTTTTTCATTTCTTGCGTATACAAGTTTAGACTAGATCTAAATGCAACATATGTTTATTCAGAAATCCTTGGATAATAGAAACTCTTTATTTTTTCCATGTTTTCTAGGAGATGTGATTAAAGCGAGGTGAATGTAACATTTTGGTATTTAAAAAAATGGCCCATAGTCAAAAGCTACCGGATAAGCAGATTAACAGTTTTTTACAGGTGATATCTCAGGTTAGTGGCACCACTTGTATCAAATGAAGAAAAAGCTTTCCCAGTCATGTGTTCTGTCTCCAGTATTGTCACTAGGTTGAGTCTGGATGAAATGTTGAGAGTCTGAACTGTAGTACATAACTTGATTTTTTACTCACAGGTTCTGGACTTTCTGAACGAATTGTACACAAGATTTGATGTTGTCCTAAACAGCTATCAAGTGTACAAGGTGGGAGCATGATACAGGAAAGACCTTAAGTAACAGCGCGGTTTTTATCAAGAACCTGGTTGTAACAGGCACAGTCCCAGTCCACGATTCTCCATCCTCTTTGCTATTGTTAAAATAACCATTCATTACTAGTCTGGAAAAGCTAAAAAGTTCGACTGTTACAGAAAACTACAATACCCTCAAGGTGAAATTATCTCACTCACTTTTTACAAGGTTTTTTTACTACCTAAGCAAGCAGAACGGCCCTGAACATTCCTTATTTTAAAAATTCCGTTGTGTTTCTTTTTTTTTCTTAGAACAGGGATAGTACTGAAACTTACACTTGTCGTGTTTCACACTATAGACTCCCTTCTCTGTTGCACAAATAAAACAACGGTATGCATAGCAACACACTTGCTGACTTTGCACTGCGCTCTGTTCCTTTTTCTGTCGCNCTCTCTCTCTCTCTCTCTCTCTCTCTCTCTCTCTCTCTCTCTCTCTTCTAGGAGCGGGTTGTGAAATCCGATTTGTCTTTGAAAATTTTGAGATTTTTTTTTTTATTTTTTGGGAAGGTCAGCCATTTCTCTACCTGAAAACATATATCTAAAACCGAATTTGAGTGGCTTTCTCATCCTGATCATTATTTTAAACTCATAGGTCTCGATGAAATTCTTGCCTGTGTTACCTCAGTCGGTTGATTTTCTGCTGTAATAGGAAGCTCCCAGCAATTGCTAAATATGTTTTTGGTTTTTTTTTTTGTTTAGTTTTCTGGAATAGAAACATTATGGAACAAAATATCAAAATTTCCTTAAATGCCTTATAATTTTACTGATATGTGTTCAAAGTGGAACTGTGAAAACTGTGAAAGAGGATACTGTGATATCGAAGACGAGATATTCGTTATTCTTTTTGAAACCAAAAAAAAAAAAAAAANAACCAAAAAAAAAAAAAAAATACGAAGTGAGGAAAATGCTTAATATTAGCTTATTAGGCCTATATGAGCAATGGGAACAAACTCGTGTGTGCGTTTACGTCATATATCGACAGAATATTTGATTCGAGTATTTGTTTCATCAAAAGATACTTTGGGTAATCGAAACTTTGTGATATAAGGGAAAAAATCGTATTGAGTAATATACATGCAGAAGCTCAAGTAAAGGCCATACAGGGAAAGAAGCTTAGGAAGGAGCGTAATTTACGTTGGTTTGGGCAATAAGTGGAAAGAATTAGCTAATTAGGAGTGAAAATATGCTTCCACTACTATTATTACAGGTTTGCATGCAAAGTTTTCAAGCATGATAACGACAAAGTTGGACCAGATCAATGAAATGTGAAGCTAAAGTCATTTTTAGGACTATAAGAGCTCCATCTGTTCCCACAGGTTGAAACGATTGGTGACGCATACATGGTGGCAGCAGGAATTCCCGAAGCCATTCCGAATCATGCAGAACAGATTGCACTGATGGCTCTCCACCTACTTAGCGTCAGCGTGCACGTGAAAACTCCACACGTGGACGAGCAGGGAAATAGGACCAGGAAGTTTCTCAGATTAAGAATCGGTCTTAACTCAGGTAGTCCTTTCCCAGACAAAATCCTTGGACTCCCACAAGGGTTAGGGGTAAAACCCTGGGTTTCTCCTAAGGTATGCTACGTGTAGGATTTGGGGCAGAGCTAGGGGTATGAATATGATTTGTGGAAGGAAGGAAAGTCTCATTCTGGGAGAGTCCGTAGTATCTCCAAATATTGCCCTCTTTTTCCCCAATCCTATCCCTAAACATAATTCAAAGAGATCTTGGGAGGGTTTGTGCTGTTTTCCGCTCTTAGCGGATTTGTACAATACCTGTATTAACCTATTGCATGTATCACTGAGTGGACTATTCTTTTAAATTGCAAAGATAAGTTTACCCGTTTATGGCAGTAAAGATCGTTATATGAATAATAGCAATTTTTGATGACACTACTAATGAAATGTTATGGAGATTTTAGTTCAGAAATTAATGCCATTGCTTTCAATTTTTTTGACCCAGCATAATGGCCCTCGGAACATTTCTCAAATATGTCCCGCTTCCTGTTTCAATAGCTACCAAAAGACAGGGGCAGATTCAGGTTCTGCGGGCCTCTGGGTTGTTGAAAGATGCCAGCATCTATTTATTACAGTTCATAACATTAATAAAATAACACTCTCGAACACAGAAAAGGAAACAATGGAGGGCCCGTTGCATTGAGAAGAGAATGAAAAAACGGAGACAGAAAGAGAGAGAAAGAGTCAGTATTCCTTTTCTAAAGAATGTTTTGTGTTCAGTTCACACCTGTAAGTAGGAAAGCTTCACAGGAAGACTGTGCCCAAAGTCTCACAGTATAATAAGATGGCCAGGTTTGGGACAAATAATTCTGCCATAACAACAGATTTAAAGATTAAATAATAATGTATTTCTAGTCCTCCTAACCGGTGCTTCTGAAAACGCTGGGCCCTGGACCATGTCCCATTTGACTTATTCATCACTGTCAAAGACTACTTCTGCTGATTGTCTCTGTTAACTGATGACTATTCACGTATTTTCATTAAGGATGCTCTTCTGTCCATCCTCCTTACCTATGTTTCCCTCTTCTGATATTATACATGTATACACACAATTAAAAAAAAAAAATCCACCTCCCAACCATCTTCATTATCTCCAGGGGCAGATTTAGTAATGAGCCCCCATGGTCTCGCGTTTTTAGTGGACCCCAACGAAAATGCCTGTAGATAGAAATAAAAGTGGGTGAAAGGGAAGGAGAGGAAGGATCGGTGCGAACGACATAAAGGATCCATAATCAGACAACAGCAAGGCCAGTCAGTTGAGAGAATCTTTTCTAGGTTTTGAAAAGGGAACACAGCACATACTTTGGATCTGTCCGGAGTGTAGTGAAATCACATCAACAGATAAACATCTAAACAAATGTCATTACTGACCTAGATGTAATTTATGTGTCCACAGGTCCGGTGGTGGCTGGTATTGTGGGTGAGAAGATGCCCAGGTACTGTCTCTTTGGCAACACGGTCAACATCGCCTCAAGAATGGAGTCTAACGGAAAACGTGAGCTTTCTGTTATTGTCCGCTGACTCTCAGATGTATGCTGGTTTTGGTGATGTGATGCATTTAAAACTGCAGGAACTTGTTTTGACTGTTTGTTTACCTGTCTATAGAATGGGTACATGGCTATAGGCAATAAAAGGTACTGTCAGTAATGTCAGAATGCTAGCGATCAGTTGTTGTAATTAATGTTAATGTGTGCTCCCATGAGGGTTGAGCATCTGGCTTACTGGGATTTACCTTATCTTGTCTTTGATCCTTGTCATTGAGCATCTGCTCTTGTAATGATCCTTGAAGTCAGGTCGTGCCTTATGAAATTTTGTGTAAGTGAACAGCAGTGAAAAAAATGGCATTTTTTATAGTTGGGTTTTTTTNGGGGGGGGGGGGGGACAAGTAATTTTCTCGGGAACGCTGCGAGGGCAGGTATGCGAATAGGTGATTTTGTTAGTTTTGTGTGGGGCTGTCGTTTGGGGCATGCTGTGAATTCATTCAATCGAGGGGAGAAATACAAAGCCACCTCCCTCCCTGATACCAGTATATCTCTTGCTTCTAAATCTTATTTCTTTCACATTCAGCTCAAAGGTAAGAGAGCCCAGCAGTAGAAAGTAAAATGTGAGTTCACCACCAGGATCTAGCCATAAGGTGACGCCATATCCCTGTCCATCATTACTTCAAACTTCAAGCTTAACTTTAAAAATTTACGAAAATTAGTCCCTCGCAAAAGGGAAAAACTTAACAGTCTACTTTAGTAATGCTTTGTACTGTTTTAGAAACAGGTGAAAACATTTGCAGTCGAACATCCTTTCCAAATGCACAAATCGTCAGTGTTGGCGTATAACGATGTATTCGTCAATTAAACAGACTTTTGTTATCAATATCATTTTGTTCAGAATTTTTGACGGTGTCTAATAAATATGTCGGAATTCTTAAACGAGCTAAAAATGTGACATAATATTTTTATGCGGATTATGGTCTCCACAGCCAAATGAATGGTTCCATATGGTCCCCTTTATATTCAGGCTTTTTTTGTGTGGAATACGTGAGCACAGACCACATTTTCCTCCCCCCGCCTTCTCTCCATCAATTTCCCCATATTTGTATTTTTTGCCAGCCCTAAGAGTCCACATGAGTAAGGAGACCACGGAGGAGTTGGAAGCAATTGGAGGATTTGACATTATTTGCCGGGGATTGATTTCAGTCAAGGTAAGTCTCTGGTAATCTACGACATGTGATCGTGTAGTCATATTCATAATCCATACGTTAATTAACGTACTGCGTTAACTGCAGTGAAAATTATTAATACTGTGGGAGCTTTCCGTGGCTACAGCATTTAGTAAACTAACGTAATGATTATACATACGGTTACTGTTGCCGTAAAATTAATTCGTGCATGAAATTAACAAACTGTGTTAACTGCGGTGTGCACTACCAATGTTTTTGGGAGTTTCCCGGAGTTATCTTAATGTCTTAGCTAATATATGGATTATTCGTACGGCCACTGGTCACCTATTAAATCCTAACTTCACATGTAACTTCCCCATGGAAATCATCGTCTGATGCTAAATTAGACATTTCAAAGCGGTAAATTACGATGGCGGGGACTTTCTTACGAGACGACGGGAGACAGATTTATAAATAACCGACATGGGCGATTCTCAATACGAGGTGAGGAATTCTGGTTGACCTAGATTTGCTTTACCTCGTATTTTATATATGTATATATATATATATATAAATATATATATATATTTATTTATTTATTTCTGTTATAGTAAGTTGTTAGTCCTCTAAGGGAGTTCCACAGGCGAAAATTCGAAATAATAAATTTAAGATACAACTTGTGATACGGTTGTTCGTTTTTATAAAAATAAATACTACCTGTCTGCCCGCTACCTCTTACAAAAGTGTCTATCCGGCTCACCGCCTTAGGGAAGTTACACATGTCTACATGGTGCAGATTATATGTTATGAAGCTAGGTATAAGGCAAAAATAAATTCTATCCATTATCATTAAAGACGAAGAATGTGAACCCGATCTGATATTGTGTGGAAAGTTTGCCACTAGGGATTTTCAGAAGTACTGTGAGAAGAAAGGTTAAAAAAAACCAAACAAACCACAAAATTCCTGTCTTTACCGGAGATCGAACTCAAGTTGTCTCAGCTTGCAAGTTGAACATGCTACCACTACACATAGGAACGCTAACTTTACAGCAGGTAAAACCTACTGCCTGAACATTGTTTCCTATCCCCCTCTTATAACCATAATTTTTACTCGTGATCCTAAAACATTTCTCAATTGCTCACATGTAATTATTTATTTGTCTTTTTTCCACTTCCGCAGGGAAAAGACAAGCCTGTACCGACATACTGGTTGTTAAATTCCAGCTTACATTCTTTTGAACTTCCAGACTGGACTCTGTGGGAGGATAGTATGGAGCACTGAGCCGACATTATGTAACAATCGATGATTAGATCAGTAAGGGCAAACTTTGCCAAATGGTGTATTCATATTTGGCACTTAGTCTAGATCTATAGTCTATTTGTTACCCGACTTCCGTAGGTACCAAGGTTCAAAGCATAACTGTACTTCCTATTATCACTAATACTTTTGAATATGTTGATGACATATTTTAACAGCGGCAAAATTTATTTTGTGTTTGAAAGGCTAGATGAAGGTTAAAATATCAGCACCTAAATATGCAAAATTGTAGGCCATACGCAGTGTGCACTGCACCTCTTTTCTTTGCATGGGTTTAATCAGTGCACTGATCTGATTGTATGCTAGGCGGAAAGTGCACATTTCTGACACTTCCCCTGTTTCTTTGGCCAAATCACATAAAATCAGTTATAAATTGCGTGTCTGCTGCTGAGGTCAAAATGTGTCATCGAAAATGCATTGACTAGACTAGTTACCTCAACCTGATTCTGATGCTAACTATGAAACAAAATGTGACACTTTATTCATAACATTTAAGAGTGCAATGTTGAACTCATTTTAAATTGTTAGTGTGTCATTAAGGAAAAAAAATAGAGTTTGAGATCGCACCTGTCGTTCGAAGCAAATGCTTAGGTTTTTATACGTGGGACACCTTGTAAGTGACCTTTTTTTTTTTTGAATGTAGGCAAAGTCTCCTGGCCATTTTGTAGCAAGGTCAGATAGTGTGTTCCTGAAATTGTAGTCTTATTTCGTATAGACCAGCGCTTGTTCAGGATGAATTTTTCATAATTTCTCGAAGCACGTTTCTTGATTCTGTGTAAAATGTTTCATCTTTTCCAACCGTTCATAAAACCCAGTTACGTTACCCAATAAAGGTCAATGTCAAACAACCCATTGAAGTGCTGTCAATGTTTATTTCTGAGTCGTGAAAGTAAATTTACCTCTCCTTAGATTTTTGTTACATAAAAGGAGCAGGGAAAAGTCATTAGGCCATATTTCAAAGGAATAGGACGCTCTATTTTCGCTTTTTTATTCTCCATCTGACGGTGGTGATACTGCGATTCTAAAATGAGCTTTTCAGAGGTTTCCAAGGCTAATTTTTCTTTCGTAATTTAAAAAAGTGGTGTGCTCAGATATTCATTTCACTGACATGACCATAATGTGTTCCTAGATGGACCATCCCTATATCTACCCAAGTTTTGCGGCGGTAGTTGTTGTTTTGCGACCTTTGCACTCAACTGAACATTCTTTTGCGACTCAGACTGATGGATTCATGTCATACAGTGGAGTCTGCTGAACGTGAATAGCACGAGAGCGGCAAAAAGTGTTCACTTCAACGAAATTCAGGTTTGTGACACCTATAAGAGGGGCAAATCACTCACTGTGTACAACCCAATTAATCCGCTAATATATAAAATCTCCCTTTTTTGGGGCCCTGCCAGCCAGTGTCGGAGTGTAGGAATGTGTAAAATGACATGTGATCTAAATAAAGCATCCAATTTTAAAGTTTCAGGTTCAATTTGAGCCTTCTAGATAGAAAAAATAAAGTGTGTAGATCTATGTATTCGCACGCAGTCAAAACCAGCCAAATGAAAAATTGGGAACCAAATCAGAATTCGAGGTGACCTTTTTCGAAAGGCATTTGTAAAAAATTTTGGGCGTTGACCCCCCTTTTTCTTCCCGTTAAAAGATCGGGCAAAAGAAGTACTGTACTTTAACCTCCATGGAAGAAATTTCCCGACATTACAGTGGTATATAAATTATAGAATAACACAAAATGTTAATAGAGCCAAAAGAAGAAAAAACAATAGGTGTCAAGGACTTTAATTCACATTATAACCATTTTTCAGGGGAAGCAACTTGCACCTCACATAATACGGAACGGCAACAGTGCAAGATTAAGTGTGTTGCTGGTACAAGTAATTTTGTCAGTGTTACCGTGTTACTACTGTAAGGAGTTTTTGTATCAATAGGAGCATTATTTTCTTTCAGTAAAAAAGGGAGGGGAGGTTAGTAGGTAGCGTGCGCCAGGTCCACTTTGCACTGAACAGACTGACTAACTCAGCGGCCACGCCCCCGCCGCCTCTCCGATAAAGAGTTCCCTCTAAGCGAAAGTATGAAAGTCTGCGCAAGGCAAATGATTTCATCCATATAAAATAAAGAAAAAGTAAGTCCGAATCAATTTACAATACTATGAATGTCTTTTGAGGTGCCAGAGTTGAGTATCTCAAGCATACAAGTTGTATCTTCCCACAGTTCTATTAGTATTACATACCTCAGATGGTGGAGGTTAGTAAAAAAGAAGTACGTTTGTGCTGTTGATGGTAAGTGTTCTGGAAATAGCAGTGGATGACTCAGAGACTTCTTTCATAGTTCAGATTGCAAAAATAGTATATTCGAAACAAAGTAATTATTTACCGAGGACGATGTTCAACGATGTTGAGTTCCACTCATTCTTACTACTATGATTTCTTTGATCTTTTAGGGACCTGGATTTCATTATATGGGGTAATGAATGAAAGACAGTGCATAGGAAGAAGCAAGCAGGTGAATCTCTGGATCCTTGACTATCTCAATCAATGAACTTCAATTGTCGATTACGGTTTCGAGTTAAGTTAATGGGAGGCAATGCACAAGAAGCAAGGAAACGATATTGACATTGTGTTTTGGAATAAAATTGCAAGCTGAAATAGGAATAGGAATTTGTTGATTGTCTCTGCCATACTGAAATGCTGGTTTCATGAAAAAAAGATGACATTCATTTCTGCAGATATTGCTGACATACTCTGAACACAATTAGAGGGAAGGAGAGGAAAGGAGAGGAAAGGAGAGGAGAGGAGAGGAGAGGAGAGGAGAGGAGAGGAGAGTAGAGGAGTGGAGAGAGAGAATGAGAGAAAAAGAGAGAGGAAGAAAGAGACAGAGAGGGACACAGAGAGAGAGACAGAGACAGACAGAGACAGAGACAAAAAGAGACAGAGAGAGCACTTACTATTGTTCCATCTGGACGTCAGACGTGTTCATGGAAGGAACAGTTTGACAACTTCTACCGTAAACGCAATTCTGTCTCTGATGGCGAAATACTAGGCAATAGGCCTAGTATTTTTATGATACAACAGTCAGATAAGATGGTTTTGACTTAAGGCTGGAAGTTCTGAGGATCAACTCTGAAATCCAGTCAAAGATGAGAGCTGTGTTCAGATTTTGATTCTGCCACATTCTGGTCTTTCCTGAAGAGATCTTCAAAGAGATTATTAAAGATTATAGCACAGCAGCCATGACGAGAAAATCTCTCTCTCGATCAATAGTGTGACAAAAGACCGTATTCATATTGCGAAGAGCTTGAAACTCCAAAAGACACCGCACATCAGTGTCTAGTCAGCGTCCAGATTAAAAACCAAATCCATGGTGTAAAACAAGAGTTAAATGTTCGTGTGCTCGAACACATCTTATCTTGCTCAGACAACGATATTAGTACATTAGACAAGCCACCATAGTAATGGTGATTCTCAGAGTTTGACTACCAAAGATTTATTTGTAAATTAAATATATCATTACACAAGATTAACTCCCCATTTTACAAATGGGCAGGCTGGCAAGGCACCAGCGGCGAAAGAATACCTAGCGCACCGAAAGGCATCATAGACGAATGCATTAAACTCCATGAAAAAGTTGGACCACTGCGGGCGATCGGACCACCCTATCCAAAAAATAATTAAAAGTCGGAAATAAAAGGGACGTGGAGTTTTGCCGATTTTACCTGGTTAAAACACAGGCACAAACGTCCTCAACCCGTCCTCAAAATATGGTTCTTCCACGATCCAGACCAAAGGAGGAGTGGAGAATGGCAATCTCCCCGTCCACAATACGGACCGGCTTTGCTGACGATTGGCGAATCGGATGGATTGAAAAGATATATCGGAGATTGTATTTCGTTCCTATACACATTCTTTTTTTTTTTTTTTTTAAAGGTAAAAAAATAAAGAGGACTGATGTATACAGTTACATTTTGTGTACTTTTCTACGAATTTAGGTGAAAACCGCATGTTTGTACGTTACGTAGTCCTCAAGAAATCTGTGACACAAATTTGGCAGAAGTGTTTTATTAATATAGACATTTATCTTCTTATTGGTATATGGCCAGAGGATCTGAATTTAAGCAAGGTGTGCAGCAAACATTTTCAGAATGGAGCTTATAAATTGAGTTTGATAAACATTGTATTCCCTGATTTTCAGTGCGAGTGAACATAACATACACTTGACATAAGTTTTGGATACACTGTGTGCAAATCTTGCTAATTATGTTTTAAATGTTCAGGATAATTTATATACGGGTAATATAGTTTGAGATATATGAAGACATTCGCGAGGAGTATTCAGCACTGATAACCAAGACGTTAGTGGCTGCTTTGTTTAAACAAAAAAGTGTGGTAATACATAAACAGACATTTAAGAGTATTTTAGAATTTCAACCATTACTATTTACAAAGTGCCTTAGTTTCACCCTCAGCATAAGAGGGACACGCCTTTGAGATTACCCTACCTATTACTTAATCTAATAACCATGCGAAGTGGGAAACAGAGATTCCGAAAGGTGCCGGTGGTCCGAAGATAGGGTAAATTTAATTAGACCACCTACGAAATGCCTCTAGCTAACAATTTCCCAGTTCACGTAGTTTATCTCTTACGGACTATCACAGACATAGAAGTAATGAAAGAAAGTCGTAGCTAGAATTTAACAAATATTATAAGTAATACGTATACAACAGCACTTTTACAAAGACAATAATTACATATGATAGGAATATCGAATCAGTACAACATATGACAGATATAACTAATACACATCCATACCTAGGGTCAAAATCTTACTAATACTCTCAAGGGTCCAAAGACACCGTTAGGGGCTTCCTTAATCCCTGGGGCAGCAGCTGGTCCTCGCGACACTAACAGTCAGGCGTCCTGGGCGTCTCACGTAGTCTTCACAGTAGTTAGTCTATATCACAGTCACTGACATTCTTCCCGACAGGTAAGGCATACATTAAACTCTCGACTCGTACTGTTACTTCTCAAGGACATCATGTGCATCACCGGCTACTGACTTTTCGGGTGTGCGTTATCGTAATGCGTGAACGTTGACATACGCTGAGTGACAAGGGGGTATTATGACGTTAATCTAGTTGCCTTCCCCTACTTGCTGGGTTAGCTCGCCATGCGTGACTTGGTGACTGCTGGGGTACACGAGCTGAGTTTGATAGCTTGATAGCTTAACAGTTTGATAGCTTGATAGCTTAACAGCTTGATGGCTTGATAGCTTAACAGCTTGATAGCTTAACTGCGTGATGGCTGGGGAACTCTAAAGTGAGCAGGGGTGCTCTAAGGTGACCGGAGGTGCTCTCAGGTGAGTCCTTTTGCTACCTGCGGTTGAATATAGGAAAATCCTAGGAACTGGTCTCAGCTCTTTTCCAACCTATCTGCAGGATTGCAGGATTGCAAGATCTCCAAACTGTCTTAATTTATATTTATGTAGAGTGAACACCACTCTCTGTCACGGCTTTGTTTGTTTAAGCTGCTAATTTTACATTCAAGTTTCTCCTTATAGCTTGGCTTATTGATTCAAACTCACTCAGTGACAGAGCCACCGTTCCCTCTTTACCTTGACACCCCCCCCCCCCCCCCCNCCCCCCCCTTCTCCCCGTGTTGGGATATAGGATGGTGCTTCAAGTAAGAAATGCTGATAAACTGAATTCTGACACCTCAAAATACATTCATAGTACTGTAAAAAGAAACACAGCTCTTAACGACCTTATTGTAAGACATTCAAAATTCTCATGAGCAGGTGTTTTTTTTTTTGTTCTATATGGCTTTCTTAATTAAGGCACATTTCCTTCCAAAAGTATGTTTCAGGAATGACAAATGGACAAAAAAAAACAACTATGTGCCAAATTGGAAACACGTCTTTTGAGCCATAGTGGAGATATTTCAAAAAAAAAAAATCATGCATTTATTTCCGTTTGCACTATAATGTACGATTTTCACTTTGGCATGCCTGGCTATTTCCATAGATCAAATCAAAAGACAATTGTAAGGCTGCATTTGTTAGTCTCTGCAGCGTAGCGAAAAGAGCCCTTCATGTAGGCCTACTCTGTGGACAGCCACACCCCTTCCTTAGCAAAAGAAGTATCAGTTTCTAGGCACGCCAAGATGGCTGCGACTAATGAAGAAAAGACAGAAAACAATGCATGACATGCAAGTGGTTTTTGCTATACTTATATCTTTGCCTCATTCATTAGACCACCATTCATTCTTGACATATCCTCCTCCAAGGCCGTTGGAAAGATGTTCCACTAACAACTTTGAAATCAAAGATGGTTGCCTTCATGTTGCCGAGATTTTTCTTTCGAGTTTATACAAAACTCGACACATTTTTAACAAACCTTCAGTAGATGTGCACCCTTTCTCACCGTGATTAGCGCGCACCAACCAAAAGCGTACCGTTTGCTAAAGACTGCCCAGAGAATACAAGAAAGGGGTGTGGCCTTCTATTTGTAAAATAACACTAATGACGTACAAGTATTCTCAAGATCACCTCGAGGTGTTTTTCAGCAAGGTAAAAATTGAAGAACACTTCATTGTTTGTTCTTTTCTTCTCTTCTATGTATACCCTCTACACGCTACTGTTCTTTGTTCCTGTGTATCTGTATGAGCCCTTTTTTCATAAGGTATTGCAACAACTTTATTTTCCTATTAATAATCTCTGCTTATTTATAATATTTTGAACATTTTCACACACTACTTCACAGCATGCATCAAGCTTTCTTTTAATTCCAATTTGTGTCACAGAAATTTGCATAACTCAGCATTTATTGAAGGCCATGATTGCATATATACATGCAGCGTCTTGTTATGAACCGTTAACATCTTTTTATACCATATCTCTTTTATCAGATCAGAGGAAGAGGAGGATGGAACAACAACACCACTGCTGAATAGTTCCGAGCGGTTTTAAGAGCCCTCATGCTGCAGAACAGCATCAAGGCATCAGAGCATGCCAATTCTGTTTGTCCGGATGAGCAAGAAGTTCCTGATGTTCAGCTTCCTATCCTATCAAGATCCATTGTGAGGCATAGTGAACCCGGGCCTGACTTGAGCTGTCCTGAATATACAGCCGCTGTGGAACAGCTAAATCCAGCACTCTCATTTCCTGATTGTGACTGGCGCACTTCTTGCCTGGTCTACACAGCTGGATATATTCTGCAAGCAGATCAAAAGAAAATTGAAGTGCAGCACTTGCACAGCAGCCTTCACGTATGCAGAGGTATCAGCAGATCCCCGCTATGCCTTTCTGCACAGGCGAAACAAAGAGGGGTGTCACTTTACCATCAGATGGGATTGTCCAAATCCTGACAGCTGCAGAGAAGGCATTTAAAATTTGCATGCCAGACCCCTGTAAGATGGGAAGCCTTCCACATGTCGGAAAAATCGACCTGCGCATGGAAGCATTAATCTTGGTACACCTTCAAGACAAACTGCCCACATTATTCCCTGAAGTCAAAGATAATTTTTATGACTGTGAAAACTTTGAAAACAATCACTTCAGTCAGCTGGTTCGCCTAATTACAAGATATTACATCAAAATGCGATTATTCAATGCTGGCAAGCTACACCATCAGCGAGTCATCTTGGTTGGACAGTGTTCCAAGCGAATGAAATTGAATAAACTGGTGCTGTTCAGTGGTCAGTGATATGTGCAGTTTGATCTGTTACTTCTTGGAATATATTGATTCATGAGCGTGGCTCCATCCCCATGACCGTGAATACCACTCTTTCTTCACTTTTCATACATGTCTTCACCTTCTCCCTAATGTTTATTGTGATTTATTACTTCTGCTTACTTTACCTGGTACTAGTGGTACTGGCGATAATGACCATGGAAGGGAGTGGGTGAATGTGATCGATATGTTGGTTGTGGTCGGTGCACTAGTATAGTCATTTATTGAGGCAAAGGGATCCCACAGACTGTCTCCAATTGCCAGGTGGATGTTATAAAAAGGTGATCTTTAAGTCAGGTTCAACTGTACTGATTTCTTTTAGAGACACATTTGGTAGCATAGAAATCTGACTATAGAAAGCATGGACTGTAATGTAACACTAATACTCTTTGGGGAGCATTTATAGTATGCTTATTGTAGGGCCTACAATGTGCAATGGGCCAGCTAATAAGTTAGTGATAAGAATGTTGTAGCGCCCACAAAATCGTGTAAACAGTTTTGAAAACAGTGAGGACACAGCTACTCATTATTTTCATTTGGCAATATAAAATATTCATTATTTATTCACATTTATTATAAAACTGTTCATTTTTGCACCTGTTGAATGTATTTAAGGCAGCTGGCTAGCCTTGCTTTCTTTCCCAACATGTACCTTTAACATTAATTATTCTTATTGTTTGTAAATTTTATTCTAATGTATTATGAAACTGATCGTCACCTTTTTATAGTACCATTTAATTTTACTATGCTTTTTCTACCTCATTGGTTTTGGTTATAATGATTAGTGAGCGTGTTTTACCCCTTATAAGCCAACTTATATAGTTCTTTTTTCAAGTTGTTTTTTTCTTTGTTTACATTTATAATGCTGTATAGATCTACGTGTCATGATGGAAGTCATACTTTTTTTTTTCTTGTTAGATCTAGTCTACTGAATTTGTCATAATCTACCGGTAGCATTGATAATCAAGAGCTCTCAGTTCCAATATAGGCCTACATAAAAGAAACACACATGACCATTATCACCAGCACCACCATCAGGATCAACTATCGCAACAAGACAAAGCAAACGAAGAAGCACATCAAGAAAACGACAAAGAGGAGACTAATCTAACAGACGCCATGAATAGTGTAACTCCAAACACACCGTCGCCGACAGAGACTCGCATCTCCAGCTCCAGCGACTCCTATCCTGACTTTGAAACTTTCACCCAAATACATGACAATGATAAATTTCGCTCCTATGTATTCTGTCGCCTGTCAGAAGACATCAAGGCCAAGCTGAAGGACGAGACAAGAAACAACTCACTTAAGAAAATTACATTGGACTGTTTTGATGGAAACAGAGACCTGATTTGTCAGACTGATGACATTGTCCTGGAATGTGATCTTATCAACTGTAGAATGCATCGCTGGTTTGCCACAGAGGCAGCATACAGGCCTTACGAATTCATGAGACTCCGACACCTACAAAACTTTGAAACCATAGACCCACACGACATATGTGATGAAGCCTCACTAGCTGCCACCTGCATTACATACATTCTAAGACTCGTGAGAACAATAACTTGACATGATCTAGTTTTACCTGCTGGCTGACGATACATATACCAATCTTCAACTACACATTTAACTGATCCCTGGCATATCAACTTTCTATACCAAACACTGTAGAGTTCTTCTCCTATCACTTCTCCATCTCTCTCTCCCTCCCTCCCTCTCTCTCTCTCTCTCATCTCCGCTCTCCCTCTCTTTCTCTTTTCCCGACTATCGTTATTTGACTATGCCTACTGTCTCTTCTTTTCTTTTTTTTTTTCTATTTTCCTCTGTTTTTTAAACTTATTCCGTAGAATCAAAACGGTAAATATACAAGTTCTGTTTGTTATCTTTTTTTCCACTAACATACTATGAGTTATTGTATACACTGCACAACGTCATACCTATCCCATCCATCCCATCCATTCTATAGTAGCATGGACAGTGTAGTGTATTCCTTTGTTTATACTCAGCTCATGAAGAGTATTGTATTGTGAGTGACATGAGCTTTCACGTGAAGATGTAGCTGCTCAGATATAACCTTGTGCTGAAGACTATAAATAGTACAAATAGTTTCTATTTACAGTGCCCAGCTAGATTAATGCATGGTAGTCCATGCGTCTTATTAAAGACAACAGGTATGAATCTTGTGTATACATTTTGTCGCTGGAGTCAGAACAGAGGAGGAAAAAAATATTGTGGGCCCGGATGGTTGCAAGATGAGTTGTTGCACTGTACTGTTGAATGTCATATCGTTGTATACTTGAAGGTTATTGTTTTCATATAATACTGACGTTTGATGGAAATTTGCAAATTATATTTAGACCAGCTTGAAGTTGCTTATACACGATATCATTTATGACATTAGTATAATCATTATTTTTGTGGAGTGGAGGAGGGGGAGTACTGTGACCTCGAAAATATTATCATAGGAAGGAATTAATGCGATGAAATGATTTTTTAAGAACTTTACTCTGTTAAATTCCAGCTCCTCATTGAAATTAGTACCGTCATTATTTTCACCACTGTAACCATCGATCATCATCACTATCACTACAGAGTAGAATCATCATAACCTGTTGATTATTGTTATTGTTTCGATATTGTTCCAGCCTGTTGTTGTAAGCTGACTGAAAAATAAAGTTATTATTTTTAAAAAAAAAAACCCAAAAAACCAACCAAAAAAAACTAGCATTCCCAGCTCTTTTGGGGTGAGGGAGGTGGGGCGTGCGGGGGAGAGCTAGCCTGCCCGACTTCTTATTCCATCAATTTCAGAACCTGTGGATTCGCCCATCAGGAGTTCGTTCATGCTCTTCAGGAATACAGCGTTACATTTGGTCAGAACCTTAAATTTGAGAGTAAAATGGGTGTTATAAGATCATATTTTATATAGCTTATATAGGAAAATATTTTCTTTTACATGGCTTTTTGAGAAATCGTGGTAAGGTTAGATCAGGAGGTAAAAATGCGCTGTAAACCTATACATACATTGGAAAATGACTTGATGAGTCGATGTTCACTTTTCAATTTCAAGGTCACGACTCAAGGTCAAGGTCAAAAGGCCAAAAATCACAATATTAATTTATTTGTTTCAATTTTTTATGCTCTTCAGGAATACAGAGTTACTCTTGGTCAATATCTTGAACCTGTGAGTGAAATGGCTGTTATAAGATCATTTTTTATATAGCTTATATAGGAAAATATTTTCTTTTACGTCGCTTTTTCAGAAATCGTGGTAAGGGTAGGTGGGGAGGTGAAAATGCGCTGTAAACTTACTTGTGCGTTGGAAAATTATTTAATGGGTCGATATTCACTTTTTATGACTCAATTATGGTGAAATGTCGAAAGATCAAAAACATAGAAGACATTATAGTGCCTTCATTGTTTTACACTCGTCTGGAGTGTACATGTACTTTCCCTCAAGAGTTTAAATCGATGCGTGAAGTTGGTATGTAAATTTATTTTTCATATAGCGCATGTAGGGAAATATTTTCTTTTAAGTGGTTTTTCCATATATTTTGGTAGATATCCAAGATTTGTTTGGGAGGTGAAACGCCTGTTGTGAGTCTAAGTCTAAATAGAAAAATGTCACAGTGAATCGATGTCCCGGTGATATCCCTTTATTTTGTTTTAGTCTCTTTGTTACTTGTCAAGATTAAAGTTTATCCTCAGTTCAACTTATTTTTTGAAATAGTATTCCAGCATCGTCATTACACAGCGCCTTATGGGTGTTTATACGCAAACCCTCAAGATCGACTTGAGGGACCGTTATTTTTGGTTTGAGTTTCAATCACCGTGCCCGTCTGCCGTGGTAAGATATTGGGCTTGTTTCCTTCTTAGACCTGGTCTCTATCACTGTATGCTTCAGGTCACGAAATCTAGTACCTTTAGTAACTATTGTACTTCCATTTTCAGAGATACCCGGTAGCTGTGTATTCTCCATGACAAAAAACACTCTAACAGACTTCGAGCTGGACTCTTCAATGCCTGGTATCTGGCGTATTGTTCTGGACCCCCCATAAATACTTTTCTCCTTTGGAAATGTATAAAGGTTGTAACCGGTCAATAATAGTTGTCATCTTGTCAAAAGTATCGGGATTGGCGTAGGATTTGGAAGCAGTTCCGCTATTTTATTTTTTGTTGACCACGTGTTGAAGCTTTCCATTGACCCGGTCATGCAGCCTCGAAGCTAGCCACGTAGAGTATTTCATTCCTTGTCTAGGACTGTCACTTTCCTATTAAGTTTATGATTTCTTAGGAGTTAGTTTCATAAGGGCAATGTGACCTCACTCTTTTGCCTCTTCGAATAGGTGACTGAGTGAAGTTTGAAAGTGCTCAAAGTCTTGCAATGTACAATATTTTGGTTATGTTGGAATGCTAACTGTTGAGTGTTGACATGGCTAGTGTTGTTTGTCTATAATATTGCACTATTTGCACATCATGAAACATGTGTTTCCCATCAATAGCAAGTCTTCTCTGAATTTGATTTGTCCAGTTTGTCGCACCATAATCGCACAAAGCGCAAAGTGATCCTACATTATGGTATCTGATCCTGACGTCTAGTCCATTCCTACTTNTCTTTTAGAGACACATTTGGTAGCATAGAAATCTGACTATAGAAAGCATGGACTGTAATGTAACACTAATACTCTTTGGGGAGCATTTATAGTATGCTTATTGTAGGGCCTACAATGTGCAATGGGCCAGCTAATAAGTTAGTGATAAGAATGTTGTAGCGCCCACAAAATCGTGTAAACAGTTTTGAAAACAGTGAGGACACAGCTACTCATTATTTTCATTTGGCAATATAAAATATTCATTATTTATTCACATTTATTATAAAACTGTTCATTTTTGCACCTGTTGAATGTATTTAAGGCAGCTGGCTAGCCTTGCTTTCTTTCCCAACATGTACCTTTAACATTAATTATTCTTATTGTTTGTAAATTTTATTCTAATGTATTATGAAACTGATCGTCACCTTTTTATAGTACCATTTAATTTTACTATGCTTTTTCTACCTCATTGGTTTTGGTTATAATGATTAGTGAGCTCGTTTTACCCCTTTCAAGCCAACTTATAGTGTTCTTTTGCAAGTTGGTTTTTTTTTTTGTTTACATTTATAATGCTGTATAGATCTACGTGTCATGATGGAAGTCATACTTTTTTTTTCTTGTTAGATCTAGTCTACTGAATTTGTCATAAACTACCGGTAGCATTGATAATCAAGAGCTCTCAGTTCCAATATTGGCCTACATAAAAGAAACACACACAAACACACACACACACTCAAGCGCGCACACAACCGAGGCTAGACCGCCTAACCTAGATTCTAGACTAGCCTTCTCTGGTGCCAGCCGTAGCCTCGCGCAATCAGTATCAGCGAACGCGCCTTACAAACAACATGGCCGCTTTACCACAGGCTGGCTTCACTCGGCTGCGCTGAGCGAGCGATCTAGCTAAATATAGTGCATCTATGGTTATTGTACATGAATCCTATAGTAAATGAAGAGAAAAAGGTTGTTTGTGTGGTCTGTTGGTGTTGTTATTGGTGAAGATGAAGAGCGACGGGGAGGCAAGCTCGGCTATGGGCTTTAAGATTAACTCGGACCTCAAGTGACCTCAACCGACAGCCGCAGTTGTTGCAAACAGACACCAGGAATGCAGCCGTGTAGAATGGACGAAAAATTTACATGTAATGCAGATAGCATGTTATGACATCAGTCACAGCGTCCAGACTACCAGCCAGCCTGGTAGGAAGAATGCATGAAGAGCCTCGCAGGAGCCAGATGTGGGCTCGACTGCGCTCAGGCATAGCCTCCGACTAACACCAGACTAACTCAAAACCAGACTAACCCAAGGGGGAATTGGTGGTAAATATAACATGGTTAAGCGAACATGGTGGAGAGCTACTATGTCAGAGGCTTCTAGGTTGCAGGAGCCAAATTGTAAAAGCTTCTTTGAGCCATTCAATAAAAATTTCTTCTCCAACCACAGGAACGTTACGAGATGGCCAAGACTAGTCTGCAGGTCTGGTGCCACCACTGTGCTCAAATTATATTATACTGTTTATGGTGGGGGTCCTTCGGTTAGATTTTTCACAATTTTAAATTACATGAAAAGGGGTTAAAAATTAGGCCTTCTTTTGCAGATCACAGGTCCGCACAAATGAAATCCACTGAAGCCATTGGGAAACACTGCCTGCAACAATTATTTTTTTACAGATTCAAAACTGAATTTCACCACTTTTGCGGTGTGGTTTCATGTTATATGATTATTTCTACACAAATTGTCCAAAGGACAGATTTTATACTCTGCTACTATCGACTCGGATAGTCCAATTTTTTTGACTAATCAGGTTCCTGCAACCTCTAGCCTCATCTTTTGATGCACCACTTTGTCACCGATATGGGAAAAATGGAGTGAAAGGTTAATGGAGGCTGGCAGTTCAAGTTCAATCAACATGTCATACAACAAATTGTAGGGCATAGCAAGATAAATAAGTTGTACAGATCATTCCAAGTCACTAGAAAACTGATAACTAGAAAAGATGATCTAAAGGTGCTGAGAGGCAGTTTACTTACCTCGGTTGCATGACATTAAGTGCCAATAACTCAGTGAAGAAATAACTGTATGTCATAATTGATAACGCAAATGATTTGTCTCGGACAGATGCTTAAGTGATATAAGTTTGATGAATGTAGCTTTAGTGGTTACTGAGAAAATTACAGTTGAGTGCTGGCATGAATGCACAAATTTACTACATTTCCAAGTTTTAACAGATTAACTCCATTTCTACGAGGGTAAATACACACACACACCTACACAAATTGTATTTGGTTAAAGAGTTGTAATATAAGTAACATAGTAATTGCTATAATTTTAGACAAGTCATTCGTGTACAGGATAAATGAGTCTCTTTTTTTTTCGCAGCTGGAACAGTTATCTCAAAAAAAAAAATCAATTTTATTTTCATGAATATTTAAACTTTCTTTTGAGTCAATAATTCTTTATTTTCTTTTTAATTCTTTAATATTCTGTATATTGTTGTAACAAGAAAGGTCATCAAGAAGTGGAATTCCTTTCTCTTGTCAAAATTTTATTGTTAATACAACTGATAATGATCGTGGTAATGTTGGTAGTAATTTCACTGCACTTTCACTTCTAAGCAAATGATAATGGTAGTGGCAAGGATGATGTTAGTAGCGGTAATGACACGATAATGTTGATGATAACAGTATCATTGAATAGTAACCAGGTCAAAATGTGTATGATTCAGAGTGCAGAAGTCAACCCATTTGTATGTACTGCCAGCCTGTACATTTTACATCAAGGGCTCACAACCTTGGGTTTTGCATAACCTCTTCCCCTCCCCCCCCCTCGCCCACTGCTACCAACCACTGACTGTCCCCTTTATCTTCCCGACCTCATTAGTTTTCAGGTAAACTAATATTAGTTGAAAGGTAGTTGAAAAATGAAATTTCTAAGTTCTCTTAGCCCCTCAAACGCTATGTACGTATCCCAGTTCGATAAACTAGCATTCCCAGCTTTTTTGGGGTGAGGGAGGTGGGGCGTGCGGGGGAGGGCTAGCCTGCCCGACTTCTTATTCCATCACTTTCAGAACCTGTGGATTCGCCCATCAGGAGCTCGTGAAGATCACTAACCAAAAGTAGTGCCATTCGTAGGGATTTTCATCTACGGTAGGGCAAAATGGCGTTAGAAAAAGTTCGCGGGGAAAATCTTGAAATGTAGGGTAGAGTGGGTAACATATCTGATTTCCTTCGTTTTCACAGGAATATTATAGGACCCCCCCCCCCCCC
>JAWQUT010000103.1:301478-319916 GCA_033807755.1 Ellobium chinense | reverse complement strand
TCAGAGACCGTGTTACGCCTGTGCTTTAGAAAATATTTATGTACACGCCGCTGATCCCTATTATAATTACTGGTCACCCTCCCACGAAACTTTACATGTCTAAAAGCCTCATCCCTGGCAGATAGGCCCCCACACCATTGGAATATTAATTCACTGCAGGTTTAGAAGGATCATAGCCTGGTCAGTGTACGGCTTTTACGATTTGGCCAAGAAATCTGCTCTTGGATGGCAGTGCATGCATTTTTCGGCTGGTCTCTTATAACATCAAATAAGATACATGTATAAGTTTGTAATTTTGCACTACTTTACAAGAATCGGCATGATCAAATGTTGTTGTTGTAACAATAATAGATAAAGTTGATTCCTGACACATTTAGCTGCGGAATTATATTTTTTTACTGGGTAAAGCAGTATCGATATCGATATCCAGACGAAATACTCGGTATCGCATGGATACCTAAAATGTGGCCCAACAGGCATGGCCTCGCGCCGTCCATGTCCGTGGACGGCAAAACTTTATGCGTTACCCTGAAGCCTGCCTAACACGAGCGCACTACCCCGTATCCTGGCCAGTTCTCTCAGCAGGAAGGTGTTCTTCATACTGGATAAGAGAGCTAACAAGAATTGGACTTTTCCTTTTTTTACAGTTTGGCGCAAGATCTATTCTGTCATACTTTGAGGTAAGTTACACGTCACCACTTAGACAGAGCGGGGTTTGGAGGTATGAAGGTGCCAATGTTTTTTTTTTCACTGTTGGCTATATAAAGTTTTATAACTCTCATTAGTTTATCCAGGGGTCCCAAGCCAAAATACTCTCCAAACATGCTGTTTATCTTTACCTCCAAAGAAACATGCCCCTAAACCAATTAGATTTTGAGAACTTAGGCAGAGAAGCTGGCTACCTAGTATTTTAGGCCTTTTCACTCGGTAAACAGGGTAACCTTACCCATCTAGCAACAACCACAAAGTTTATACTTGAGTGCTAAACCTCACCTATTCTGAGTCTACAAATGTATACGCACCTATCTAAGCCTTTGAAATTCACATCCAACCCCTTTACCCTCTCCTAATTGTGGCCAGTTTTCTGAATTTCTAGGAACTGTTTAAAGTTGCATATTTTTATGCCATATGCTATTGCCATTGGTATGTTCATACCTGGAAAGATGGGGAGTGGGATTGCAGAGTGCACGAACTTAATAAAGACTATTTTTGTGTAAGAGCATCAATGGGCGTCAGCAAGAAAAGGAGTTGAAGACAATAATGTCATGTTCGTCGCAGGTAGTAAAGAATTTTTTTTTGTCCGGGAGGTGAGGATGGGGGTGACGGAGGGGATAAGGGAGAGGTCTCGAAGGGGGGATATTTCTTGCACATGCACACTAGCCCATCATAACTAGACTACCAAGAAAGATCAGAATGCTCTGTGCCAAAAGAGAAGGAAACATTTTTTAAAATCCACATGCAGCAAGTATCACGGGGTCGTCTTCCACACAGGGTACCGGTACTGACTTCCAGTGTTTTATGTTCCCTCTGGTACCTCCCCCATTTTACCACACTCAGCATGGCCCTCCTAGAGGATGTCTACTAGCGATCCAGTCTGACACTCCACACACAGAAGCTATACAGTAAATAACCCAGTCAACTACTTGCTCGCATATAATGATAAAATAGATATTATTGTAGAACTTAAGATGATAAAGGTGAGAAAATGATGATGTGATGTAGGATGGACGATGGCGATGAAATGAGATGATTTACACGCATGTGAATCACGATAAAATCAAGACATGAGAAAATAGATTCATCAATACATATCTTTGTCTATAGTTAAGGCGGTCTACTATATATCCTGGTTGCAAATGACTCCGAGCTCCTCGTCTACGTCGACCTCCCTTGAACTCCAGGTCACTAGTTTCCTTCCTAGGCAGAACTATCTCAACTAATTGACTTCAGGCATATGGGATAGCTGGCAAATGGTCCTCAGCTAAAGTCGACACAGGCAAAAAGGAGTTGTTCCCCTTTTTGTGAAAAATAATAATACTTCTGACTACGTTCCCACCTACATTGTATTTCAGCAAGTGATGTGTTGTAATCAATACAGGATCTCTGAAGAAGGACTCACCAGTAACCTTTACTCCCATTATTTACAAGTTATTTATACCTTTAACTACAGCTGTCAGTGGCGGGTTGCCTAGTTTGCTATCCCTCTGGTGTCTATATACTCTTGAATAACAATTATAATGTCGCTAGAATTGGTGTCTTTTGTATCTACGTGACCCAGACACCACAATCAGTAACTGAGGATAAGTTATTGCCACAGGGCTAATGTTACAGCATTAGATTAGGAAATTGATAAAGGCACTATTTACCGATCAGCTTCGTCACTCGGTCCAAGAATTCACATAGGCACAGCACTACACTTCGCTCCTTTGCTTAACTCTGGCACCCTTTTGGGTTAGCAAATCTTAAACTTCTCGCACAAAGGCTAACTGGCATTTATGACACTGCTGAACACAGAAGCTGGCTGGAACTTGGTCTGCTGTATCTGGAGTTCTTCTCTTGACGATTCAGGATGGCTGATCTACCCTGACATAATTCCCGCTCATATTTATAGCAAATTGAATCATCCCGCACGTGTTCTACCTACGCTAGTTGTAAATTCCGATATGTCGATGCCAAGGTGATTTAAGTAGATTTACCTCGGTACTAACTTTCGAAACAACGGATGGACGCTACCTTTCCTGGGACCACAAGATTAAGTTCGCGTGTAACGCCGTCAAGGTGCTATCCTTAACCCAATTTGTCTATCGGCTACAGGACCCTAACGCGTCACCATTAAACTGTTGTCATGAAATTAGATCCTAACAGAGCGTCGTCCTAATCAATGGGCACGCTTGGGTGCCCGAGTTCAACCCGGTACATCACAATCCCCCACTTAAGTCGATTTTTCAATAAAATCGGCTAATTAATTTTCTTCCGGTAAGCGAGAAGGTGCGTCGGCCCCTTTCCCTTGATGTTGTGGACCCTGAAGTTGAAGGGTTGCAGGGCCAGGTTCCACCTGGTAACTCTCGCGTTGTGGTTCTCTCTTGTCCTCATCCAGGTTAGAGGTTTGAGGTCTGTTGTGGTCTGCGTGAAGCAGCGGCCGTATAGGTAAGCCTGAAGTTTGCTGAGCGAAAAAATACGATCGCTAAGCACTCTCTTTCGATGGTGGAGTAGTTACTTTCTGCTGGTTTTAACTTCCGATTGACATACACGACTGGGTATCTGACACCTTCCACTTCTTGCGGTAGGCAGCCACTCACACCCCGATTTGATGCGTCTGTCTGAAGAATTAACCCCTTCCCCTAATCTGGCATCCTCAAGACTGGCTCCGAACTTAGCATCTTCTTTAAAGATTTGAAGGCATTCTCCTGCGCCTGCAACCACTCGAATTTCTTCCCTTGTGACTTCTTTGTCAAGTCGGATAGCGGGGCTGATATCTCGCTGTAGTTCGGGACGAACTCCGGTCAATTCCAGGAAACTCCTAACTTGAGTCTTCGTCGTTGGTTGCTCGCAGTTTACGATTACTTGGACCTTCCTTTCTTGTGGCTTTACTTTCCCCTGCCCAATGGTGTGCCCCAAATAATCAACCTCTCGCATGCCAGCTTCTGTTTTGGTTGGTTTTGCTTTCAGATTGGCCCTTCTAATTCTAAGTCGGTCGAATACCTCCTTGCACCGCTCTAGATGTTCTGGCCAAGACCCGCTGTGTATGAGTCGTCAACATATATTTCCACACCAGTTCCTATGCCGTATGACATCTTTCTCATCAACCGGTTGAAGGTTGCCGGCGAACCTTTTAGTCCAAATGGCATGACCATATATTAGTGTAGGCCAAATGGTGTAGAAAAGGCTGTCATGGGTTTAGATTTCCCTTCCATTGGTACTTGGTAAAGCCCTTTGGTCAGATCCAGCTTGGTGTAGAACTTGGTTCGCCATTATTGCGTCAACTTTCGGCATTGGTTCATTGTCATCTGCAGTCACGGCGTTCAGTCGGCGGTAGTCGTTGCAAAATCTGTGTCGCCCGTCAGGTTTCTTGACTAAAACAATCGGGTAACTGTAAGGGGATTCTGACGGTTCAATCAGTCCTGCAGCTAGCATCTGTCCTGCCTCGCTTTTGATGGCTTCTCTTTGACTGGTTTTTTATCCAGGAGTGGAATCTTGTGTTCGAGGACTTGCGTAAGGCCAGGGACGTCGCTAAAAATATCAGTATACTCTTCGAGGAGGTCTTCCATCTGTGCTCGTTGTTTGCTGTCCGGTCCCGGTCCTAGCTGAACGTCTCGATGTGTTTTCGTTTGTTCAAGATGAGGCATGGCTTCCTTCAACGACATTGGAGCTTCTTCGTCTACTTCATCAGCTTCCTCGATTACTACTGCTGCCCCGACTTCCTTTTCCTCGCCGTCTTCCTTTCTTTGTACATAGCTCTTCAACATATTCACGTGGAAAACTTTCTTCTTTCCCCTGATGTTGATAAGGTAGTTGACGGGTGTCACGAGGTCACCCAAGGTTAGAGCGCTCACTCGAAAATAGAATTTTGGGGTCAGTGTCTAGACTACTGACTACTTTTAAGCAATGTACGTGGAGCACGAGATAGCGGGAGAATGAGGGAGTGAAAGGACGAGAGAAAGNCTCTTCTGTCTGTGTTTTTCTGCTGCGCTATTCTCTGCGACGATTTTCATGGCTTCTTCCAGACGCTTTCTCATGTCCACCATGTATTCATAGGTTGAGCGCGACTCCACCTCTCCTGTTGAAAGTTCCTTTAGGATCGACAATGGTCCTCTCACAGGATGGGCGAAAATGAGTTCAAAAGGAGAGAATCCTGTGCTGGCTTGCGGGGTCTCCCGGTATGCAAAAAGCAATGGGCACAGCATTCTATCCCAGTCTTTTGGTCTGTCGTAGGTCACTCTGCGGAGCATACTCTTTAGCACGCCGTTGAATCGCTTACATAGACCATTCGCCATTGCATGGTATGGTGAACAGCATATCTGCTTTGTTTTCAGTAGCGCACTGACTTCCCTCATTAACTCCCCAGTGAACTGCGACCCTCTATCAGAACCAATCTCTTCTGATATCCCTAACCGCGAGAAAATTTGCATTAGACCCTCACTGACTTGTTCTGCCGTAATTCCTGACAGCGGTGCTGCATCTGCAAAGTTTGTTGCATAATCGACCAAGGTTAGAATGTACCGCGCCCTTCCTTTTCGTGGAAGTGGTCCCACTAAGTCAGCTGCTACCCGTGAGAAAGGAACGTCAATCAACGGTGTCGGAATGAGGGGCGCCTTTGCTGTCCTCTCTTTATTGGATGTTCGCTGACACCTATCACACGAGGACACGAAGCATGCTACGTCTTCTCCTACACCCTGCCAGAAAAAGGATTGTGTAATTCTGTCACGAGTACGCGAGATTCCTAAATGACCCCCGAAGACTCCCTTATGAGCAATTTTCATCACCTCTGATCTAAACTGCTTTGGTAGAAGTAATTGCTCCAAATCTCCGCGACCAGCGTCTGTCTTCTTAATGCGGTAGAAAGGCCCTTTCTTCTCCGTAATAAAACTGTCAACTCCCTCTGGCGGTTCACCTGTGGCCCTTTTCTTTAAGCAAGTTAGAGTGTCATCCTTTCTTTGAGCGATCGCTATCCCCAAGTTTATGAGCATCACCTACATTGTCTTTGCTTGGTTGCTTTGCCTGCACTGGGCCACATTCACTCTCACTTTCATTCTCAGCCTGCCTTGCTGCGGTTTGCGCCCTTGTGAGTGCTACACTCACCTTCTCAATAGACGCTCCTTCAATATTTTCTATAATACGGTTTGCAACAGGTTCCTTTACTACTAAAGCGTTAAGGAACCCTGTATAGAAGGTGTCTCCACCCACAGTTTAGCAACAGGAGTTGTTCTCCTTGTCCCGTCTATAAGGACATAACTTTTGACCTTTTCGGTCAAACAATTGGGAGGTAATTTATCCCCCTTAACAATGGCACAGGTAAACCCTGTGTCCCGCAGGACTATAACATCGGTATCCCATATCTTCCCCTTCTCCAAAACTTGAGCGTTTAAGTCCTCACCAGATGCAGCACCTCCCCATTCGGATTCTCATTGAATCGTTTTCGTGCTCATCTGTCCCTACCTGCTCATGCACTGATGAGGTCTGGGAATCACTCAGTTCTCCAGCCTCCTGGCGACAATTCGCCCTTGCTGCTGGCAGTCTACCCTCCCCATTCCCGCTCTTGCAGCCCTCAGTCAACACAACTGCTGTTGACTCGCTCTGCCTCTTCATGCAGAACCTAGCAATATGACGATGGGACCCACACACAAAATAACCTCGCCCCCTTTCATTCTGGGACTTACCTCGGTTGTTGCGTTCCATTACTGCAGCAGCAGCCTTCTTTAACTTAGTTCTGTCGCAGTCCCTGCTCAGGTGATTAGGAGAGCCACAGGTGAAGCACACCGCTTTACTTCCTCCTGTCCTATCGTTGCCCTCTTATCGCTCACCTGACTTGAGTTGCTCATGCCCTCGCCTCGTCTGATGAGCCTCTTAATAGAGATCTGCCAGCTCCACCAGTTCCTGAACTGACTTCGGATCTCTCTCTCTAAGGTACACGGCTAGATTTGGGTCTACAGCCTTCAGCATTTGCTCCCTAACGAGTAAATCAGTGACTACCTCTAATGTGGTCTCTGCTTCTGATAGTTCTAGCCACCTCCCAAAGTACCTTGTCAAACTCACTGACAGCTGCGTATAGGTTTCGTCCTTCTCTGGTTTTGATTTCACGAACTTTCCTAAACTTTTTCCTATATCTCTCGGCCGTCAGTAAGTACTTCTTGAACAACACATTTTTTACCTTTTCATATTCCATGCTTTCTTCTTCGCTCATGCCGCTGTACACAGCTAGCGCCTTTCCAGTAAGAAGAGCCCCCAACCTGTCGGTCCAATTATATCTTCTTCCCACCCATTTGCTTTAGCTAGTCTTTCGTACCTCTTCAGAAAAGAGTCCAAATCTTCCCTGCTGTCATCAAATATTGCCAATTTAGGACCTTTTGTAACTGTTTCCACTTTCCCTATACCCCCGTTAATCCCTTTTTGCAGCCTCAGCTTATCCAGTTGAAACTGCCTTTCCTTCTCTTTCTCTTCCTCTTTTTCCTTCTCTGCCCCTTCCTTTTCTTTCTCTTCCCTTTCTTTTTCCTTCTCTTCCCTTTCTAGTGCTTGCATTTCCCTCTCTACTTTTTGTCTCTCTTTCTCATTTTACCTTTCTTGTTCCCACAAGACCGTGAACGTATCTTCGCTCACCCCCTCTGCCTTTGCTAACCTCAGATCGTTCAGGTAGTCTCTATTGCAACCAAGATACTGATTTGTCTGCAATGAAACAATTCAACAAGTTAGGCGGAGACTTAAACCGCAAGGTTTAGCAGTAATAGCAACAGGTACAAACGTACTACTTAAGGTACAATGACAAGATAATTGATTACAGTCAATTCTTCCCTTAATGCTGTATCACCCATGTAATTATGTTACCCTTGATCTGTTATTATCCCACTTCCGACACTGTCACGGGGTCGTCTTCCACATAGGGTACTGACTTCCCGTGTTGTATGTTCCCTCTGGTACCCCCCTCCCCCCCCTTTTTTTTTTTACCACACTCAGTATGGCCCTCCTAGAGGATGTCTACTAGCGATCCAGTCTGACACTCCACACACAGAAGCTATACACTAAATAACTCAATCAACTACTTGCTCTCGTATAATGATAAAATAGATATTATTGTAGAACTTTAGATGATAAAGGTGAGAAAATGATGATGTGACGATGGCGATGAAATGAGATGATTTACACGCATGTGAATCACAATAATATTAAGACATGAGAAAATAGATTTATCAATACATATTTTTGTCTATAGTTAAGGCGGTCTACTATATCTTGGTTGCAAATGACTCTGAGCTCCTCGTCCACGTCGACTTCCCTTGAACTTCAGGTCACTCGTTTCCTTCCTAGGCAGAACTATCTCAACTAATTGACTTCAGGCATATGGGATAGCTGACAAATGGTTCTCAGCTAAAGTCAGCACAAGCAAAAAGGTGTTGTTCCCCCTTTTGTGAAAAAGGAAAAGAAGAACACATCCTAATAATATTTCTGACGGCATACGTTCCCACCTACATTATATTTCAGCAAGTGATGTGTCATGATCAATACAGAACCTCTGAGGAAGGACTCACCAGTAACCTTTACTCCCATTATTTACAAGTTATTTATACCTTTAACTACAGCTGTCAGTCGCTGTTTGCCTAGTTTGCTACCCCTCTGGTGTCTATTAACGTTAAGCCATTAAGCTCTTGAATAGCAATTATAATATCGCTAGAATTGGTATCTTTTGTATTTACGTGACCCAGACACCACAATCAGTAACTGAGGATAAGTTATTGCCACAGGGCTAATGTTACAGCATTAGATTAGGAAATTAATAAAGGCACTACTTACCGATCAGCTTCGTCACTTGGTCCAAGAATTCACATAGGCACAGCACTACACTTCGCTCCTTTACTTAACTCTGGCACCCTTTCGGGTTAGCAATTCTAAAACTTCTCGCACAAGGGCTAACTGGCATTTTTGGCACAGCTGAACACAGACGCTGGCTGGAACTTGGTCTGCTGTATCTGGAGTTCTTATCTTGACGATTCAGGATGGCTGATCTACCCTGACATAATTCCCTCTCATATTTATACCAATTGAACCATCCCGCACGAGTTCTACCTACGCTAGACGTAAATTCCGATATGTCGATGCCAAGGTGATTTAAGTAGATTTACCTCGGTACTAACTTTCGAAACAACGGATGGACGCTACCTTTCCTGGGACCACAAGATTAAGTTCGCATGTAACGCCGTCAAGGTGCTATCCCTAACCCAATTTGTCTATCGGCGACAGGACCCTAACGCGTCACCATTAAAGGTCAACCCCGCTTAAATGACCTGAATAGTAGCGTCATCGAGCTCAGCCTCTGAGGTATGATAGTGCCTGCTCTTAGGTGTGACGTCAGGGGGTCACAGGCTAGTCACAGCCTTGCAGGCGCAAGGTGGCGGCGATACAGTTTTTATCCGAAGAAGATGACGATTTCGACCCAGAACTGTTGTTTATTGTTCGAACTACAAACAAACAAACAAACAAACAAAAATATATCAGTGGAATCCCTGTCGATATGATTAGTCTATGTATAGAGGGAGTACCTAGCGCATACGCTAGACAGGCGAACTTGACACGCGGACCAGGTTACCCAACTTTACATACCAATTACTCAATGACAGCTCGGCCTATCTGCATAAATTTAGCATTACTGAAAAGCTCAATTTATCTCCCCCAATTTCATATCAGTAACAACAGTCTAATGGAAAGTGGCTAGACATGTCTCGTAGTAGTAGACGTGCCTAAGATCCCATTGTTAGCGTCTAGCATTAAAATTTGTCAAGTTCAGTGCTGATCAAAGGAAAAGATAGATACTATACTTTTCAAAGTAGCGATAAAGCTGATCTTCTACAAAACGTCTACTTCTAGACTAGACAAAAAGTTTGGGGAGAGAGTTTTGAGGCGGTGGGGGTGGAGAAAGGGGAGAAGTTTTGCCTACGGCGTGGCATTATTGAACTGTCACTTGTCAGCCAGGCATAGATCCAGATCTCTTTATCTTATAGGATAAAATGTATAATATGGTAGCTCCACTTCGTCAGTGTGATAACATAGATTTCAGATTATAAATTGGAGGCATAGTAAAGCAGTTGATAGTAAGACAGCCTATACGGAAAACATTGTAATAATTGCGTAATTTTGTCTGTTGCTGTATAGAGAACATTTGCTCTCGACTCATTCGAATTTGCCGAATTTTGAAAGACCAGTATTGAGCTAAAATCCAGGTCTGAAAGATTTGTTTGGAAAGGGGAGGGCGTGGGGACTGTGATTTCGACTTACTTGTAATCGACGACTTCGTGTTTGACTGTATTATCCACTTCATAGGTTTAAGGTCTTGGAAGCTTAATCTACCCCCTCCTCCCTCATAAATGATTTCAAATTCATCTTGAGATCTAGGCACTTCTGCACTCGAGAGTCCTGGAATGCACAATTATTCCGTTTCCCATCCATACACGTAATGACTGAAAGTATTTTCTATAAATCACAGCTGATTAATGTGTGAAGTTTTAGAATTAAGATAAAATATATTGCTGCAGTAAAGCACTCCTATGGACGCATGCTTTCTTTCACTCAGTTCTCATCCATCTCTCTCTCTCTCTCTCTCTCTCTCTCTCTCTCTCTCTCTCTCTCTCTCTCTATGACAAGAAATCAAGGAAGGGGAATTTTCAGAACATGCTTAAAATTTTGATTTATAATAGTAATATGTGCAGTCGGAAAATGTGTCAGTGTCACGGCTTACTTGGAGTCGATTTTTTAATAGGCATACCTCGGCTGTTTCTTTTCAGAATTGCTTAAAATTTCGTATGCAGGTTCCTTTTGCCCCAGAGGCGGTTCTTTTTAAGGTTTTGTTACCCTAGCTGGCCTCTAACAATTTTTTTTTTTTACATTGGGTTGTGTCATACACTCAGCAATGAAAAACCTCCCACCGATACGTTCCATATTTTCTATTATTACAGCTCGCTGCGCATGCCTGGCACTTCCTGTCCAGATAAATCATTTTGTGAAGTTTGCGGACAAAGGTTGCCAGGTTGGCAATATAAGACCAAATTTCTGCCTCTTGGGTATTTTTAGTTACCAAACCACGGTTTAGCAGTAAAAATTCAGAGAACGCAACAATAATCAGAAATGATCTCTTCTATTATGTACTTCTGAACGCCATCGCTTGCGTCATTCGTCAGATAATGCTAGCCGTGTCGAATGACCACATTTTCTGATTGGCTGGCCTAGGTGCAGTGTTCGTGGACGGGCACGCAGGCTTGCGTGTTGACCGTGTTATGCAGTATGATAATTTCTAGCGCGACGGCCGTATTGCAGGCCTACCAGTATGTCTACGATGTTTCTATTACCTATAGTTGCAAAACTCTCCTACCCGTCTGATCACAATGATTTTGCGGTAGGATTAGTAGTTTGTGCTTACGTATATTATGAGTTTGTTTGCCCCCTTCCTTTCGCCATTCCCGGACGGCGCCGGGAAACCTCTGATATATACTGAGTCTCAAAAGTTCTGTCACACCTAAAGATAAAGCAAAATATTTTCGTTCATAGTAAATGTTAGTGCATGGCATCTGGCATACAGATACTCTGTTTATTTACGCACATGGCACCGAAAAGATAAAACAATTTGAGTTCAATGGTTTAAAGAAGGAGTGGTTTATTTGGACATACCCTCAGAATTTCCGTGTCGATGTTTAGTCAATATCTAGTGTGTCCGCCTCTGGCTTGAATCACAGCATCACAACGTCTATTCATGGACCGGATCAGAGTTGTGGTGGTTCTCTGGGGGATTCTCAGCCACTCTTGATGCAGTGCTACCTCAAGTTCCTGCAGATTTTGTGGGGGGCGCACGTTATTCCTGATGCGTCGATCAAGGTAATCCCATAGATGTTCTATTGGATTTAAGTCCGGCGAACGTGAAGGCCAGTCCAAAACTCTATTGTGATGAAATTCTTCGTCCTCATGTACTGCCTTTCATGGCACGCCACGGCGGACTTTTTCAACATGATAATGCCCGTCCCCATGTGGCCAGACTTTGTCGAAACTTTCTTAACAACCATCAAGTGAATGTTTTGGACTGGCCTTCACGTTCGCCGGACTTAAATCCAATAGAACATCTATGGGATTACCTTGATCGACGCATCAGGAATAACGTGCGCCCCCCCACAAAATCTGCAGGAACTTGAGGTAGCACTGCATCAAGAGTGGCTGAGAATCCCCCAGAGAACCACCACAACTCTGATCCGGTCCATGAATAGACGTTGTGATGCTGTGATTCAAGCCAGAGGCGGACACACTAGATATTGACTAAACATGGACACGGAAATTCTGAGGGTATGTCCAAATAAACCACTCCTTCTTTAAACCATTGAACTCAAATTGTTTTATCTTTTCGGTGCCATGTGCGTAAATAAACAGAGTATCTGTATGCCAGATGCCATGCACTAACATTTACTATGAACGAAAATATTTCACTTTATCTTTAGGTGTGACAGAACTTTTGAGACTCAGTATATATATATCATGAGAACCAGACTGAAACCTGTAAACCAGATTGAACAAATACAAAATTTACGCTTGACATAATTTGTGGAATACGATCTTAACAGGCTACGCCAAGGTGAATGTAGGACAGTAGAATATCTTCAGTTCCCATCACTAAAGCTCTTCAGACCCCAAGAAAAATATTAGGCTTCTTTAAATCTTGCGCGCTGACCTCGACGCGCTCTAAGTCCGATAGCCGCCACGTCATCAGTCGTAGGCAAGGCTGGGGGTCAGAGTGCATATCGGTGCATAACAGCGGCCGAGGCTAGTGGTCAGTTCTATATGGTGCTTGGAATAAAGGACGTTNGGGGGGGGGGGGGGGGGGGGTTAAAATTGTTTTGATGGCCTAGATCTAGATTATTACTTTAAAATGTAGCAAAATGATATTATTATTTTCCATGCACCAAGACCATACTTTATATCGAAGTTCTATGTATCACATGCCTTTGGTGCATGAAAAAAAGTATGCATTGTACATATCGAGAACTTACGAATAAGCGCATGTCAAATTCATACTCATATTAATATAGCTAATAACCTAATATAAAGGTGTCATTGCACAATACATCAGTGCGTCGTAAGTGAGACGCAGGCATGTGGCCCGTGAGTACACATCGACTTCATCACAGGACCTTTTCTCAATTTATTACAGTATTGTTGCCGTTGTGGGCGAAAAACTTTTATCAGTAAAGTCGTTACCTGCCTGCACGAAAGCTTATTGTTTGTTTTTTTTTTGTGGGGGGGGGGGGGGGGGAGAAGGGATGGGTAGGGTAAAGGGAGAGGAGTGGTGTTAATAAAAGTTCGATCTGTTTCTTTCTCANGAGAGAGAGAGAGAGAGAGAGAGAGAGAAAGAGGAGGGGAAGGGAAGGGAAAGGAAAGGGAGAAAGAAGGGAAAACCAGAGGGTAGAGTTATAAGTACAAAAGAGTGGGAAAGAAGGGGAAAAAGTGAAAGCGAAATTTATCTTGTTGATAAGAGAGGGAAAAAAGGGAGACTGCATTTGATTTCAGGGGCAAAGAGGAGACGTGTGTCAACTTTTGCTTTCTAGGTGCGATTATACCGTTCTACTATTAGCCGTGGTTAATTAGTTCCCGTTTGTGTCCTAAGTTTTATCTCCTCTCGTTTCCACTGTTCAACTTCATAAGGATACGTGTATGGTTGGTTAATACGTATTTCTGTTAATAATTGTACTGTGCGGTCGTGCATGTTTGGGTGTGCGTGCATGAGTATGTGATTGTGTGTGTGTGTGTGTGTGTGCGTGCGTGCGTGCGTGCGTGCCTGCCTGCCTGCCTGCCTGCCTGCCTGCCTGCCTGCCTGCCTGCCTGCCTGCCTGTCTGCCTGTCTGTCTCGATGTAAAGATCTAACATCAATTTCTACAAATTTGGTGAAATGCAAAGTTTGATTTGCTTTTTTCAGAGTTTAGATTACACTAAATCTATCCAGTTTCGTGGTTTCATATACAAATTCAATGAAAGGCTGTACACGATCCCATCTTTCTCCAAACTTTCTTCATCTGGTGTATGATTTTGAACGTCAACACAAACAATATACTTAGTAAATTGACGAGTTCGCAAATGTGGTGAGAAGTGAAAGCAAACAAAATGTAGACTAGATCTAGACTATAGCTATTATTCGCTGTGACTAATTACAGATCTATCCAGTACTGCAACAATGAGTGATCACCCTCTCACTACCATGGTCGGCGGCTTCTACAACGAGCTCAACGAGAAATGTAACTTCAAGTGTCGGGTGAACACCGGGGATCTCCCGCCACGCATCAACCAACTCGTTAGCCAACTCAGTGAAGAGACAATGAAGCGGTCAGTATTCCCCATATTATGTTTTCCGTAAAACGCCTAGACTATACCTTTCCAAAGTGCGTGTGGGGTAGGGCTGTTTATATAATGCGTGGCTTTGGGTGCAGTTAGAGATATAAAATAGAAAGTCCTTAGTCAATATCTAAGTAATGTGCTTTCCCAAGAGTGCTTTCTTGTCCCGAACCCTCCTCACAATCCTAACCCAAGCATATCTTGGGAGTGTTTCAAGATTTTACCATGTTTTCTCTCTCCACATCCAGCCTGCTGGAAAGCAGCTGATCACCGTTGTTGTTGTTGTTGTTGTAGGTCTTGTTTTGTTGTTGTTGTTGTCTTTAGTGTTGCTGTGGAGGAGAGGAGGAGGCGATGATAGTGGGGATTTGGCTGTTGAGTCTTTGTCGTGTGTTCGATGCCAAACACATAGTGTCTGAAAAGCGGAAGTGGTTGACTGGAAGCAAAGAGACACCCACTTTGCATCTGATCTGGAAACAACAACAACAACAACAACAACAACAACAACAACAACAACAACAACAACAGCAGCAGCAGCAACAACAACAACAACAGCAACAACAACAACAACAACAACAAGAGGAGCCAAAAAAAAACCAACAACAACAAGATGGGCATTGTCAGCATCAGGGCGGAACGAGGAAAGGAAAAGAACCTGATGTCCTACGTGAGACGGTGATGGTCAGCAGTGGACCGATCATAAAGAAAATAATAATGAGGATTATACATCTTATATCCAGCCTACTATTATTATCACCAATGTAAACCAGTTCGGTCCAGGACTTTCTTAACTTCCTGGAAAGCATACAGTGCAGATGTTATATTTCAGGTGCTGATTATTAACATTCGCACAATTTCCACTGCCTACAGCCAGGTCCCTATGTTAGAGACGAGTGAAACCAGCTAATATAAAAATGAATGTAAGTGCTTTCCCAAGCTGTTGACAACATGACCATGTCGAAAACCAAACCCAAGATCTTTAGATCTTGTGACCAGCACCATAACATTCTCAGCAGTTGGTGAAAACTGAAATAAAGAGAAAAAGAAGAAGATAGAGAGAAAAGGAGGGAGAAAGAGAGAGAGAGAGAAGGAGAGAGATAGACAGAAGAAAAGAGACGGATGGACGGAGAGATGTTGAGTTCCCTTTTTTTTTGTGGATATGTTATTTATTTACGAAAGAGCCTAAAGATGACCTTGACTCTGGAACTTTGAAATCTTTGTATACATACAGGTACTATGGGTCAGGTATGATTATCCCCGAGAATATCAAAGGTCTCCGCATTCTGGACATTGGCTGTGGTTCAGGCAGTCTGGTGTACATTCTCGCTAAGTTGGTCGGCCCCCAGGGCTATGTGGTGGGTGTGGATGTGAGCTCTGGTCTGGTAAGTGGTCTTTTTGCACTGTAAATGTACTCGTTCAGAGGAACCTTTACTGACTGACATTCAAATGTTATAAAAGTAGTCGGCTTGGAGGGTCCTGTAAGGTATGTTTCAGATTAGCCAACTGGGGTCACCCTTCCAATCTTTTATAACATAACAAGACTAACACCCCATTTTACAAATGGGCAGGCAGGCAACACACCAGCGGCGAAAGAATACCTAGCGCATCGAAAGGCATCATTCATAGACGAATGCATTAGACTCCGTGAAAAAGTTGGACGATTGGCGAATCAGGCGGATTGAAAAGATCTATCGGAGATTGTCTTTCGTTGATATACACATTCTTTTCTTTTAAAAGGGGTAAAAAAAATAAAGAGGACTGATGTGTATAGTTACCTTTTGTGTATTTTTCTACGAATTTAGGTGAAAACCGCATGTTACGTAGTTCTCAAGAAATGAGTGACACAAATTTGGCAGAAGCGCTTTAATATTTGATTTTGTGCACAAGGAGAAAAGTATTTATTATTACATCATTATTTTCTAACCAACATGGCGGACAGAGAGAATACAAGTAGTCAGCGCACAATATTTAGTTTTATCCATTAATCATGTGGCTCCTATTTCGACTTCTGTAAATGCAAAGGCTGATTTCATTATGAAGCCATAACTATAGTGCGTTCACAAAAAGATGAACAGAGTTTTTTAAAAATATCTTTTTTCCTGTTGAATGGATTGTTTCCAAATTTTGCACAGACTTCTAAACCAATTTGTCTTAACAGAAAATATTTTTTTCACATCGTCTTTGTATCCATGGTAAAAGTTTTTTTCTTAAACATTTGGAAATAAACGATAACAGGTAAGTTTCTCAAACATGCATAGTTTTACAGTATGAAAGTTGAAAATGTAAACATTTAAGAAGACACACAGGTAGAAACTGCTTAAACGTAATGATCACAAAAAATAATTTTCAAAAACCGCTTTAGAAGCCTTCACTTAAAGGCAACAGATTAATGCAAACGAGCAGAACAAAAACAGGATAAAAACTGAAAAGACCTATCTAGAAGTAGTGCTGAAGTCAAAACCATTTTGGCATCTGAACGTAGGGGCATATAAAATGTGCATTCAGTAGCTTCGAAAGTTTGAGACATTGCCATTGAATAGAACAAGGCTGTAGAAAATAAAAGTATCTAGGTCTAGTGGTACATAGAAAACACTAGTGGTGCATATTTGGTTGTTGCATGTGAGTCATAATGTGGAAGTGTGCACACCTACTAGACATTTGCTAGAAATGTGATGTCTGTTGTGAAAACCAGATGTGAGAACTGAGCAAAATGGTGGCAGCCATCTAAATCTTTTAAATTTGTCAGTGGAACTTTTTATCAACGGCGGCCGTGTATTGGAGGTGGATGTGGCAAGAATGAACTTTTTAGTAATTTGGTGCTCAATTTTTCAATAATAAAGAAATAAGATAGTTAAACATTATATAGTCTATATACTTCGGAATCCTAAATTTCCATAATATGTATGCAATTTTCTGTAAGCAGGATGGTGCAAATAATCAAAATGCATCAAGACGCTACTGAGGCGCTCTCCTATGACGTCACACCAATGTAAATATACTCAATTTCTGACCAGGCCGCAGATGTAGTTTTTTACTAACGATTATTGAGNCCCCCGCGTTCATAATCCAGCAGTCGTCATGGACTCCTACCATTTCTGAGGAAAGTTTTGAGTTCAAGGTTCCAGCATCGAGCACAAATGCTGGTATGAAAAATTAGCTTCTGGGACCCATGTCTTCTTCGAGCGATTTACAAAAAAGCTGAATTGCATGCTTTAGTAAACAGATCCATAATAAATACATGAATGCTCTGTGAAACTGACTGCGGCATTTGAAAGCACGGCCACGATCTTAATCCTACAGGACTTGTCCAGCTGAGAAGTGATGCTTTCTCGTACCAGATTAAATTTTTAACAAGTATTGCATTCGTATCACCGGATGCCCGGACAATGCATGTCAGCATTTGTCCTTTGTTAAAGGAGAGTTGCATCGTCCAACAGACCATGTTAAATCATACGAAACCCTATGATTTCAATAAAACAGTCTTTCAAGTGTCTGCCAACATGATATGGGGCCACTGCCTGCCCCAGACAACCTACAGGATACGTTATGCAAAATCCGAATTCTTACACCCACTGCGCGCGTGGCGGCCATAAACTTACGTCAAATACGTTCTACCCGCACGACCAGGCTGTCTAGCCCGTACTCTGCAGACGGGTGATGACACATCTGTGTGAATCTTATAATTCCACTGTATACTGCAGCTGTGTCAAACAAAATCATGCTGAGGCAATGAAAATGCAGAATACTTTCTTACACGGGTAAACTTTACTTTTAAATTTGGATTTAACTGAAAGCTGATTAATATGTTGTCAGATAGAGGTGTCTGTATAGTTGCTGGAACTTCAGTGACATCATCATTTTTGTTACAAGCCGCCGCTGTTTGGGGAAGTGAAATGACACTAGACGCAAGGGCAAATCTCAGTCACCCCAGCTGTTGTTAATGCGTCACATTACACGCGCATACGGTGACAGAGCGATGCTCTTACTTCGCCAGATTGCCTCGGTATGCACTGTAGATAATTTTGAGAGGAAAGAAGTACTGGAAAATAAAATTATGTTTGACGTGTATATCCATTTAAAACATGTACAGTTTACCAACCCAGTTAAAACAAGCATTGCATCACATCAAGAATGTTTGCATCTAGAAAATCCCCAAGAGGCTTGCATAGAAATAAATTCAAATATTTCTGATAAACGGAATATTTATTTTTTTTTTATGCTCCTGATCCACAGCGTATACCCACAACACAGAGCTCGCGTCACTTGCACATGTTTGCGCAGCAACTTACAGCAGTATACGACCATCCTTGAATTTTGCGATTTTAAGTGTTAGGCTGTTGTTGTTTTCAAAGAATTCCCTCCCCCCCCCCCCCC
>JAWQUT010000103.1:277734-298670 GCA_033807755.1 Ellobium chinense | reverse complement strand
TCGAGTCACTGGGTGACTCGAGTCAGACTCGAGTCCAAGTCATTTGACTTCGAGTCTACAGCACTCTGGGTGAACATTCTTGTAATGTCTAGCAAAGTTAGACGTTGTTCCACTGACGTCTTTTATGATGTTGTCACAAACATTACATGTGGCAACTCTGCTTTTTTCTTTGCTTGAAAAATTCGAGTAGCCAAACAAAATGATGGCTGGTTCCTTTGCCGACGACGCCATTTCTCATCCCGATTTTTCAGCGGGAATGAGCTTATTTCGATAAAAACAAAATAGCGGTGAGATCGGTCGGCAGTCTTAGCAGTTAAAAATCAGTGTGAAATTTTTATGACGATAGGCCTAGAAAGGCACGGGAAATACGCATCAACATAAAGGTTTTTTTTTACGATCCGTGTCACTTTATGAAACTGATGACTTGGCAAGTCATTTTGGTCGCAAGTCACGAGTCTCAAATCAGTCCAAGGGCGAGTCGAGTCGAGTCCAAGTCACAAGCGCAATTTCAGCAAGTCGAGTCAAGTCCAAGTCATTGGCAAAAGCTTGGCAAGTCGAGTCACTGGGTGACTCGAGTCAGACTCGAGTCCAAGTCATTTTACTTCGAGTCTACAGCCCCGGCACAAGTGCATAATCGAATATACAGACATTGTTTAATCACGTAAGGGTATAGGGACCACACATACACATTCTTCTGATCGCACAGGTGTGCACTAATCGCAGTGACATATACTCGGAACCATGGGAAAGAGCATTGCCTTTGGAATAACTTGCCGTATGAGAAATGTCGAATCCTGTACATACGTGTTACCAATGTCATTCTGCACGTACATTCAAGAAACACACACACACACACACACACACACACACACACACACACACACACACACACACATACACTCTCTCTCACACACACACACTCACACACACTCAACACACACACACACACACACACACACACACACACACACACACACACACACCACCACCCCCACCACCACCACAGTACATAGACTATTATGTACATACACGCACATTTGGGAAAATTACTAAAATGAGACTTTCGAGCAGTTACATGGTTGAGGGACGAGAAGGGCGAGGGGCGAAGGGAATAAAGTGAGCCAGTCGCTAAAGGTCAACCTGTGATATCAGACTACTTTGCTGCTAGCATTTCTGTCTGTGGTATTTTGTTTTACATCTGCAACACTGATAACAACATCATCACGCAGGCTGCTCTTGCCACGGGTTACAAATACAACAGATATACATTTAATAACAGGCTACCAGAGGATGAATTTCTTTTTGCTGTCTGACATTGTGACAAAACACATTACTTGACGAAAATTCATTACTTCTCCACATAAGTATGTATTTCTTTGAACAAACCTACTGGGAACCCCTCCTCTCTAAACCATTGATCATAGTGATATCTTTTACTAAGCAACATGATCAGCAATATCGTATTCTATTATCCACACTGTGTCTACATTGGCAATAAGACCGAGTGCTGAAATATAGAAAGCGTTTATCAAAAGAGGATAGAACATGACAAACATTGGTAGGACCAATCCATAAATAAAAACACCGGATAAGGTTCCCTCCTTATTTCGTATTATTTTGTTACATAATGGAGTTCAGTCCAAACCTTGATTGGGATAAGCCCTGAGGTAAAAACTGATAAGGATTCCTTACTTGTCCTGCAGCCAATCAAATTGAAGCTCACGTTGGTTTTTTTGACTATCTCAAATTCTTGATTAAAACAAATAATTGACCCAGCTTTGCTCTCTCTCTCTCTCTCTCTGTTATGTATGTATGTATGTATGTATGTATGTGTGTGTGTGTGTGTGTGTGTGTGTGTGTGTGTGTGTGTGTGTGTGTGTGTGTGTTTTGGAGTGTCAGTGGATCATTTCCATGCAGTGGAAAAATTCTGAGAAAATCATGATTGAAGAACAGTTTTTCACTACAGAAGTCATCCAATCGCCATACAAAAGCTTTATTATATTCACAATTAAATTACTAACTATTCATCCATAGAATCAGTAGTTTTATATACTATCAAATTTGGCAATGGACAAAATTTGATATGGGATTACCATAATCATATGCAGAGCTTGATATCTCAGGCATGAGTTAGCCACAGAGGCTGTAATTTGAATGACTTTGGCTTCAAGCATTTGGTAATTCTGGTTTGTATTATTTTGCTTTGTTGACGCCTAACATATATTTCACTCAAATGCAATTTTGAAGTATTCTGAAGAAAAACTGGGTGAACATGCCTTAGTAGCTCAGAAAATAATCTTGTAATATGTCTCGCACATGAATTTGGATACTGACATCAGAACAAGCTGGAAATTGTGAGCAATCAAACTTTTCATTTCATTTATTTTGTGGATTCCAGTATTAAATATCAACAGGGACACGAAATTCTGTGGTTCTTACATTCCCACCACACATCGTTTCTTCTCCTGTACAGATTGACACATGCAAGAAGGAAAGCGCAAATGTAGCCAAGCTCTGGGGATACGACAAGCCTAATTTTGAGTTCCATGTGGGCAATGCAGAAAGATTGTTAGAGCTGAAGATTGGTGAATTTGACGTCATCGTGTAAGTACACTGTACTGCATGAGTTAGGGTTCAAAAGATAATGGGCCCTGCCTATATGTATTTTTACTCTCACTCCTGGTTAGTGGAAGGTTCAAATGCGAATTTTTAAGGATTGCAATATTCATTCTTTCATCCTTTGTTTTATATTGAAAGTATCAATTGTAAAGTCGACTCTGTGCAATCGCCTTCAGCTTAATGGCAACTTCCACTAAATTGCAACGTTTCTGAAGAAATAGATTTTCTCTATATAAAAGTCACTGGATAATCTCAGCTTACTGGACAATCGAACTAGTCAGTGACTGTAAATACAAGGATCAATGGCGCAAGGATAAAGGTCGACAAATAAAGACAGAAGTGATTTTTTTTTCATGAGGACTCATGTGTGCATTTGACACAGAAGTCTGGAGTAATAGACAATGACACTACAGGATTCTGTGCTGCAGAAAACATACGACAATCAGAAATGCGCAAATAAGGATAGATATTAATGGCACCTCTGTAATGTACTGCTAGTAAATCCCTTATGTGATTTGAACGGGACTTTTTCGCGGGAAGTAATTTTCTGGAATCAAGTTCAATTGCAAATTCATGAGGGAACAAAAACTAAAAACAAACTTTCACAGCATTTACAGACCCTTGAAATTGCACGTTGGAGTAGAGACAGAGGGTATATGACTGACAGTGTGATTAAATTGATATCCACTAGCGCTGTCATTGCTGTGACAGGACCTCCTCCCCTTCCTGTAGTCATTCGGTAAAGTTCAAAGCAGCTGCAAGACAATCAATGCTGAAAATTTCGCTAACGACATGGCGGGCTTCTGCTGGATCAAAGAGCTTTATCCACGCGGGCGTATTAGCGAATGAACACTAGAGCATTGGGAACTAGCCAACTGGGGTTGATATGATCACCATAAGGTCATAAGGTCAGGAACTCCATAGGACAAACACTGTCGCATGTCCTCTTCTTCATTATTACTTTTACTACCATGTTTAGTGATTTCTACACCCCATTTAGTCTCATAATATGATGAAAATAATTTATGAGGACTTTGTTGGTTGTTGTACTATGTTTTGCCGAGTTTCCAACTCTAAATCTTGTTGAAATTAGAAGAAAGTGAATGTGCCAACGCACAGTCCCAGGCTAGTCGAACTCACCTAGCCTTTATCTTTAATGAATAACAGAAGCGGAATCATTAAACTTTGAAAGAATATGAAAATTTTAATGTTAAAGCCTTATGAAAAAAAAAATACATCCGCTCACAGGATCTTTACCTGACATCGAAAGTTCCAAAATGGTATCGAATTTTTAAAGCTTAAAGAAGCCTGCTGTATTGAGATAAACTTTATTCATCCATTTGGAAATTTGTCTTGAACAAATACAAAGCAGAGAATATATACTGAGTCTCAAAAGTTCTGTCACACCTAAAGATAAAGTGAAATATTTTCGTTCATAGTAAATGTTCGGGCATGGCATCTGGCATACAGATACTCTGTTTATTTACGCACATGGCACCGAAAAGATAAAACAATTTGAGTTCAATGGTTTAAAGAAGGAGTGGTTTATTTGGACATACCCTCAGAATTTCCGTGTCCATGTTCAGTCAATATCTCGTGTGTCCGCCTCTGGCTTGAATCACAACATCACAACGTCTATTCATGGNTTTCGGTGCCATGTGCGTAAATAAACAGAGTATCTGTATGCCAGATGCCATGCACTAACATTTACTATGAACGAAAATATTTCACTTTATCTTTAGGCGTGACAGAACTTTTGAGACTCAGTATATTAAACAGAAAATATACGAATTACATTAATGTGTAAAGGTCACATACAGACATTGCATACAATCGCGTGCAGACGTCTGTGCATGCGCGTGCGCGTGCGCGTGCGAGCGAGCGAGCACACACACACACACACACACACACACACACACACACACACACACACACACACATACACACACACACACACACGTACGCACAAGGAGGAGCCCACCACTACGTCAGATCTAATATGCTTCCATCACCTAGAGCTGGATCCAGTGTGAATCAGCACAAAGATTCCAGGCCGCTACTAAGCTTACAAGAACCTTTGAAGATCTCTGTGTATGAATCTGTTAGGCACACTTTGATGTGGATCTCCTTTGCCATCTCAAATTTCATTTCCTTCAGATCATCTTTGGGAAACGGAAAAAGTCACAAGGAGCAAAGTCCAACAAACAGGGAGGTTTGAAGGGGGTGGAGGAGCATGTTGCTTCAGGCCAAAAGCCTGCTGAATTCTTTCTGTAGAATGTGCTGTTACGGTATGGTGCTGCAAGTCAGATATTGTTTACTCACTTTGCCGGTTGCTTCTGTCTCATTGTTTTTATGTACCAACCTCGAGACCCCACAATGATAGTTTGCATTAAACATGTGACCTGCAGACTTAGATCCAATTGATTTTTTCTGCTTTCCAAAATGAAAATTCAGCTAAAGGAAAGGAGCTTGGAGATGAACAAGTACAGGCTGAATCACAGATTGATGGTACCTGACAGGTTGGCACATAAATGTTAAATGACTTCCAGGGGTATTCCTAAGCTTAGCTGCGGCGCTGGGATGATTTTATTGGACCACTCGAAAATTATAGTGGAATGCAACACCTGAAGGAAGCATGCGAGTTTTTATAGGCACCGTTCTAGAAGTTTTCTACTGCTTGTCATGTTGCAAAGCTAAGAAGAAAAGAAAAGGTCACGAGAACGAACAGATGAAACATTAAAATTATAATAGTTTCAAAATATTTAGGTAAACAATTATGTCCGGTAGTCAACATCATTGCTGAAATGCTCAGTGTTATGTTTTGTTTTGTTGTCTTTCCAATACCTTTGCTAGAAATCCTGTTCATTATCATGGCTTTCCTCACATAGCTATATGACAGCCACATCCCATAGATTTTCCAAAGAAGGAATTTCATATTTTTTTGGCATGTTTGAACTGGACTAGGGAATTTGTAGATGTGTAATTTTTTTCTGTCTCCTTTGTATATATACTTCGAGCGCTTTCAACTCCTGCAAATTTCAAACCCGCCAGTGATATCTCTGCAGTAGATTAAAGTGAGAAGATGACCATTCAATGCAGAGGCCTAGATAATGTCTTGTTCTTCGTCTTACTGTTGTTTTCTATTTCAATAGGAAGACAAAATATCTCTGCATTTGTTTCCAGCTGATATTTTACGTCTTTTCCACACAAAAAAAGAAGTTCGAATGGAAAAACAAAATATGGAATTGTATACAATCTTCATATTGGCATGAAGAATCTTGGCTTAATTCATCATAAAAGTGTTGCATGTTTAGCTTTTTGAACCCCCACAAAGATTCGGACAGGGTTGTTAAAAGTAATAAACTACAAGTAGAATATTTTCCAGAAACAAGTAATTAAATTACAAGTAGATTACTTTTGAGAAAAAAGTAATTAATTACAAGTACAGTCTTGTGCAAATTAATTGAAACAAACTGTGAAAACGACGAAAAATCAGTTTAACTCTATATTATAACATCAATAATATTTATTCACTTATATTAGTACTTGATGTGACCTCCTCGACTCTTGAGGAGCATTTGGATGCGTTTTGGCATGGAATCCATTGAATTTGAACAATTCTGGAGAGGTTTTGGGTCTCTGTACCATGCTTAAATCAGGGCCAGAATCAGCTTCTCCACTGTTGTGCAGTCCATTCCACGGAGTCGTTGCTTGCAAATACCTCACAAAATTTCAATCACTTCAATGGAGTTAAGATTAGGAGAGTTTCCAGGCCACTCCAATATGTTCATTTGTTTCTCAGTGAAAAATGTCTTCACTTGTTTTGACGTGTGAAATGGGGCCAGATCTTGTTGAAAAACACCCGATTTATTAGGAAACAGCTTGTTCAGTTCTGGGACGACTTTTCTTCGGAGAAGTTCGATGTACTGCGGCGAATGCATCATACCCTCGACTGGGTGCAAGCTCCCAATGCCATAATAGCTGAAGCAACCCTAAAACATCTCTTTTTGTGGGTGTTTCATGCTCTGATCAAAGTGGACACTGCGGAGCTTTTCATTTGATGTTCTTCGAACATGCTGACTTCTCTTCCCTGGACGAAGAAATGGCTTTCATCACTGAAAATTACTTTTCTTCAGTCTTCTTGAATCCAGTTCTTATAGTTCAGGCCCCATATGTAACGTTTTGTTTCCATAGCTTTGGTCAGGAGTTGTTTTTTAACGGGGCGGCAGGCTTTCCGGCCAACTTCCAGGGGGCGCCTACGAAGAGTGGACAAGCTAACATGTATTCCTCTCTTCCCCAAATCAGTTTTTAGGTACTCGCTGGTTTTTCTAAGGTCTTTTACACTTTCCCGTACCAAGTACACATCTTCTCTTGGGGTAGTTTTCCTCTTTCGGCCACATTTATCCTTGCGTTTTAGAGTTACAGACCCTTTTTCCTTCTTCATTTTGATCACATCGCTAACAGTTGGAAGGCTAACCCTTACAGTTCCTGCTATCTCCATGTAGGTCTTTTCTATGTTTTCATGTGAGGTCAGGATACTTGTGCGCCTTCTGGGCATAACATCCATCTTGTAGAACAACAGGAATTGAAATGACAAGCCATGAAAGCACTGACTACTAAATGCAGCAAATTAAATAATAAGCACAAAAATAATCATGCAATCATATCTGATGTACTACATGATAATTATTGCATAATTTACTGATTATTGCATCAGAAATGATGAAATGAGCATTGTCTTAGAAAACATTGAACAAATATATTGAAAATGCCATATTTTTTACCATAAAAGCATGACTGCACTTGAAAAAGTGAAAATTTACTGTTTGTTTCAATTAATTTGCACAAGGGTGTAGATTAGTAAGATTACTTTAAAAATAATTAATTACTTTCAATTACTTCTCAATTATTTTTGCGATTTAGAACTGACGTTTGGTTTTCAGGAATTAGAAAGGAAGAGAATTAAATTTTAGACACGCTAAAGGGCAGCTTCTGATATTATTCATGACTGTTGCAAGTTTCTTTGATCTAGATCTAGTCTAGTTGCTACATTTCTGTTACCGTGGGGAAAAAATAAGCTTGTCAAAATTTATATATGCCAGGAAGGCCCGTAACTAGCAACCCGTAGCCCTCGCAACGTGGGCATGGGGGGAGGTGGGACCTAAGGATCAAGAACGCCCGAAGAAGGGGAGAGAAAATTGAGATAAAGAGAAAAGAAGAGGAGAGAGAGAGGGGGGAGAAGAGGTGAGCGGAGAGAGAGAGAAAGAGAGAGAGAGAAAGAGACTATCTCTTAGGATACATGACATGGATTACCCAGTGATACAGATAGCATTAATCCTATGAGCCGACGGACCCATTGTTCAATGTAAAGTATGGATGCCATATTATGCACGCTGGTATATGGGAAGGTGACGCCTAATCCCGGATAAGTGCCGTGAGTTGACAAGAGGGTGAGCCGTTTGATTTTCTGGAGGGAATATCACGAAAGGAGGAGGTGGGGGNGGTGGGGGGAGGGGGGGGGTGTCAGAGTAATGAGGAAGAGCCGTTTCTTTCTTGTCTCTTTCTCCTTGACTACCCCTCCTTAGCGTTTCGTTCTTCTTATATTTTGTAGCCTGTTTGGACTGGCATAGTTACATGTTTGTGTACGAGAGTGGCAAAGTGTTGTTTACTAGTCTATCCACAATGTCGCAAGAAAGACATCAAAGTAGTTACACTTTTCACTTTACTAGGGGCGTCCCAGGGGAGCCTAGGGAGTTCAGTCCCTACCCCTCCGCCAGTCATGATCCACTTTAAATAATATAAACGAACCTTGACTTTAAAATACACATTATTTCAAGTAGAAATGACCTCAAATTGCTCATTTTGTTTCGTTTTCATTTTTAAAAAAATCCTGCGGAATACTCCTCTGGATCCTCGGAATCTCAGTGATTCCATTTCCGCCAGCGGGACCTTTTGGCGCGCTTGCAGGTCTCCTCCAGTTCCCTTCCTCTTTCAGGTAACATTCCCTGATTACATCTATTCAGACGCTGACATGACTTTATTCTTATCCACTTACTAGCATAGACACCCATTCTATGAATGGGACGTTGGATGACAAAAATAGGATTATCTGCTACATGGAGAGCCTTGCTTTATTACTATGATGTAGAAATAGCAACATAGTAAACGTGGCACTACTGGATGGCTAAGTTTACGGGTTTACCCGCTGATGTGGTGCTGGACGATTTCACAGAGCAAAGCGTCATCAATGAATGGAAAGCAGATATCGAAATTTCAACCTCATCCTTTACAAACGATGAAACTGAGCGAAGCCCGTACATAACTAATGTAATCTTGCACCCTTTGTGAGCACACACTGACGCTAAATCTCTTTTGTCGAATTTCATACAGGTTATCGATTTTGGACCCGAATGTTACATGTAGCAGGTTATGAGTTTATCGCGTTCGAATTTAGCGTGCCACGCCCCCGATCCAGTCTTATAATATACAGTAGATAACAGAAAGTTCACATTCTTACCGCTTTAAAACATGTTGTGAATTGTGAGTTTTGAATCGATTTTGGATCTTCGAACTGGTGTCGGCGTGTGCATTCAAATTTCCAGTGGCAAACGAAACCCAGTGTCTTTCCGGTACGAAATTTTAAAGTTTTATTTGGAGTCGACGAAATGGCAGAATGAATGCCGGAAACAAAGACAAAGAGAAACATGCGGCACAAACTTTGTAAATTGATTAATAAAATCTTTGCAATTTCCGTGAGCAGACAGTGATGCCAAACATTCTGTATCGGATATTGTACATGTTGACGTTTTCAGCCGAATTTTACAAACAGCGGTTTTGAAGGTTATGCGTTAGGAAGGGAGCGTGCCACGCCCCCGATCCAGTCTTATAATATAGATATTATGGTCTCTGGAAGTATTGTTTGCTTTACACACTACACTTTCACAAAAATGGTTGCGCGCCATGCGGTTTTACTAAGTCATCGCGTACGCTCATGCAGAAAGAGCAAACCCAGCGCGAAGACTGAGCACCGCTCTTAGTAAGACACAGCAATATGGAAATCAAAGATAGAAATATTGTTTATCTCCTCACGTTTTGCAGCGATTGTACTGTTTGTTTAATCTCCATTTCAGTGTTACCATTTGAGGGTGAAATTAGTGTATTCAGAAGCAGTATAATGTCACAAACATTTTGAGAAGCAATTGTTATGAAACGATGCAGGTCCTTTAATTATACCAGATGTCCAGACCTGCGATATTGTTTCTATACAAGGGGTAGACGTCACCATTACGTCATGGAATCGTGCGTCACTGTTTACCTCGACAAAAAAAAAAAACGTTGACCAGGTTAGGTTGACAAAGAAAGCGTGCGGCAGTTAGAGAAGCAGAGATGCTCGGCGATTTAAGAAGAATTTTTTTTTTGGAAAAAGTAGCGGAAATTACAGTACTCATGACCAATTTTTTGTAATTGATTAGAAAGTCGTTACTTTGCCAAAAAAAAAACAACCGTAATTAATTAATCTACTCGCTACAAATTTGAGATAATGCGTTCTTGTAGAGCAAACAGGTACTCTGATTAACAACCATGGATTCTAATACTGTTATCAGAAGTGGCCTAAATTCTGAATAAATTGATATCAACATTTCACTTGACCTAATTTTGAAAAAATTTGTCAGTATTGCCGATTTGAGAGCTAGTTGCAAAATAACTTAAACAATGTTTAACACATTGGATCTCATTTTCATATTTTATCTGACATACTGCTATAGGGATCGATCCCAGAAATAACTTGACCTGGTAAACCAGTTATAGTGTGCGCGTTTGTGTGTGTGTGTGTGTGCGTCGTGCTGCATGTCTAACTAAGTTATGCTGTTCTGTTAACACCTTTACGATTTTGTGTGCTATGGATCGGATTATCAAACAGAATCACAAGATAGTGTCAGGCTTGATAATTTATCTTCTTCAAGGAAAATTGAAATTGCTCTACAGACCATATTAAACCATTAGGATATCCTAATATGCGAATAGAACAGTTTAACATGTGTCTGTCAACATAATATAACACCTCTGCCTGCCAACAACCTATTCTACACCATTAAAAAGGTAAGGTTTTAGCGATAGAGCACTTTGCAATAAAGCCAGCGAATTATACAAAGTCCGAACTACTATATTTATTGCGCACATGGCAGCCATAAGCTTAAACCAAATACATTCTAGCCTCTTGGCCGAGCTGTCAAGCCAATGCTTGCGGACGTGTGATAACACGCCGGTACGACTCTTTCAGTTCTGCTCTAAGCATGTGTCAGACAAAATCCTGCTGAGGCAATAAAAATGCAGCCTACGTTATCACGGTCAAACCGAAATTTTGAATGACCAGAACCTTATCTGAGCTGAACAACACTTTGTCGGAGAGAAGAGTATGGAGCTGCTGATACGTGGGTGACGTCATCATTTTTGCCACGGACTTGTGGTGCTCTTGATGCCAGGGCCACATCTTGGTCACACGAGTCTTCCTTATTGTGTTATGAAACACTCGCGCGCATTAATAGGAAGATGTTGTTTTTTCGTCAAATTGATTGGGTGACCACGACAGATAATTTTGTGATACAGTAGAAAAGTACTGGAAAACGAAAATTATTTTTGACATGCTTGTACACCTTTAAGGAATTGAAATTTGTCAAACGGCTATTGGCTAATAGAGCAGATCAGTGATATTGTATTGCAGGTGTACTGTGGGTTAAGAAGAGATCAGTTATAAAAGTAGTTCGAATTATTGGTTTACAGATGTTGTGATCAGGGCTAAATGCTAATATAAATCTACGTACAGCAATCTACATTCTCGTGTTATTTCATTTGAGTAATCGAAATCGGACCAGGGAGGAAAAGGAGGGAGAAGAGAGCAGGTTAAAAGAGAAAAACAATGAAGAGGAGGGGAGAGAAAAATAGGGGGAAAGAGATGGAGGAAGCCAGAGAATATATTTTGAGAGAGAGAAAGAGAGAGAGAGAGAGAGAGAGCGAGAGAGAGAGAGAGAGAGAGAGAGAGAGAGAAGAAAAGGAAATGTATTTTATGACACACAGATGAACAACATTGTCTTTATTTATTATAATAATTTACTTATTTGGGAGGGACGGAGGAGATTTCTATAGGAAGGGATCAAGAACATGTATAATACACATGTGCCATTTCCTTATGACACTGCTAAGTGCTATACTGTTATACAAGTAATTTCAGTGAAGGCAGTTCGAGAGGCAGCGTTTCTCTCTCTCTCCATCTCTCTCTCTCTCTCTCTCTCTCTCTCTCTCTCTCTCTCTCTCTCTCTGTGTGTGTGTGTGTACGCACGCGTGTGTGTGAGGGAGAGTGAGAGAAATACAGAGAGAGAGAGAGAGAGAGAGAGAGAGAGAGAGAGAGAGAGAGAGAGAGAGAGAGAGAGAGAGAAAGATAGAGAAAAAGATATGAACAAATCAAAAACTTGTGCCAAAATGTAACATGTCAGTTTTGACGACTTATATTGTTTGTGAGACCCGTTTTATTTGTCTTTGAAATCCAAATGTGGAGTTTGGACAACATCATAAAGAAATGGGATATTCAGACATTACAGAAAGAAACATATCTAGTGCAGATCCCAAGCCCCTTTAAAACTGCATGACCATCGTGTATTTTTCTGTAAAATTTGAAGATTTTGTAGTGGCCACGTGGCCGCGTTTCTGTTCCTAAATATTTGTTGTTGCTCTGACAGGAATACAGGTGAATGTATTACATGTGAATGTATTCTTGTTGATTTTAGCAGAATATTGGTCTCGTCTTAAATTTGAAGACCGTGGAAAGTCCTTTGGTTTGTTTTGCCTACTTCTTCGCCCCTTACACAAACACGTAATGATAAAAAAAAATAAAAGATTCAGATAGAAATGGCCTCAGATTGTCCCTTTTGCTTCCTTATTTTTTGAAAACTTTCTTGGCCTTGGGAGCTTCCAGACTCCCCTCAAGTGGAGAGTTCATGTTAATTAATCATGTGAATTTTTTTCCTGAAAAACACCTCACAAATGATCAAAATATGCCTATAATGCTAGGATCCTTTTGCTTCCTCAATTTTTTGAAATGTTTCAGGAGAGAATGCCCCCCTGAACCTCCAACCCAGCACCCAAATTACGTTCTTGTTTCCAATGGAACACGCAGGTCTTGGCGTTCACTTAGGCCCCCTCCCACTCAGCAACCCCCACCCAACAACATTCTTGCTTCCGCCTGTAATTGTGATTCAAATGCATCTTTGGTCACTCATAAAAACTTTGAACAAGTACAGAACCTTGACTTTTGCCAATTTTCGTAAGGTTTGATGCCCGTGAAGGGAGGGGTCCTATGCGACGTTTTTTTTTTTTTTNTTTTTTTTTTTTTTTTTGTGGGGGGGGGGGGGTTGAAGAGGGGACGAAATATTTACGGCCCAAATTGACAAAGAGATATGATATTGTATTCCACGTGCAAGGTCATGCGCAAATTTATATATTTGTTATGAATGTTAGGTCCGTAATATGACAGTAACAGTTTCACAATTCACACACCAGCTCTCAGAAAAAAAATTATGAAGAATCATGCTGCTTTATTTGATAATGCTGTTTTACGTCCTACACATTCCTGTTTTATTATTTTTCTCAAACTTCAAACTAAATTCTCACTCTGCCAGTGAGATCGACATGGCTCATCGGTGACAGCTCTGATCAGAGAGAGAGAGAGAGAGAGAGAGAGAGAGAGAGAGAGAGAGAGAGAGAGAGAGAAAGTGTGTGTGTGTGTGTGTGAGAGAGAGAGAGAGAGAGAGAGAGAGAGACAGAGAGAGAATGTAACAAACTTGTTATACTGCTATTGCCGTCGTGGTTGATTGTGGTCGGTCTTCATATTCCCCCAAGCAGTACTGTGATTTTGAAACTTTTCCCGAATACGACCTCTGAAATTGGACCAAAATTTAATTTGTCGCAACTTATGGAATGAAATAAACATTCTGAGGGTGTCTGGGGAAACGACCATTCCCAGCAGTGCATGAAATATGAAGGCCACACAGTCAGCTTTATTGGAGGACAATAGGAGGCAAGGTCGTAAAGTCTCCATTTATTAGTATTTACAATGTTATATATCAACACGGACAAATATATTGCTACAGGAGGCAAGTTACAGCTTATTCATACATGGTATAAATCTTTGCAGGTCTAACGGCGTCTTCTGTCTGATTCCTGACAAGGACAAGGCTTTCCAAACTGTGGCCACTTTGCTCAAGGTAATTGTCTATTATAGGTCCCAACTGTCATGTCATGTCTACCGAAAATTTCTGACACGAGTTGAAGTACCTGCAGATTTTCGGACATAGTCTATAATTTGTGTGACACAAACCATCAAACATCTCTTTATGAATTCAAACTAATCTACCTTTTTTAGATTAAATATTGTTCCCAAATGCATCAGTGTACAGTGTGACACAGAAAAAAAAAAAAAGAAGATACCCACAGAATCAGCAGTAACTTTCAAAAATCAATCATTTAATAATTCACATGCAACATATCTAGCCATGATTCTAAAAATTAGGAAAGATGAAAAACCAACAGTCAAACAAAAAACATGCCGAAATTTGGAGTTGCATCAAAAATGTATGAAAAATGACCCAAAACAAATGTTATCATAATAGACATAACATTGCAATGAAACAAGATAGTGCATGTTTTACTCAACCCATTCAATTAATAAGAAATTAGTTTTTGGCAACAGCATTAGTTATGCAGATCCATAATCTTACAAAAACAAAATATCGCCATGAATCCTTGCAATAAATGCTCTATGTGCCGTCCTCTTCTTGAAGGCATTACCGCATCCTTGTTTTAAAGTTCTCGAAAACGAACATACATTGTAGGTAAGCAGTGGTAATGCTGTCGATCTCATTGTCCATATTGTATTGCAGCTCTTGGAAGTTTTCTAGAGCTCTTTGGTAATCACTGCCCTTAAAGGTCAACCCCGCTTAAATGACCAGGATAATACCGTCATCGAGCTTAGCCTCTGAGGTATGATAGTGCCCGCCCACTAGGTTGACGTCAGGGGGTCACAGGCTAGTCACAGCCTTGCAGGCGCATGGTGGCGGCGATACAGGTTTTGTCCGAAGAAGATGGCGATTTCGACCCAGAACTGGTGTTTATTTGTTCGAACTACGAACAAAAAAAAAACAAGAACAAAACATATCAACGGAATCCCTGTCGATATGATTAGTCTATGTATAGAGGGAGTACCTAGCGCATACGCTAGACCGGCGAACTTGACACGCAGACCAATTTACCCAACTTTACACACCAATTACTCAATGATAGCTCAGCCTATCTGCATATATTTAGCATTACTGAAAAGCTCAATCTATCTCCCTCAATTTATATCAGTAACAACAGTTACATTACATCTCACTGCGTAATAGCCCCTGTTAAAGACCAAGGGGTAGGCGTCGCATTGCCTGCCTCGCCGTGGCTTTCCTTTCGCACCCGTACTGTGTATGATGGTATTGTCTGAATGGCATTTTTCAGTGATCAAAACTTCTTGTTGGTTCTAAGAATCATGTGATTGAGAGAGATGAGTGAAGGTTGTCTCTGAGAAAAATACGGCGTATCAAATGAGACTTAACATTCAATCTGTCTAATGGAAAGTGATTAGATATGTCTCGGAGTAGTGGACGTGCCATAAAATCCCATTGTTAGCGTCTAGCATTAAAATTTGTCAAGTTCAGTGCTGATCGAAGGAAAAGAAAGATACTATACTTTTCAAAGTACCGATAGAGCTGATCTCCTACAAAAGGTCTACTTCTAGACTAGACAAAAGTTTGGGGAGAGAGTTTTGAGGCGATGGGGGGCGAAGAAAGGGGAGAATTTTTACCTACGGAGTGGCATTATTCAACTGTCACTTGTCAGCCAGGCATAGATCCAGATCTCTTTTTCTTACAGGATAAAATGTATGATATTGTAGCTTCACCTCGTCAGTGTGATGATATAGATTTCAGATTATAAATTGGAGGTATAGTAGTAAAGCCTTTGATAGTAAGACAGACACAGCATTGTAATAATTGCGTACGTTTGTTTGTTGCTGTATACCTTTAGGGAACGTTTGGAATCGACTCATTCGGGTTTGCCAAATTTTGAAAGACCAGTATTGAGCTAAAATCCAGGTCTGAAAAATTGGTTTGGAAAGGAGAGGGCGTGGGGACTGTGATTTCGACTTACTTGTAATCGACGACTTCGTGTTTGACTGTATTATCCACTTCATAGATTTAAGGTTTTGGAAGCTTAATCCACCTCCTCCTCCCTCATAAATGAGTTCAAATTCATCTTAAAATCTAGGCACTTCTGGCACAAGGAGAGTCCTGGAATGCAAAATTATTCCCTATTTCCCATCCATACACGTAATGACTGAAAGTATTTTCCATAAATCACAGCTGATTAATGTGTGAAGTTTTAGAATTAAAATAAAATATTGCTGCAGTAAAGCACTCCTATGGACGCATGCTTTCTTTCACTGGATTCCCATCCATCTCTTTCTATCTCTGTGTTTCTCTCTTTCTTTCTCTATCTCTCTCTCTCTCTCTGCTCTCTCTCTCTCTCATGCGATGACAAGAAATCAAAGAAGAGGAATTGCTAGGCTGGCCCATCTTCCCCATCTTCCCCCTCCCTCCCCCACCCCCAGCCACCAGAGGGACCCATCACTGTTTGTAGCAGCTGACTGAAATTGCACGTAGGTGTTGACATGGTATGTGAAAATAGCGCCATTCATTTTCATGCTTGAAACAGGAATTGGGATCATGAGGGGAAAAAGAGGGGTGAGTGGGAGGAGAGGGGCATGGTTTCCACAAAGTAATAATGTAATAATATAAGTCTATACATAATGGAGTGGACTAGACTTATCTCAAGAAAATATGCAGATCAAAACAACACACACACAATGAAAGATACACAAATCTTAGTGTCTTCCACTCCGAACCAAAGGTAAACAAAGCAAGCCAGGCGTAGCTGTGACCCTGTGACGTCACCCGAGAGAGAGCGAGCGAGGAAAACGGGGGGAGGGGGGGGATGTGCAGTCACAGCCGGTCAAGGAATGGGCAGGAGATTTGACTCGCATAAAAGCGATTAGCACGCGTGTAGTCTTATTAGGGTGGTTTGTTGGGATTGCAATAAGTAATTGAATAGGTATAGAAAAGACCTTGTTGCACAGATATTGTAGTTTGTCTTATCATCAGAGAGACAATGGACAGCTTTAAGGTAGCCCCAGAGGATAAAAGAGGGTATTAATTTGGTGAATGGGGAACTCACATTTGATGATGAGAAGCGGTCTTAACTTGTCCTTTAACCTTAACCATAGAAGAGTGAAATTCAGTTTGAGGTGTAGCCCTATTCTCCTGAAATCTTTGGCAGTCACAATGAAGACGACACTGTCCAAATACTGTCCAGAATTATTTGAGCCTGTTGAGAATGTAACATTCTTTGGTCACTGCTCGTGCAATACTGTCATCATTCTGGAACCAGAGCGATCCAGTAAGTCGATGGCTGCTAAAGACCACCCAAGCAGTGCATTTCTCATTGTGCATGGAAATATTTTTTTTTAGTGAAATTAATCAAACATTTGCACTCTGCCATCAATGTCAAGATCTTTTAAGTTTGTAGGGAGACAACCTACAGAATTTGCCTGACGCCCTCACGAGAGGTGTTTACAGGGGCCGTCTGCACTTGTTGCTACATTGGCATTTCAGGTATGTTTTCTGCAAACTTACTGATGAGTTCGATGTTTTGCTCGGACCTAGCACATCTCACACATCCACCATATTAATAGTTTGAGGTTTGCAGTAGTGCCATTCTCCCTGAATTTCTGCAGCAACTCGTAGGTTCTCTACTTCTTCAGATCTTTTGGATAGTGAAGCTCAAACCTGTTGTTAAGTTAACATTTGTTTGCATTGTTTACCTTGCTGTTGGTATTTTTCCGACAGAACCAGCTTTCTCCTGATTTGACTGAGGCATATCTGAACGAAGAAATAGAAATGGGTTGTTTTAGTAAACAAAATTCTGTTCTCATTAACCGTTTATAAATGTCAATGATGCAAAAATGGGTTCGGGAACCGAATTGCTCTGAAATGTCTATGATGTGCGGAATTCAGTTCCGACTTTCTATTTCTATTTCTAGATGAAAATACTTCAAATACAGTAAGATCAACAAGGCTCAGGAGTTGGCCGGTGCAGTTTAAATAATATAAGGTTAAAATTAATAGAGTTACCACAGAGAGATGAGTGGAAATCTTTTTCTGTGTCACCTTGAATGAACATGAACTTATTTTTAACCCATGCGGCAATAATCGGGTCTTTTACGACCCGGGGGCATCTTCAAATAGGTGTAATTCGCTTAAAAATCACTTCTCCGACCTAAACTTTCGCGACTTTTCTTAAATTTCAGCTTCCTCACGATCACTTTCTGTGCCAGAAATCCAATCAGTTCCATCCATGAGTTAATGAGTGACAACCCTTTTCTTACCACAACCTCCCCCCTTTCCTCTTATTGATGGTCGGGTCATATAAGACCCGATCACTTTTATAGACCCCTGGTGATCGGGTCGTATAAGATACAATACCTTTTTAGAGCCATTATTGGTTGGGATTTTCTTCTTGTTGCTGCTAAAGTCGTTTAATACCAAATTTATACAGAAATATCTATACCTCTGACTATTATGGGAAGTAGGTGAGGGCTTCCATTATTATTTTTACTAAGCCTTTCTAATATTGTTTTGGCTTATAATACGCTTTGTTATTGCGCTACGTAACAACATGAAGATTAGCTGCTTCTTGTCCTGGCAAAGTTGAATGCCTCGAAGTCTTGATTCGCACAATGGATGGGGGTGATGACAACAGAGAAAATATTTTGACAATTACATGGAAAGTCATAGATCTAGATGAAATCGCAGGTAAGGAAAAAAAAAATCATTGTACGGCCAAGACACAGAGTTCGAAGGAGAAGAAGAGATACTGTTATGGAAGATGTGCCAACTAAAGAGGTGTTCGTGAACTAGGTGAGAACCACTTCCAGTATCTTGTTCATTCTTATAAATGTCATAAAGTTCAAGGGATCTGAGGGTTTGTTAGATCTATGTGTTTGTTACGTGTTGTGTTGTCCTCCAGCAACATCATTAATGAATGATCATAGATCTGCTACAGAAAAGGTAATCCCATCGAACTACTCAAACTTACCTACACAAATAAAGGCTGGGGATCTTAAAACCCTCAGATTAAACGTACATAATAAAAGTATACGAAAACTGGGTTTATGCGCATAATCCCAAGCTTATTAAGGTTACATTATAACTGTCATCGTATTGATAGGAGGCGTAAAGTCGTTATCGGTACTGAGTTGCAGAACTGAAACCTTTGCATTGTGGGCAGACCGATACGTGCTCAGTCCTCGGCAGCAAACGACTTATGGGGTCTGCCTTATCCATCCATAATGTCCTCAACACAGGAGCAACAGCCGCCAGCCGATCAGTTCTTTCATTATCATGGACCCCAGCATGTCCTGGGCAATAGATGCTTGTGGTTCCGTGAAACCTGGAGTTCAGCAAATAGTCCATCTACTCATGCTGCAACCATCCGTTTAGGACCTATAGGAGCATGGATTGTGAACCTGTCACAATGACTACCTTTGCTACTGTGGTCCCAAAGAACCACTTCAGAGTCGCGATGACTGCCTCCATTTTCATTCTCATTTTGGAAGAAGTCATGATGATCTTGCCTCTCACCGTGGAGCCCTATCCTGATTTCTTTGCCACGCAGCACAAGACCCATCAGTGAACACGATAGCATTGTCTTCCCTCGAGTTATCTGCAGTGAGTTGCTTAATCTCGAGATCGACTCTCCCAGGGAACCACTCCCTGCATTTCCCGCCAAGAATGATGATACTTTCTGGAAGTCAGTCATGCGCTATTCAGAGCTGAACTAATAGTCCTCTCCCGCGACTAAGTCTTTCGCTAAGAGGAACCAGAGCAGTAGTATGTTTCTACTCAGTAGTATTATTCTACTTGTGTCATCCATGACATAATCTCTTAAAGCCTGTGCTGTTGATGTCAGAAGTGTTTTCATGTCGTGGATGTCTCTTGTTCTCCACTACTCACAATTGGCATTGACCTTGGCAAGCTCTAGATTTTATTGACATTGAGTCCCAGTATGTGTCTTATTGTCGTAATAAGGGCTTCTCTAATGCACCCCAAAGGATGTGCATACTTTCATTCTGGATATATTCCAGTCGATCACACTGTGATGGTGACAGCGCGAGGATTCCAAGGTCATAACTGACCAACTGATGGTGCAGAAGAGCCAATCGTCTCTATTCCAGGTTCACAGCTGCTGTTGTTTTCAACGTTGCCATACCTCCTTTGCATCTCTGAATTATTCGCTCCCCATGGTGCCTATACAAGCAGGATGCAATCAAAGGTCACGCCGAGATATTTAATTCTGTTGCATTTTCTATGTTATGTCCATGGAAGGTGATGACAGGGAGATCAGCCAAGACTATGTGATTATTTTAAGAGCACCACAACAGCTCACCTTTTGCGGGTTGTCTTGTGAGCTAGATTCATCACTCCACTAAGCGATGGCTTGCGTCGTTTCGTGATATGCTTGTGACCATCTCCTGCCTTTCTGGCTCAGTCTTATATAATGAGGATATGGTTTACAAACGTTAATGCCCTTTCTGGACCATTACATTGAATCCTTGTCATCCTAACAGTGTAGATGTGGAATAACACAGGTGAAAGGGGATATTCCTGAGGCAATCTTGGACACATATAAAAATATATGTGGGTTTAGACGTCCATGATCCCAATAGAAGGGCGACTTTTCTCTCCATCAGAGCAGCAGCGACCCAGTTCACAATCCATGTATCCCAGTCCACATATATTGATATTGCAGTCTGTCAAGGAGTAATATCTAAGTCTCGAAGTCCACTTTTTGGTAAGTATCCTCCAGGTCGATGGCCCCAGGCCTGCCTACGTTAATTTAAGCTTACTGTATGATAAATGATAAGTAATCTAAAGAATACTCAACCTTCTTCCTCCAAAAAAGGACAAAATAACATCAAACTTTGCTAGTCTGGATGCAGTTATACTTTTACCCAATAGTCTAAACGGCTCGAAATAATTACAACGTGTGCTCAGCTTACAGTTTAGCAGACAACACACTCGGATTTTATAAGTCCCGATCATACAAGACCCGATCACCGGAGTAAGTAACTGAAGTCGATTACCACCGCTAAGCACCCTTTCTCCTCTCCTCCCCCCCCC